>CM055119.1:216266162-216658662 GCA_029206835.1 Rana muscosa
CCTGCAGCCCCGTGTGAACCCCCGCAGCCCCGTGTGAACCTGAGATTTGACTTATCTCTAGAATAAATATCCAATAAATACATTTTTTAGAAAATCTAATTTCTTCCAATCAGGATTCTGCTATAAATCCCAATCATTGATTATTGATCAGTGGGTATAAACTACGGGAAAGATTTATGGATTTTTTTGTATTGTTTTTACTGGTAATGGCGACAATCAGCGACTTATAGCGGGACTGCGACATTGCGGCGGACAGTGTGACACTAATACAGTGATCAGAGCTAATAATATGCACTGTCACTGTACTAATGACACTGTGGGGGGGAGGGGATTAGCACCAGGGGGCGATCAAAGGGTTGAATGTTCTCAGAGGGAAGCTCTGTAAAGCCTCTCGTCCATCAAACGATCTGCTGATTTTATGATCGGTACTTCGGTGCTCTGACATCAGACAAAATCCCGATGTGAAGATTAGAAATTTGTGGGATTTGAACGTCTGATTTCTGTTTCATTCATTTGGTGAGAGAGACGAATGAACACAAAACGATTCACATTATAATCACTTCTGATGTTTTCTGTCCTATGAGAATTTCCACATCGTGATTCCTCCTCACATTCCACATGAGACTCGCATGTCACAAAAAACACACATTCAATCGTCCAAAAATCTGATCGTGTGTACGAGGGGGAGGGGCTGACTGGAGGACACTCCCCCCAGTACAGTCTTGTATAACACCCCAGAGTGTCTCCCATACACAATCTTTGTATGAGCGATCGGAAAACCGAGAAAACAAACGATTCACCGTCTGTGATTTCTAATCTCCAATCACCCCTCCCCCGGGGGACCAGATCTCCAATCACAGGAGAGGAGGGCGGGATATACACTCCATGATCATAACAAGTATATCGATCGATCATCACACATTCTTCTCTAGATGTGTCCTGGGCGAGATTTCTACTCAATCAGACATGAGAGGATTCATCTCTCCAACACCCAACACTCCTCATTGGTCTCCAGAGAGTCCATCAGACGCCTCTCCTCACAGCGACCACCACTCCTTCACCAACCGATCGTTCCCTCAACTCTGATCCTCCCCGTCATCCAGTCCCCGTCATCCCCCCGACCCCGTCATCCAGTCCCCGTCATCCCGATATCCCGACCCCGTCATCCTCCCGACCCCGTCATCCCGATCCCATCATCCCGACCCCGTCATCCTCCCGACCCCATCCTCCCGACCCCATCATCCTGATCCCAACCCCGTCATCCCAATCCCGTCATCCTCCCGACCCGTCATCCCAACTCCATCATCCCGTCATCCCGACCCCGTCATCCTCCCGACCCCATCCTCCCGACCCCGTCATCCTGATCCCAACCCCGTCATCCCAATCCCGTCATCCTCCCGACCCGTCATCCCAACCCCATCATCCCGTCATCCCGATCCCGTCATCTCGATCCCGTCATCCCGATCCCGTCATCCTCCCGACCCCGTCATCCCAACCCCGTCATCCCGATCCCGTCATCCCGATCCCGTCATCCCGACCCTGTCATCCTCCCGATCCCGTCATCCTCCCGACCCCGTCATCCCAACCCCGTCATCCCAACCCCGTCATCCCGATCCCGTCATCCTCCCGACCCCGTCATCCCAACCCCGTCATCCTGATCCCGACCCCGTCATCCCGACCCCGTCATCCCAATCCCGTCATCCTGATCCCGATCCCGTCATCCTCCCGATCTCGTCATCCTCCCGACCCCGTCATCCCAACCCCGTCGTCCCGATCCCGTCATCCTCCCGACCCCGTCATCCCAACCCCGTCATCCTGATCCCGACCCCATCATCCCGACCCCGTCATCCCAATCCCGTCATCCTCCCGACCCCGTCAACCCAACCCCGTCATCCTGCTCCCAACCCCGTCATTCCGATCCCGTCATCCTCCCGATCCCGTCATCCTGATCCCAACCCCGTCATCCTGATCCCAACCCCGTCATCCCGATCCCGTCATCCTCCCGACCCCGTCATCCCGTCATCCCGACCCCGTCATCCCAACCCCGTCCTCCTGATCCTGACCCCGTCATCCCAACCCCGTCATCCTGATCCCGACCCCGTCATCCTGATCCCGATCCTGTCATCCTCCCGACCTCGTTATCCCATCATCCCAACCCCGTCATCCTGATCCCGACCTCGTCATCCCGACCCCGTCATCCCGATCCTGTCATCCTCCCGACCCCGTCATCCCAAGCCTGTCATCCTGATCCCAACCCCGTCATCCCGATCCCGTCATCCTCCCAACCCCGTCATCCCGATCCCGTCATCCCGAACCCGTCATCCCGATCCCGTCATCCTGATATCCCGACCCCGTCATCCCGACCCCGTCACCCCGATCCCGTCATCCCGATCCTGTCATCCTGATCCCAACCCCGTCATCCTTCCGACCCCGTCATCCCGACCCCGTCATCCCAACCCCATTATCCTGATCCCGACCCCGTCATCCCAACCCCGTCATCTCAGCCCCATCATCCTGACCCCGTCATCCCAACCCGTCATCCTGATCCCGACCCCGTCATCCCAACCCCGTCATCCCAGTCCCGACCCCGTCATCCCAACCTGTCATCCTGATCCTGACCCCGTCATCCTAACCCTGTCATCCTGATCCCGACCCCGTCATCCCAACCCCGTCATCCCGATCCTGTCATCCTCCCGACCCCGTCATCCCAACCCCGTCATCCCGATCCCGTCATCCCGATCCCATCATCCCGTCATCCCGACCCCGTCATCCCAACCCCGTCATCCTAATCCCGATCCCGTCATCCTCCCGACCCCGTCATCCCAACCCCGTCATCCCAACCCCGTCATTCCGATCCGTCATCCTCCCGACCCCGTCATCCCAACCCCATCATCCTGATCCCGACCCCGTCATCCCGACCCCGTCATCCCAATCCCGTCATCCTCCCGACCCCGTCAACCCAACCCTGTCATCCTGCTCCCAACCCCGTCATCCCGATCCCGTCACCCTCCCGATCCCGTCATCCTGATCCCAACCTCGTCATCCTGATCCCAACCCCGTCATCCCGATCCCGTCATCCTCCCGACCCTGTCATCCCGTCATCCCAACCCCGTCATCCCAACCCCGTCAACCTGATCCCGACCCCGTCATCCCAACCCCGTCATCCTGATCCCGACCCCGTCATCCCAACCCCGTCATCCTGATCCCGATCCTGTCATCCTCCCGACCTCGTTATCCCGTCATCCCAACCCCATCATCCTGATCCCGACCCCGTCATCCCGACCCCGTCATCCCAATCCCGTCATCCTCCCGACCCCGTCAACCCAACCCCGTCATCCTGCTCCCAACCCCGTCATCCCGATCCCGTCACCCTCCCGATCCCGTCATCCTGATCCCAACCTCGTCATCCTGATCCCAACCCCGTCATCCCGATCCCGTCATCCTCCCGACCCCGTCATCCCGTCATCCCGACCCCGTCATCCCAACCCCGTCATCCTGATCCCGACCTCGTCATCCCGACCCCATCATCCCAACCCCGTCATCCCGATCCTGTCATCCTCCCGACCCCGTCATCCTGATCCCAACCCCGTCATCCCGATCCCATCATCCTCCCAACCCCGTCATCCCAACCCCGTCATCCTTATCCCGTCATCCCGATCCCGTCATCCTCCCGACCCCGTCATCCCGATCCCGTCATCCTGATATCCCGACCCCGTCATCAAGACCCCGTCATCCTGACCCCGTCACCCCAATCCTGCTCATCTCGATCCTGTCACCCTGATCCCAACCCCGTCATCCTCCCGACCCCGTCATCCCGACCCCGTCATCCCGTCATCCCGACCCCGTCATCCCAACCCCATCATCCTGATCCCGACCCCGTCATCCCGACCCTGTCATCCTCCCGACCCCATCATCCCAACCCCGTCATCCTGATCCCAACCCCGTCATCCCGATCCTGTCATCCTCCCGACCCCGTCAACCCAACCCCGTCATCCTGCTCCCAACCCCGTCATCCCGATCCCGTCACCCTCCCGATCCCGTCATCCTGATCCCAACCTCGTCATCCTGATCCCAACCCCGTCATCCCGATCCCGTCATCCTCCCGACCCCGTCATCCCGTCATCCCGACCCCGTCATCCCAACCCCGTCAACCTGATCCCGACCCCGTCATCCCAACCCTGTCATCCTGATTCCGACCCCGTCATCCCAACCCCGTCATCCTGATCCCGATCCTGTCATCCTCCCGACCTCGTTATCCCGTCATCCCAACCCCGTCATCCTGATCCCGACCTCGTCATCCCGACCCCATCATCCCAACCCCGTCATCCCGATCCTGTCATCCTCCCGACCCCGTCATCCTGATCCCAACCCCGTCATCCCGATCCCATCATCCTCCCAACCCCGTCATCCCAACCCCGTCATCCTTATCCCGTCATCCCGATCCCGTCATCCTCCCGACCCCGTCATCCCGATCCCGTCATCCTGATATCCCGACCCCGTCATCCCGACCCCGTCATCCTGACCCCGTCACCCCAATCCTGTCATCTCGATCCTGTCACCCTGATCCCAACCCCGTCATCCTCCCGACCCCGTCATCCCGACCCCGTCATCCCGTCATCCCGACCCCGTCATCCCAACCCCATCATCCTGATCCCGACCCCGTCATCCCGACCCTGTCATCCTTCCGACCCCGTCATCCCAACCCCATCATCCTGATCCCAACCCCGTCATACCGATCCCGTCATCCTCCCGACCCCGTCATCCCGATCCCGTCATCCTCCCGACCCCGTCATCCCGATCCCGTCATCCTCCCGACCCCGTCATCCCAATCCCGTCATCCTCCCGTCCCCGTCATCCCGAAACCCGACCCCGTCATCCCGATCCCGTCACCCCGATCCCTTCATCCTGACCCCGTCACCCCGACCCCGATATCCCGACATCGGACACTTTTGACACCATTTTGGGACAATTGTCATTTATACAGCGATCAGAGCTATAAAAATGCCCTGATTACTGTGTAAATGACACTGGCAGGGAAGGGGTTAAGTGTGTCCCCTCTGCATGTTCTAACTGAAGGGGGGATGGGACTGACTAGGGGATATGACATATCGCTGTTCATACTTTGTATGAACACACGATCAGTCATTTCTCCCCTGAGAGAACCGGGATCTGTGGGTTTAGACCCACAGATCCCGGTTCTCGCTGTGTCACGAGCGATCACGAGTGCCGGCCGGTCATCACGCCTGCCGGGCACGCGCATCGGCTCGCGCTCCAAGTGGCCACAGGACAAAGCGACGTAACATGATGTTGTTTCACCCAGCCGAGCCATATTGTCACATTAAAACTGCAGCCGCTGGTCAGCAAGTGGTTAAACATCCAAACAGCATCACAAATGTCAATATACTATATTTATTTATATATGATCAGTTTATTGCTAAAATTACTATGAAAGTCAAGATGTCCGCTGGGTGTAGTAAGATGTCGGTTGGATGTAGTATGATGTCCGCTGGATGTAGTATGATGTCCGCTGGGTGTAGTATGATGTCCGCTGGGTGTAGTATGATGTCCGCTGGGTGTAGTAAGATGTACGCTGGGTGTAGTAAGATGTCCGCTGGGTGTAGTAAGATGTCCGCTGGGTGTAGTATGATGTCCGCTGGGTGTAGTAAGATGTCCGCTGGGTGTAGTATGATGTCCGCTGGGTGTAGTAAGATGTCCGCTGGGTGTAGTATGATGTCCGCTGGGTGAAGTATGATGTCCGCTGGGTGTAGTAAAATGTCCGCTGGGTGTAGTAAGATGTCCGCTGGGTGTAGTATGATGTCCGCTGGGTGTAGTAAGATGTCCGCTGGGTGTAGTATGATGTCCGCTGGGTGTAGTAAGATGTCCGCTGGGTGTAGTATGATGTCCGCTGGGTGTAGTATGATGTCCGCTGGGTGTAGTAAGATGTCCGCTGGGTGTAGTATGATGTCCGCTGGGTGTAGTAAGATGTCCGCTGGGTGTAGTATGATGTCCGTTGGGTGTAGTATGATGTCCGCTGGGTGTAGTATGATGTCCGCTGGGTGTAGTAAGATGTCCGCTGGGTGTAGTATGATATCCGCTGGGTGTAGTATGATGTCCGCTGGGTGTAGTAAGATGTCCGCTGGGTGTAGTAAGATGTCCGCTGGGTGTAGTAAGATGTCCGCTGGGTGTAGTATGATGTCCGCTGGGTGTAGTAAGATGTCCGCTGGGTGTAGTAAGATGTCCGCTGGGTGTAGTAAGATGTCCGCTGGGTGTAGTAAGATGTCCGCTGGGTGTAGTAAGATGTCCGCTGGGTGTAGTATGATGTCCGCTGGGTGTAGTAAGATGTCCGCTGGGTGTAGTAAGATGTCCGCTGGGTGTAGTATGATGTCCGCTGGGTGTAGTAAGATGTCCGCTGGGTGTAGTAAGATGTCCGCTGGGTATAGTATGATGTCCGCTGGGTGTAGTATGATGTCGGCTGGGTGTAGTATGATGTCCGCTGGGTGTAGTAAGATGTCCGCTGGGTATAGTATGATGTCCGCTGGGTGTAGTATGATGTCCGCTGGGTGTAGTAAGATGTCCGCTGGGTGTAGTATGATGTCCGCTGGGTGTAGTATGATGTCCGCTGGGTGTAGTAAGATGTCCGCTGGGTGTAGTATGATGTCCGCTGGGTGTAGTAAGATGTCCGCTGGGTGTAGTATGATGTCCGCTGGGTGTAGTATGATGTCCGCTGGGTGTAGTATGATGTCCGCTGGGTGTAGTAAGATGTCCGCTGGGTGTAGTATGATGTCCGCTGGGTGTAGTATGATGTCCGCTGGGTGTAGTATGATGTCCGCTGGGTGTAGTAAGATGTCCGCTGGGTGTAGTAAGATGTCCGCTGGGTGTAGTATGATGTCCGCTGGGTGTAGTATGATGTCCGCTGGGTGTAGTATGATGTCCGCTGGGTGTAGTAAGATGTCCGCTGGGTGTAGTATGATGTCCGCTGGATGTAGTATGATGTCCGCTGGGTGTAGTATGATGTCCGCTGGGTGTAGTATGATGTCCGCTGGATGTAGTATGATGTCCGCTGGGTGTAGTAAGATGTCCGCTGGGTGTAGTATGATGTCCGCTGGGTGTAGTAAGATGTCCGCTGGGTGTAGTAAGATGTCCGCTGGGTGTAGTATGATGTCTGCTGGGTGTAGTATGATGTCCGCTGGGTGTAGTATGATGTCCGCTGGGTGTAGTAAGATGTCCGCTGGGTGTAGCAAGATGTCCGCTGGGTGTAGTATGATGTCCGCTGGGTGTAGTAAGATGTCCGCTGGGTGTAGTAAGATGTCCGCTGGGTGTAGTAAAATGTCCGCTGGGTTTAGTAAGATGTCCGCTGGGTGTAGTAAAATGTCCGCTGGGTGTAGTAAGATGTCCGCTGGGTGTAGTAAGATGTCCGCTGGGTGTAGTAAGATGTCCGCTGGGTTTAGTATAATGTCCGCTGGGTGTAGTATGATGTCCGCTGGGTGTAGTATGATGTCCGCTGGATGTAGTATGATGTCCGCTGGGTGTAGTAAGATGTCCGCTGGGTGTAGTATGATGTCCGCTGGGTGTAGTAAGATGTCCGCTGGGTGTAGTAAGATGTCCGCTGGGTGTAGTATGATGTCCGCTGGGTGTAGTATGATGTCCGCTGGGTGTAGTAAGATGTCCGCTGGGTGTAGTATGATGTCCGCTGGGTGTAGTAAGATGTCCGCTGGGTGTAGTATGATGTCCGCTGGGTGTAGTAAGATGTCCGCTGGGTGTAGTAAAATGTCCGCTGGGTGTAGTAAGATGTCCGCTGGGTGTAGTAAGATGTCCGCTGGGTGTAGTAAGATGTCCGCTGGGTTTAGTATGATGTCCGCTGGGTGTAGTATGATGTCCGCTGGGTGTAGTATGATGTCCGCTGGATGTAGTATGATGTCCGCTGGGTGTAGTAAGATGTCCGCTGGGTGTAGTAAGATGTCCGCTGGGTGTAGTAAGATGTCCGCTGGGTGTAGTAAGATGTCCGCTGGGTGTAGTATGATGTCCGCTGGGTGTAGTATGATGTCCGCTGGGTGTAGTAAGATGTCCGCTGGGTGTAGTATGATGTCCGCTGGGTGTAGTAAGATGTCCGCTGGGTGTAGTAAGATGTCCGCTGGGTGTAGTATGATGTCCGCTGGGTGTAGTATGATGTCCGCTGGGTGTAGTAAGATGTCCGCTGGGTGTAGTAAGATGTCCGCTGGGTGTAGTAAGATGTCCGCTGGGTGTAGTATGATGTCCGCTGGATGTAGTATGATGTCCGCTGGGTGTAGTAAGATGTCCGCTGGGTGTAGTAAGATGTCCGCTGGGTGTAGTATGATGTCCGCTGGGTGTAGTATGATGTCCGCTGGGTGTAGTAAGATGTCCGCTGGGTGTAGTATGATGTCCGCTGGGTGTAGTATGATGTCCGCTGGGTGTAGTATGATGTCCGCTGGGTGTAGTAAGATGTCCGCTGGGTGTAGTATGATGTCCGCTGGGTGTAGTATGATGTCCGCTGGGTGTAGTAAGATGTCCGCTGGGTGTAGTAAGATGTCCGCTGGGTGTAGTAAGATGTCCGCTGGGTGTAGTATGATGTCCGCTGGGTGTAGTATGATGTCCGCTGGGTGTAGTATGATGTCCGCTGGGTGTAGTAAGATGTCCGCTGGGTGTAGTAAGATGTCCGCTGGGTGTAGTATGATGTCCGCTGGGTGTAGTAAGATGTCCGCTGGGTGTAGTAAGATGTCCGCTGGGTGTAGTAAGATGTCCGCTGGGTGTAGTATGATGTCCGCTGGGTGTAGTATGATGTCCGCTGGGTGTAGTAAGATGTCCGCTGGGTGTAGTAAGATGTCCGCTGGGTGTAGTATGATGTCCGCTGGGTGTAGTATGATGTCCGCTGGGTGTAGTATGATGTCCGCTGGGTGTAGTAAGATGTCCGCTGGGTGTAGTATGATGTCCGCTGGGTGTAGTATGAGGTCCGCTGGGTGTAGTAAGATGTCCGCTGGGTGTAGTAAGATGTCCGCTGGGTGTAGTAAGATGTCCGCTGGGTGTAGTATGATGTCCGCTGGGTGTAGTATGATGTCCGCTGGGTGTAGTAAGATGTCCGCTGGGTGTAGTAAGATGTCCGCTGGGTGTAGTATGATGTCCGCTGGGTGTAGTATGATGTCCGCTGGGTGTAGTAAGATGTCCGCTGGGTGTAGTATGATGTCCGCTGGGTGTAGTATGATGTCCGCTGGGTGTAGTAAGATGTCCGCTGGGTGTAGTAAGATGTCCGCTGGGTGTAGTAAGATGTCCGCTGGGTGTAGTATGATGTCCGCTGGGTGTAGTATGATGTCCGCTGGGTGTAGTAAGATGTCCGCTGGGTGTAGTAAGATGTCCGCTGGGTGTAGTATGATGTCCGCTGGGTGTAGTATGATGTCCGCTGGGTGTAGTAAGATGTCCGCTGGGTGTAGTATGATGTCCGCTGGGTGTAGTATGATGTCCGCTGGGTGTAGTATGATGTCCGCTGGGTGTAGTAAGATGTCCGCTGGGTGTAGTATGATGTCCGCTGGGTGTAGTAAGATGTCCGCTGGGTGTAGTATGATGTCCGCTGGGTGTAGTAAGATGTCCGCTGGGTGTAGTAAGATGTCCGCTGGGTGTAGTATGATGTCCGCTGGGTGTAGTAAGATGTCCGCTGGGTGTAGTATGATGTCCGCTGGGTGTAGCATGATGTCCGCTGGGTGTAGCATGATGTCCGCTGGGTGTAGCAAGATGTCCGCTGGGTGTAGTAAGATGTCCGCTGGGTTTAGTATAATGTCCGCTGGGTGTAGTATGATGTCCGCTGGGTGTAGTATGATGTCCGCTGGATGTAGTATGATGTCCGCTGGGTGTAGTAAGATGTCCGCTGGGTGTAGTAGGATGTCCGCTGGGTGTAGTAAGATGTCCGCTGGATGTAGTATGATGTCCGCTGGGTGTAGTATGATGTCCGCTGGGTGTAGTAAGATGTCCGCTGGGTGTAGTAAGATGTCCGCTGGGTGTAGTATGATGTCCGCTGGGTGTAGTATGATGTCCGCTGGGTGTAGTATGATGTCCGCTGGGTGTAGTATGATGTCCGCTGGGTGTAGTAAGATGTCCGCTGGGTGTAGTATGATGTCCGCTGGGTGTAGTAAGATGTCCGCTGGGTGTAGTAAGATGTCCGCTGGGTGTAGTATGATGTCCGCTGGGTGTAGTAAGATGTCCGCTGGGTGTAGTAAGATGTCCGCTGGGTGTAGTAAGATGTCCGCTGGGTGTAGTAAGATGTCCGCTGGGTGTAGTATGATGTCCGCTGGGTGTAGTAAGATGTCCGCTGGGTGTAGTAAGATGTCCGCTGGGTGTAGTATGATGTCCGCTGGGTGTAGTAAGATGTCCGCTGGGTGTAGTATGATGTCCGCTGGGTGTAGTATGATGTCCGCTGGGTGTAGTATGATGTCCGCTGGGTGTAGTAAGATGTCCGCTGGGTGTAGTATGATGTCCGCTGGGTGTAGTAAGATGTCCGCTGGGTGTAGTATGATGTCCGCTGGGTGTAGTAAGATGTCCGCTGGGTGTAGTATGATGTCCGCTGGGTGTAGTAAGATGTCCGCTGGGTGTAGTAAGATGTCCGCTGGGTGTAGTATGATGTCCGCTGGGTGTAGTAAGATGTCCGCTGGGTGTAGTATGATGTCCGCTGGGTGTAGTATGATGTCCGCTGGGTGTAGCATGATGTCCGCTGGGTGTAGTAAGATGTCCGCTGGGTGTAGTAAGATGTCCGCTGGGTTTAGTATAATGTCCGCTGGGTGTAGTATGATGTCCGCTGGGTGTAGTATGATGTCCGCTGGATGTAGTATGATGTCCGCTGGGTGTAGTAAGATGTCCGCTGGGTGTAGTAGGATGTCCGCTGGGTGTAGTAAGATGTCCGCTGGGTGTAGTAAGATGTCCGCTGGGTGTAGTATGATGTCCGCTGGGTGTAGTATGATGTCCGCTGGGTGTAGTAAGATGTCCGCTGGGTGTAGTATGATGTCCGCTGGGTGTAGTAAGATGTCCGCTGGGTGTAGTATGATGTCCGCTGGGTGTAGTAAGATGTCCGCTGGGTGTAGTATGATGTCCGCTGGGTGTAGTAAGATGTCCGCTGGGTGTAGTATGATGTCCGCTGGGTGTAGTAAGATGTCCGCTGGGTGTAGTATGATGTCCGCTGGGTGTAGTAAGATGTCCGCTGGGTGTAGTAAGATGTCCGCTGGGTGTAGTAAGATGTCCGCTGGGTGTAGTATGATGTCCGCTGGGTGTAGTAAGATGTCCGCTGGGTGTAGTAAGATGTCCGCTGGGTGTAGTATGATGTCCGCTGGGTGTAGTAAGATGTCCGCTGGGTGTAGTAAGATGTCCGCTGGGTGTAGTAAGATGTCCGCTGGGTGTAGTATGATGTCCGCTGGGTGTAGTATGATGTCCGCTGGGTGTAGTAAGATGTCCGCTGGGTGTAGTATGATGTCCGCTGGATGTAGTATGATGTCCGCTGGGTGTAGTATGATGTCCGCTGGGTGTAGTAAGATGTCCGCTGGGTGTAGTATGATGTCCGCTGGGTGTAGTAAGATGTCCGCTGGGTGTAGTAAGATGTCCGCTGGGTGTAGTATGATGTCCGCTGGGTGTAGTAAGATGTCCGCTGGGTGTAGTAAGATGTCCGCTGGGTGTAGTAAGATGTCCGCTGGGTGTAGTATGATGTCCGCTGGGTGTAGTATGATGTCCGCTGGGTGTAGTAAGATGTCCGCTGGGTGTAGTAAGATGTCCGCTGGGTGTAGTATGATGTCTGCTGGGTGTAGTAAGATGTCCGCTGGGTGTAGTAAGATGTCCGCTGGGTGTAGTATGATGTCCGCTGGGTGTAGTAAGATGTCCGCTGGGTGTAGTAAGATGTCCGCTGGGTGTAGTATGATGTCCGCTGGGTGTAGTATGATGTCCGCTGGGTGTAGTATGATGTCCGCTGGGTGTAGTAAGATGTCCGCTGGGTGTAGTATGATGTCCGCTGGGTGTAGTAAGATGTCCGCTGGGTGTAGTAAGATGTCAGCTGGGTGTAGTAAGATGTCCGCTGGGTGTAGTAAGATGTCCGCTGGGTGAAGTAAGATGTCCGCTGGGTGTAGTATGATGTCCGCTGGGTGTAGTATGATGTCCGCTGGGTGTAGTAAGATGTCCGCTGGGTGTAGTAAGATGTCCGCTGGGTGTAGTATGATGTCCGCTGGGTGTAGTATGATGTCCGCTGGGTGTAGTATGATGTCCGCTGGGTGTAGTATGATGTCCGCTGGGTGTAGTAAGATGTCCGCTGGGTGTAGTAAGATGTCCGCTGGGTGTAGTAAGATGTCCGCTGGGTGTAGTATGATGTCCGCTGGGTGTAGTAAGATGTCCGCTGGGTGTAGTATGATGTCTGCTGGGTGTAGTAAGATGTCCGCTGGGTGTAGTAAGATGTCCGCTGGGTGTAGTAAGATGTCCGCTGGGCGTAGTATGATGTCCGCTGGGTGTAGTATGATGTCCGCTGGGTGTAGTAAGATGTCCGCTGGATGTAGTATGATGTCCGCTGGGTGTAGTAGGATGTCCGCTGGGTGTAGTAGGATGTCCGCTGGGTGTAGTAAGATGTCCGCTGGGTGTAGTAAGATGTCCGCTGGGTGTAGTAAGATGTCCGCTGGGTGTAGTATGATGTCCGCTGGGTGTAGTATGATGTCCGCTGGGTGTAGTAAGATGTCCGCTGGGTGTAGTATGATGTCCGCTGGGTGTAGTAAGATGTCCGCTGGGTGTAGTATGATGTCCGCTGGGTGTAGTATGATGTCCGCTGGGTGTAGTAAGATGTCCGCTGGGTGTAGTATGATGTCCGCTGGGTGTAGTAAGATGTCCGCTGGGTGTAGTAAGATGTCCGCTGGGTGTAGTATGATGTCCGCTGGGTGTAGTATGATGTCCGCTGGGTGTAGTATGATGTCCGCTGGGTGTAGTAAGATGTCCGCTGGGTGTAGTATGATGTCCGCTGGGTGTAGTATGATGTCCGCTGGGTGTAGTAAGATGTCCGCTGGGTGTAGTATGATGTCCGCTGGGTGTAGTAAGATGTCCGCTGGGTGTAGTAAGATGTCCGCTGGGTGTAGTATGATGTCCGCTGGATGTAGTATGATGTCCGCTGGGTGTAGTAGGATGTCCGCTGGGTGTAGTAAGATGTCCGCTGGATGTAGTATGATGTCCGCTGGGTGTAGTATGATGTCCGCTGGGTGTAGCATGATGTCCGCTGGGTGTAGTATGATGTCCGCTGGGTGTAGTAAGATGTCCGCTGGGTGTAGTATGATGTCCGCTGGGTGTAGTATGATGTCCGCTGGGTGTAGCATGATGTCCGCTGGGTGTAGTAAGATGTCCGCTGGGTGTAGTATGATGTCCGCTGGGTGTAGTATGATGTCCGCTGGATGTAGTATGATGTCCGCTGGGTGTAGTAAGATGTCCGCTGGGTGTAGTAAGATGTCCGCTGGGTGTAGTAAGATGTCCGCTGGGTGTAGTATGATGTCCGCTGGGTGTAGTATGATGTCCGCTGGGTGTAGTAAGATGTCCGCTGGGTGTAGTAAGATGTCCGCTGGGTGTAGTAAGATGTCCGCTGGGTGTAGTAGGATGTCCGCTGGGTGTAGTAAGATGTCCGCTGGGTGTAGTAAGATGTCCGCTGGGTGTAGTATGATGTCCGCTGGGTGTAGTATGATGTCCGCTGGGTGTAGTAAGATGTCCGCTGGGTGTAGTATGATGTCCGCTGGGTGTAGTAAGATGTCCGCTGGGTGTAGTATGATGTCCGCTGGGTGTAGTAAGATGTCCGCTGGGTGTAGTAAGATGTCCGCTGGGTGTAGTAAGATGTCCGCTGGGTGTAGTATGATGTCCGCTGGGTGTAGTAAGATGTCCGCTGGGTGTAGTATGATGTCCGCTGGGTGTAGTAAGATGTCCGCTGGGTGTAGTATGATGTCCGCTGGATGTAGTATGATGTCCGCTGGGTGTAGTATGATGTCCGCTGGGTGTAGTATGATGTCCGCTGGGTGTAGTAAGATGTCCGCTGGGTGTAGTATGATGTCCGCTGGGTGTAGTAAGATGTCCGCTGGGTGTAGTAAGATGTCCGCTGGGTGTAGTAAGATGTCCGCTGGGTGTAGTATGATGTCCGCTGGGTGTAGTAAGATGTCCGCTGGGTGTAGTATGATGTCCGCTGGGTGTAGTATGATGTCCGCTGGGTGTAGTATGATGTCCGCTGGGTGTAGTAAGATGTCCGCTGGGTGTAGTATGATGTCCGCTGGGTGTAGTAAGATGTCCGCTGGGTGTAGTATGATGTCCGCTGGGTGTAGTAAGATGTCCGCTGGGTGTAGTAAGATGTCCGCTGGGTGTAGTAAGATGTCCGCTGGGCGTAGTATGATGTCCGCTGGGTGTAGTATGATGTCCGCTGGGTGTAGTAAGATGTCCGCTGGATGTAGTAGGATGTCCGCTGGGTGTAGTAGGATGTCCGCTGGGTGTAGTAGGATGTCCGCTGGGTGTAGTAAGATGTCCGCTGGGTGTAGTAAGATGTCCGCTGGGTGTAGTAAGATGTCCGCTGGGTGTAGTATGATGTCCGCTGGGTGTAGTATGATGTCCGCTGGGTGTAGTAAGATGTCCGCTGGGTGTAGTATGATGTCCGCTGGGTGTAGTAAGATGTCCGCTGGGTGTAGTATGATGTCCGCTGGGTGTAGTATGATGTCCGCTGGGTGTAGTAAGATGTCCGCTGGGTGTAGTATGATGTCCGCTGGGTGTAGTAAGATGTCCGCTGGGTGTAGTAAGATGTCCGCTGGGTGTAGTATGATGTCCGCTGGGTGTAGTATGATGTCCGCTGGGTGTAGTATGATGTCCGCTGGGTGTAGTAAGATGTCCGCTGGGTGTAGTATGATGTCCGCTGGGTGTAGTATGATGTCCGCTGGGTGTAGTAAGATGTCCGCTGGGTGTAGTATGATGTCCGCTGGGTGTAGTAAGATGTCCGCTGGGTGTAGTAAGATGTCCGCTGGGTGTAGTATGATGTCCGCTGGATGTAGTATGATGTCCGCTGGGTGTAGTAGGATGTCCGCTGGGTGTAGTAAGATGTCCGCTGGATGTAGTATGATGTCCGCTGGGTGTAGTATGATGTCCGCTGGGTGTAGCATGATGTCCGCTGGGTGTAGTATGATGTCCGCTGGGTGTAGTAAGATGTCCGCTGGGTGTAGTATGATGTCCGCTGGGTGTAGTATGATGTCCGCTGGGTGTAGCATGATGTCCGCTGGGTGTAGTATGATGTCCGCTGGGTGTAGTATGATGTCCGCTGGGTGTAGTATGATGTCCGCTGGATGTAGTATGATGTCCGCTGGGTGTAGTAAGATGTCCGCTGGGTGTAGTAAGATGTCCGCTGGGTGTAGTAAGATGTCCGCTGGGTGTAGTATGATGTCCGCTGGGTGTAGTATGATGTCCGCTGGGTGTAGTAAGATGTCCGCTGGGTGTAGTAAGATGTCCGCTGGGTGTAGTAAGATGTCCGCTGGGTGTAGTAGGATGTCCGCTGGGTGTAGTAAGATGTCCGCTGGGTGTAGTAAGATGTCCGCTGGGTGTAGTATGATGTCCGCTGGGTGTAGTATGATGTCCGCTGGGTGTAGTAAGATGTCCGCTGGGTGTAGTATGATGTCCGCTGGGTGTAGTAAGATGTCCGCTGGGTGTAGTATGATGTCCGCTGGGTGTAGTAAGATGTCCGCTGGGTGTAGTAAGATGTCCGCTGGGTGTAGTAAGATGTCCGCTGGGTGTAGTATGATGTCCGCTGGGTGTAGTAAGATGTCCGCTGGGTGTAGTATGATGTCCGCTGGGTGTAGTAAGATGTCCGCTGGGTGTAGTATGATGTCCGCTGGATGTAGTATGATGTCCGCTGGGTGTAGTATGATGTCCGCTGGGTGTAGTATGATGTCCGCTGGGTGTAGTAAGATGTCCGCTGGGTGTAGTAAGATGTCCGCTGGGTGTAGTATGATGTCCGCTGGGTGTAGTAAGATGTCCGCTGGGTGTAGTAAGATGTCCGCTGGGTGTAGTAAGATGTCCGCTGGGTGTAGTATGATGTCCGCTGGGTGTAGTAAGATGTCCGCTGGGTGTAGTATGATGTCCGCTGGGTGTAGTAAGATGTCCGCTGGGTGTAGTATGATGTCCGCTGGGTGTAGTAAGATGTCCGCTGGGTGTAGTATGATGTCTGCTGGGTGTAGTAAGATGTCCGCTGGGTGTAGTAAGATGTCCGCTGGGTGTAGTATGATGTCCGCTGGGTGTAGTATGATGTCCGCTGGGTGTAGTATGATGTCCGCTGGGTGTAGTAAGATGTCCGCTGGGTGTAGTATGATGTCCGCTGGATGTAGTATGATGTCCGCTGGGTGTAGTAAGATGTCCGCTGGGTGTAGTAAGATGTCCGCTGGGTGTAGTAAGATGTCCGCTGGGTGTAGTATGATGTCCGCTGGGTGTAGTATGATGTCCGCTGGGTGTAGTAAGATGTCCGCTGGGTGTAGTATGGTGTCCGCTGGGTGTAGTAAGATGTCCGCTGGGTGTAGTATGATGTCTGCTGGGTGTAGTAAGATGTCCGCTGGGTGTAGTAAGATGTCCGCTGGGTGTAGTAAGATGTCCGCTGGGCGTAGTAAGATGTCCGCTGGGTGTAGTAAGATGTCCGCTGGGTGTAGTATGATGTCCGCTGGGTGTAGTATGATGTCCGCTGGGTGTAGTAAGATGTCCGCTGGGTGTAGTAAGATGTCCGCTGGGTGTAGTAAGATGTCCGCTGGGTGTAGTAAGATGTCCGCTGGGTGTAGTAGGATGTCCGCTGGGTGTAGTAAGATGTCCGCTGGGTGTAGTAAGATGTCCGCTGGGTGTAGTATGATGTCCGCTGGGTGTAGTATGATGTCCGCTGGGTGTAGTAAGATGTCCGCTGGGTGTAGTATGATGTCCGCTGGGTGTAGTAAGATGTCCGCTGGGTGTAGTATGATGTCCGCTGGGTGTAGTAAGATGTCCGCTGGGTGTAGTATGATGTCCGCTGGGTGTAGTAAGATGTCCGCTGGGTGTAGTATGATGTCCGCTGGGTGTAGTAAGATGTCCGCTGGGTGTAGTAAGATGTCCGCTGGGTGTAGTAAGATGTCCGCTGGGTGTAGTATGATGTCCGCTGGGTGTAGTAAGATGTCCGCTGGGTGTAGTATGATGTCCGCTGGGTGTAGTAAGATGTCCGCTGGGTGTAGTATGATGTCCGCTGGGTGTAGTAAGATGTCCGCTGGGTGTAGTATGATGTCTGCTGGGTGTAGTAAGATGTCCACTGGGTGTAGTAAGATGTCCGCTGGGTGTAGTATGATGTCCGCTGGGTGTAGTATGATGTCCGCTGGGTGTAGTATGATGTCCGCTGGGTGTAGTAAGATGTCCGCTGGGTGTAGTATGATGTCCGCTGGATGTAGTATGATGTCCGCTGGGTGTAGTAAGATGTCCGCTGGGTGTAGTAGGATGTCCGCTGGGTGTAGTAAGATGTCCGCTGGGTGTAGTAAGATGTCCGCTGGGTGTAGTAAGATGTCCGCTGGGTGTAGTATGATGTCCGCTGGGTGTAGTATGATGTCCGCTGGGTGTAGTAAGATGTCCGCTGGGTGTAGTATGATGTCCGCTGGGTGTAGTAAGATGTCCGCTGGGTGTAGTATGATGTCTGCTGGGTGTAGTAAGATGTCCGCTGGGTGTAGTAAGATGTCCGCTGGGTGTAGTAAGATGTCCGCTGGGCGTAGTATGATGTCCGCTGGGTGTAGTATGATGTCCGCTGGGTGTAGTAAGATGTCCGCTGGATGTAGTATGATGTCCGCTGGGTGTAGTAGGATGTCCGCTGGGTGTAGTAGGATGTCCGCTGGGTGTAGTAAGATGTCCGCTGGGTGTAGTAAGATGTCCGCTGGGTGTAGTAAGATGTCCGCTGGGTGTAGTATGATGTCCGCTGGGTGTAGTATGATGTCCGCTGGGTGTAGTAAGATGTCCGCTGGGTGTAGTATGATGTCCGCTGGGTGTAGTAAGATGTCCGCTGGGTGTAGTATGATGTCCGCTGGGTGTAGTAAGATGTCCGCTGGGTGTAGTAAGATGTCCGCTGGGTGTAGTATGATGTCCGCTGGGTGTAGTATGATGTCCGCTGGGTGTAGTATGATGTCCGCTGGGTGTAGTAAGATGTCCGCTGGGTGTAGTATGATGTCCGCTGGGTGTAGTATGATGTCCGCTGGGTGTAGTAAGATGTCCGCTGGGTGTAGTATGATGTCCGCTGGGTGTAGTAAGATGTCCGCTGGGTGTAGTAAGATGTCCGCTGGGTGTAGTATGATGTCCGCTGGGTGTAGTATGATGTCCGCTGGGTGTAGTATGATGTCCGCTGGGTGTAGTAAGATGTCCGCTGGGTGTAGTATGATGTCCGCTGGGTGTAGTAAGATGTCCGCTGGGTGTAGTATGATGTCCGCTGGGTGTAGTAAGATGTCCGCTGGGTGTAGTAAGATGTCCGCTGGGTGTAGTATGATGTCCGCTGGGTGTAGTAAGATGTCCGCTGGGTGTAGTAAGATGTCCGCTGGGTGTAGTAAGATGTCCGCTGGGTGTAGTATGATGTCCGCTGGGTGTAGTATGATGTCCGCTGGGTGTAGTAAGATGTCCGCTGGGTGTAGTATGATGTCCGCTGGGTGTAGTAAGATGTCCGCTGGGTGTAGTAAGATGTCCGCTGGGTGTAGTATGATGTCCGCTGGGTGTAGTAAGATGTCCGCTGGGTGTAGTAAGATGTCCGCTGGGTATAGTATGATGTCCGCTGGGCGTAGTAAGATGTCCGCTGGGTGTAGTAAGATGTCCGCTGGGTGTAGTAAGATGTCCGCTGGGTGTAGTAAGATGTCCGCTGGGTATAGTATGATGTCCGCTGGGTGTAGTAAGATGTCCGCTGGGTGTAGTAAGATGTCCGCTGGGTGTAGTATGATGTCTGCTGGATGTAGTATGATGTCCGCTGGGTGTAGTAAGATGTCCGCTGGGTGTAGTATGATGTCCGCTGGGTGTAGTAAGATGTCCGCTGGGTGTAGTAAGATGTCCGCTGGGTGTAGTAAGATGTCCGCTGGGTGTAGTAAGATGTCCGCTGGGTGTAGTATGATGTCCGCTGGGTGTAGTATGATGTCCGCTGGGTGTAGTAAGATGTCCGCTGGGTGTAGTATGATGTCCGCTGGGTGTAGTAAGATGTCCGCTGGGTGTAGTAAGATGTCCGCTGGGTGTAGTATGATGTCCGCTGGGTGTAGTAAGATGTCCGCTGGGTGTAGTAAGATGTCCGCTGGGTGTAGTAAGATGTCCGCTGGGTATAGTATGATGTCCGCTGGGTGTAGTAAGATGTCCGCTGGGTGTAGTAAGATGTCCGCTGGGTGTAGTAAGATGTCCGCTGGGTATAGTATGATGTCCGCTGGGTGTAGTAAGATGTCCGCTGGGTGTAGTAAGATGTCCGCTGGGTGTAGTATGATGTCCGCTGGATGTAGTATGATGTCCGCTGGGTGTAGTAAGATGTCCGCTGGGTGTAGTATGATGTCCGCTGGGTGTAGTAAGATGTCCGCTGGGTGTAGTAAGATGTCCGCTGGGTGTAGTAAGATGTCCGCTGGGTGTAGTAAGATGTCCGCTGGGTGTAGTAAAATGTCCGCTGGGTGTAGTAAGATGTCCGCTGGGTGTAGTAAGATGTCCGCTGGGTGTAGTAAGATGTCCGCTGGGTGTAGTAAGATGTCCGCTGGGTGTAGTAAGATGTCCGCTGGGTGTAGTAAGATGTCCGCTGGGTGTAGTAAGATGTCCGCTGGGTGTAGTATGATGTCCGCTGGGTGTAGTAAGATGTCCGCTGGGTGTAGTAAGATGTCCGCTGGGTGTAGTAAGATGTCCGCTGGGTGTAGTAAGATGTCCGCTGGGTGTAGTAAGATGTCCGCTGGGTGTAGTAAGATGTCCGCTGGGTGTAGTAAGATGTCCGCTGGGTGTAGTATGATGTCCGCTGGGTGTAGTAAGATGTCCGCTGGGTGTAGTAAGATGTCCGCTGGGTGTAGTATGATGTCCGCTGGGTGTAGTATGATGTCCGCTGGGTGTAGTAAGATGTCCGCTGGGTGTAGTATGATGTCCGCTGGGTGTAGTAAGATGTCCGCTGGGTGTAGTATGATGTCCGCTGGGTGTAGTAAGATGTCCGCTGGGTGTAGTAAGATGTCCGCTGGGTGTAGTAAGATGTCCGCTGGATGTAGTATGATGTCCGCTGGGTGTAGTATGATGTCCGCTGGATGTAGTATGATGTCCGCTGGGTGTAGTATGATGTCCGCTGGGTGTAGTATGATGTCCGCTGGGTGTAGTAAGATGTCCGCTGGGTGTAGTAAGATGTCCGCTGGGTGTAGTAAGATGTCCGCTGGGTGTAGTAAGATGTCCGCTGGGTGTAGTATGATGTCCGCTGGGTGTAGTAAGATGTCCGCTGGGTGTAGTAAGATGTCCGCTGGGTGTAGTATGATGTCCGTCGCCTTCTTCTGACTGCCGGTGTTCTCTCAGTTTAGGAATTCACTTTTTTTTGTTTTGTTCTTTTTTGCTAAAAAAAGCGAAAAAAGACCGAAAATTTTGAAACATATGTAGCGGCCTCACCCCATCTCTTTTGTCTAGGGGTATGTCACATGACAGGGTGAGATGCGCTACGGCCCATGTCCTCCCCATGGCTGTGGGTGAGGTGAAGGCCAGTATCAGTATCTTCCTCGGGCCTGTGTGTTTAGTTATGAAGCTCAGTCCTGCTATGCTGGCACCTCCCTTTGCTCCCATTACCAGAGTCCACACACCGATCACAGTCCAACTCTTGTTTTATTGGAAGCTCCACAATAAACAGCACTTCTGTAGCCAACTGGTTGGAACGTTATAACAGCCTGATACGGTGGGATGAGCAGGTCGAGGCACTATCCTGATTCCAATCTGAACCCCTGTGGTTTCACCAGCGGTTATCGTAGCCTTGATTAGCACAGAACATAGAACTTGAGAGTCTCTACCAGCAACTCAAGAGAACGTATTTTAGGAGTCCCTTCGCTGCGCTGCGGCCCCTATCAGGGGAAGATGTCCCTCCAAGGGAGTTACTGGAGGCCCATCCGTCACCGGGCTGATGCTGCTCCGGACTCTCCGGACGGGTGACCTCCCCGGCCTCCTCACCTTAGATGTGGGTCCCGTCCACCTCGGGGACCCTCGGATCACTTCGCCCTTGCGGGACCCAGTCGAAGTTACTGGGCCCCAGGCCTACGATCTAGTACCTCACCCCAGGCTGAAGGTGCCTGGGCCAGAACTCCGGACCGCCCGCACCCAGGCCAAAGGTGCCTGGGTGCGTGAAGAGAAGATCCTCGAAGACCTCGTGGTAAGGGCGTCTCCCCCTTTTATCTCCTCCCATCGACACCACGGCAGGTTCCCCGCCCTCGCCATACCGTCTCCGGAAAGGGACAAAAAGGGTAGCACTGTGGTAGTGATTCTACCCTGAGCCTGCGAGTACACCGCCACCCACAGGCCAAGGAGAATAATACACCACCCAATCCTCCACGAATACAAAGGGGCCCAAAACCTCTCACAATTACACACCTGGGTCATACTACCACCCAGGTGTACCCCAACTAAATTTAAAGACCCCGCTACATACTCCCCCCTGTGATTTGACACTGGTCCCCAGCGTCTGGTGCAAACCCATGTCTCCCATGAAGTGGTAACATAAGCCTGGCCCCAGAGGCTATCCCTAAAAAAATTTAAACCCCGTTTGTGCCAAGACCTGCTCAAGGGGAAGGGAACCAGTGCCGATCCTGACCTCCCTGGGGACCTAAGCAAAATTTTGCTAAGGGGCCCTTTACGGTGGCAAAAAATTGGTGTGGTTTATGTGGAATAGTGGGCGTGGCTTACATGGGCATGGCTCGGAGGGGGTGTGGTTAGAGTCGGAGATGAATGAGGGATGGAGGAAGAAAGAGAGAAAGAAAGAGGGAGAGATAGAAAGAAAGAGGGGTGGAGGGACAGCCGGCCCAGATCCTACACCACAATAGAAATATGTGTATTCCAGAAAGTTTAACAAATCAGCAGATAAAGATCCTCCAAACACCTGGTGTTGGCGCTTCAATCATCCCGGCACCATGGTTGTTATGGTGTCAGGATGACTGAAGCGCATTATTTCTATTATTACATTGTAATATAGAATGAAATTATTCAACTCACCATAATGCAGAATCAGTGGAAGCCCCGAGTCCCTCCTTACACCAGGCATTCCCAGCGGAGGTCCCCCTTACACCAGGCATTCCCAGCGGAGGTCCCCCTTACACCAGGCATTCCCAGCGGAGTCCCCCTTACACCAGGCATTCCCAGCGGAGGTCCCCCTTACACCAGGCATTCCCAGCGGAGTCCCCCTTACACCAGGCATTCCCAGCGGAGGCCCCCCTTACACCAGGCATTCCCAGCGGAGTCCCCCTTACACCAGGCCTCCCCAGCGGAGGTCCCCTTACACCAGGAATTCCAAGCGGAGTCCCCCTTACACCAGGAATTCCAAGCGGAGTCCCTCCTTACACCAGGCATTCCCAGCGGAGGCCCCCCTTACACCAGGCATTCCCAGCGGAGTCCCCCTTACACCAGGCATTCCCAGCGGAGTCCCCCTTACACCAGGCATTCCCAGCGGAGTCCCCCTTACACCAGGCATTCCCAGCCGAGTCCCTCCTTACACCAGGCATTCCCAGCGGAGGTCCCCCTTACACCAGGCATTCCCAGCGGAGGTCCCCCTTACACCAGGCATTCCCAGCGGAGTCCCCCTTACACCAGGCATTCCCAGCGGAGGTCCCCCTTACACCAGGCATTCCCAGCGGAGTCCCCCTTACACCAGGCATTCCCAGCGGAGGTCCCCCTTACACCAGGCATTCCCAGCGGAGTCCCCCTTACACCAGGCATTCCCAGCGGAGGTCCCCCTTACACCAGGCATTCCCAGCGGAGTCCCCCTTACACCAGGCATTCCCAGCGGAGGCCCCCCTTACACCAGGCATTCCCAGCGGAGTCCCCCTTACACCAGGCCTCCCCAGCGGAGTCCCCCTTACACCAGGCATTCCCAGCGGAGGCCCCCCTTACACCAGGCATTCCCAGCGGAGTCCCCCTTACACCAGGCCTCCCCAGCGGAGGTCCCCTTACACCAGGAATTCCAAGCGGAGTCCCCCTTACACCAGGAATTCCAAGCGGAGTCCCTCCTTACACCAGGCATTCCCAGCGGAGTCCCCCTTACACCAGGCATTCCCAGCGGAGGTCCCCCTTACACCAGGCATTCCCAGCGGAGTCCCCCTTACACCAGGCATTCCCAGCGGAGGTCCCCCTTACACCAGGCATTCCCAGCCGAGTCCCTCCTTACACCAGGCATTCCCAGCGGAGTCCCTCCTTACACCAGGCATTCCCAGCGGAGTCCCCCTTACACCAGGCATTCCCAGCGGAGGCCCCCCTTACACCAGGCATTCCCAGCGGAGGCCCCCCTTACACCAGGCCTTCCCAGCGGAGGTCCCCCTTACACCAGGCATTCCCAGCGGAGTCCCCCTTACACCAGGCATTCCCAGCGGAGGTCCCCCTTACACCAGGCATTCCCAGCGGAGTCCCCCTTACACCAGGCATTCCCAGCGGAGGTCCCCCTTACACCAGGCATTCCCAGCGGAGTCCCCCTTACACCAGGCATTCCCAGCGGAGGTCCCCCTTACACCAGGCATTCCCAGCGGAGTCCCCCTTACACCAGGCATTCCCAGCGGAGGTCCCCCTTACACCAGGCATTCCCAGCGGAGTCCCCCTTACACCAGGCATTCCCAGCGGAGGCCCCCCTTACACCAGGCATTCCCAGCGGAGTCCCCCTTACACCAGGCCTCCCCAGCGGAGGTCCCCTTACACCAGGCATTCCAAGCGGAGTCCCTCCTTACACCAGGCATTCCCAGCGGAGTCCCTCCTTACACCAGGCATTCCCAGCGGAGGTCCCCCTTACACCAGGCATTCCCAGCGGAGGTCCCCCTTACACCAGGCATTCCCAGCGGAGGTCCCCCTTACACCAGGCATTCCCAGCGGAGGTCCCCCTTACACCAGGCATTCCCAGCGGAGTCCCTCCTTACACCAGGCATTCCCAGCGGAGAGTCCCCCTTACACCAGGCATTCCCAGCGGAGGCCCACCCTTACACCAGGCATTCCCAGCGGAGTCCCCCTTACACCAGGCCTCCCCAGCGGAGGTCCCCTTACACCAGGCATTCCAAGCGGAGTCCCTCCTTACACCAGGCATTCCCAGCGGAGTCCCCCTTACACCAGGCATTCCCAGCGGAGGTCCCCCTTACACCAGGCATTCCCAGCGGAGTCCCCCCTTACACCAGGCATTCCCAGCGGAGGCCCCCCTTACACCAGGCATTCCCAGCGGAGTCCCCCTTACACCAGGCCTCCCCAGCGGAGGTCCCCTTACACCAGGCATTCCAAGCGGAGTCCCTCCTTACACCAGGCATTCCCAGCGGAGTCCCCCTTACACCAGGCATTCCCAGCGGAGGTCCCCCTTACACCAGGCATTCCCAGCGGAGTCCCCCTTACACAGGCATTCCCAGCGGAGGTCCCCCTTACACCAGGCATTCCCAGCGGAGTCCCCCTTACACCAGGCATTCCCAGCGGAGGTCCCCCTTACACCAGGCATTCCCAGCGGAGTCCCCCCTTACACCAGGCATTCCCAGCGGAGCCCCCCTTACACCAGGCATTCCCAGCGGAGTCCCCCTTACACCAGGCCTCCCCAGCGGAGGTCCCCCTTACACCAGGCAATTCCAAGCGGAGTCCCCCTTACACCAGGAATTCCAAGCGGAGTCCCCTCCTTACACCAGGCATTCCCAGCGGAGTCCCCCTTACACCAGGCATTCCCAGCGGAGGTCCCCCTTACACCAGGCATTCCCAGCGGAGTCCCCCTTACACCAGGCATTCCCAGCGGAGGTCCCCCTTACACCAGGCATTCCCAGCCGAGTCCCTCCTTACACCAGGCATTCCCAGCGGAGTCCCTCCTTACACCAGGCATTCCCAGCGGAGTCCCCCTTACACCAGGCATTCCCAGCGGAGGCCCCCTTACACCAGGCATTCCCAGCGGAGGCCCCCCTTACACCAGGCCTTCCCAGCGGAGGTCCCCCTTACACCAGGCATTCCCAGCGGAGTCCCCCTTACACCAGGCATTCCCAGCGGAGGTCCCCCTTACACCAGGCATTCCCAGCGGAGTCCCCCTTACACCAGGCATTCCCAGCGGAGGTCCCCCTTACACCAGGCATTCCCAGCGGAGTCCCCCTTACACCAGGCATTCCCAGCGGAGGTCCCCCTTACACCAGGCATTCCCAGCGGAGTCCCCCTTACACCAGGCATTCCCAGCGGAGGTCCCCCTTACACCAGGCATTCCCAGCGGAGTCCCCCTTACACCAGGCATTCCCAGCGGAGGCCCCCCTTACACCAGGCATTCCCAGCGGAGTCCCCCTTACACCAGGCCTCCCCAGCGGAGGTCCCCTTACACCAGGCATTCCAAGCGGAGTCCCTCCTTACACCAGGCATTCCCAGCGGAGTCCCTCCTTACACCAGGCATTCCCAGCGGAGGTCCCCCTTACACCAGGCATTCCCAGCGGAGGTCCCCCTTACACCAGGCATTCCCAGCGGAGGTCCCCCTTACACCAGGCATTCCCAGCGGAGGTCCCCCTTACACCAGGCATTCCCAGCGGAGTCCCTCCTTACACCAGGCATTCCCAGCGGAGTCCCCCTTACACCAGGCATTCCCAGCGGAGGCCCCCCTTACACCAGGCATTCCCAGCGGAGTCCCCCTTACACCAGGCCTCCCCAGCGGAGGTCCCCTTACACCAGCATTCCAAGCGGAGTCCCTCCTTACACCAGGCATTCCCAGCGGAGTCCCCCTTACACCAGGCATTCCCAGCGGAGGTCCCCCCTTACACCAGGCATTCCCAGCGGAGTCCCCCTTACACCAGGCATTCCCAGCGGTAGGCCCCCCTTACACCAGGCATTCCCAGCGGAGTCCCCCTTACACCAGGCCTCCCCAGCGGAGGTCCCCTTACACCAGGCATTCCAAGCGGAGTCCCTCCTTACACCAGGCATTCCCAGCGGAGTCCCCCTTACACCAGGCATTCCCAGCGGAGGTCCCCCTTACACCAGGCATTCCCAGCGGAGTCCCCCTTACACCAGGCATTCCCAGCGGAGGTCCCCCTTACACCAGGCATTCCCAGCGGAGTCCCCCTTACACCAGGCATTCCCAGCGGAGGTCCCCCTTACACCAGGCATTCCCAGCGGGAGTCCCCCTTACACCAGGCATTCCCAGCGGAGGTCCCCCTACACCAGGCATTCCCAGCGGAGTCCCCCTTACACCAGGCATTCCCAGCGGAGGCCCCCCTTACACCAGGCATTCCCAGCGGAGTCCCCCTTACACCAGGCCTCCCCAGCGGAGGTCCCCTTACACCAGGCATTCCAAGCGGAGTCCCTCCTTACACCAGGCATTCCCAGCGGAGTCCCCCTTACACCAGGCATTCCCAGCGGAGTCCCCCTTACACCAGGCCTCCCCAGCGGAGGTCCCCTTACACCAGGCATTCCCAGCCGAGTCCCTCCTTACACCAGGCATTCCCAGCGGAGTCCCCCTTACACCAGGCCTCCCCAGCGGAGGTCCCCCTTACACCAGGCATTCCCAGCGGAGTCCCCCTTACACCAGGCATTCCCAGCGGAGTCCCCCTTACACCAGGCCTCCCCAGCGGAGGTCCCCTTACACCAGGCATTCCCAGCCGAGTCCCTCCTTACACCAGGCATTCCCAGCGGAGTCCCCCTTACACCAGGCCTCCCCAGCGGAGGTCCCCCTTACACCAGGCATTCCCAGCGGAGGTCCCCCTTACACCAGGCATTCCCAGCGGAGGTCCCCCTTACACCAGGCATTCCCAGCGGAGTCCCCCTTACACCAGGCCTCCCCAGCGGAGGTCCCCCTTACACCAGGCATTCCCAGCGGAGGTCCCCCTTACACCAGGCCTCCCCAGCGGAGGTCCCCCTTACACCAGGCATTCCCAGCGGAGGCCCCCTTACTCCAGGCATTCCCAGTAGAGTTCCTCCTTATATCAGGCATTCCCAGTAGAATCCCTCCTTACACCAGGCATTCCCAGCGGAGTCCCTCTTACACCAGGCATTCCCAGCGGAGGTCCCCCTTACACCAGGCATTCCCAGCGGAGTCCCCCTTACACCAGGCCTCCCCAGCGGAGGTCCCCTTACACCAGGCATTCCCAGCCGAGTCCCTCCTTACACCAGGCATTCCCAGCGGAGTCCCCCTTACACCAGGCATTCCCAGCGGAGTCCCCCTTACACCAGGCCTCCCCAGCGGAGGTCCCCTTACACCAGGCATTCCCAGCCGAGTCCCTCCTTACACCAGGCATTCCCAGCGGAGTCCCCCTTACACCAGGCATTCCCAGCGGAGTCCCCCTTACACCAGGCCTCCCCAGCGGAGGTCCCCCTTACACCAGGCATTCCCAGCGGAGGTCCCCCTTACACCAGGCATTCCCAGCGGAGGTCCCCCTTACACCAGGCATTCCCAGCGGAGTCCCCCTTACACCAGGCCTCCCCAGCGGAGGTCCCCCTTACACCAGGCATTCCCAGCGGAGGTCCCCCTTACACCAGGCATTCCCAGCGGAGGCCCCCTTACTCCAGGCATTCCCAGTAGAGTTCCTCCTTATATCAGGCATTCCCAGTAGAGTCCCTCCTTACACCAGGCATTCCCAGCGGAGTCCCTCTTACACCAGGCATTCCCAGCGGAGGTCCCCCTTACACCAGGCCTCCCCAGCGGAGGTCCCCCTTACACCAGGCATTCCCAGCGGAGGCCCCCTTACTCCAGGCATTCCCAGTAGAGTTCCTCCTTATATCAGGCATTCCCAGTAGAGTCCCTCCTTACACCAGGCATTCCCAGTAGAGTTCCTCCTTATATCAGGCATTCCCAGTAGAGTCCCCCTTACACCAGACATTCCCAGCGGAGTCCCCCTTACACCAGGCCTCCCCAGCGGAGGTCCCCTTACACCAGGCATTCCCAGCGGAGGTCCCCCTTACACCAGGCATTCCCAGCGGAGGTCCCCCTTACACCAGGCATTCCCAGCGGAGTCCCCCTTACACCAGGCCTCCCCAGCGGAGGTCCCCCTTACACCAGGCATTCCCAGCGGAGGTCCCCCTTACACCAGGCATTCCCAGCGGAGGCCCCCTTACTCCAGGCATTCCCAGTAGAGTTCCTCCTTATATCAGGCATTCCCAGTAGAGTCCCTCCTTACACCAGGCATTCCCAGCGGAGTCCCTCTTACACCAGGCATTCCCAGCGGAGGTCCCCCTTACACCAGGCCTCCCCAGCGGAGGTCCCCCTTACACCAGGCATTCCCAGCGGAGGCCCCCTTACTCCAGGCATTCCCAGTAGAGTTCCTCCTTATATCAGGCATTCCCAGTAGAGTCCCTCCTTACACCAGGCATTCCCAGTAGAGTTCCTCCTTATATCAGGCATTCCCAGTAGAGTCCCCCTTACACCAGACATTCCCAGCGGAGTCCCCCTTACACCAGGCCTCCCCAGCGGAGGTCCCCTTACACCAGGCATTCCCAGCGGAGGTCCCCCTTACACCAGGCCTCCCCAGCGGAGGTCCCCCTTACACCAGGCATTCCCAGCGGAGGTCCCCCTTACACCAGGCATTCCCAGCGGAGGTCCCCCTTACACCAGGCATTCCCAGCGGAGTCCCCCTTACACCAGGCCTCCCCAGCGGAGGTCCCCCTTACACCAGGCATTCCCAGCGGAGTCCCCCTTACACCAGGCATTCCCAGCGGAGGTCCCCCTTACACCAGGCATTCCCAGCGGAGGCCCCCTTACTCCAGGCATTCCCAGTAGAGTTCCTCCTTATATCAGGCATTCCCAGTAGAGTCCCTCCTTACACCAGGCATTCCCAGCGGAGTCCCCCTTACACCAGGCATTCCCAGTAGAGTTCCTCCTTATATCAGGCATTCCCAGTAGAGTCCCTCCTTACACCAGGCATTCCCAGTAGAGTTCCTCCTTATATCAGGCATTCCCAGTAGAGTCCCCCTTACACCAGGCATTCCCAGCGGAGGCCTCCCTTACACCAGGCCTTCCCAGCGGAGTCCCTCCTTACACCAGGCATTCCCAACGGAAGCCCCCCTTACACCAGGCATTCCCAGCGGAGGCCCCCCTTACACCAGGCATTCCCAGCGGAGGCCCCCCTTACACCAGGCCTTCCCAGCGGAGTCCCTCCTTACACCAGGCATTCCCAGCGGAGGTCCCCCTTACACCAGGCATTCCCAGTAGAGTCCCTCCTTACACCAGGCATTCCCAGTAGAGTTCCTCCTTATATCAGGCATTCCCAGTAGAGTCCCTCCTTACACCAGGCATTCCCAGTAGAGTTCCTCCTTATATCAGGCATTCCCAGTAGAGTCCCTCCTTACACCAGGCATTCCCAGCGGAGTCCCCCTTACACCAGGCATTCCCAGTAGAGTTCCTCCTTATATCAGGCATTCCCAGTAGAGTCCCTCCTTACACCAGGCATTCCCAGTAGAGTTCCTCCTTATATCAGGCATTCCCAGTAGAGTCCCTCCTTACACCAGGCATTCCCAGTAGAGTTCCTCCTTATATCAGGCATTCCCAGTAGAGTCCCCCTTACACCAGGCATTCCCAGCGGAGGTCCCCCTTACACCAGGCCTCCCCAGCGGAGGTCCCCCTTACACCAGGCATTCCCAGCGGAGGCCCCCTTACACCAGGCATTCCCAGCGGAGGCCCCCTTACTCCAGGCATTCCCAGCGGAGGCCCCCCTTACACCAGGCATTCCCAGTAGAGTTCCTCCTTATATCAGGCATTCCCAGTAGAGTCCCTCCTTACACCAGGCATTCCCAGCGGAGTCCCCCTTACACCAGGCATTCCCAGTAGAGTTCCTCCTTACACCAGGCATTCCCAGCGGAGTCCCCCTTACACCAGGCATTCCCAGTAGAGTTCCTCCTTATATCAGGCATTCCCAGTAGAGTCCCTCCTTACACCAGGCATTCCCAGTAGAGTTCCTCCTTATATCAGGCATTCCCAGTAGAGTCCCTCCTTACACCAGGCATTCCCAGTAGAGTTCCTCCTTATATCAGGCATTCCCAGTAGAGTCCCCCCTTACACCAGACATTCCCAGTAGAGTCCCCCTTACACCAGGCATTCCCAGCGGAGGCCCCCCTTACACCAGGCCTTCCCAGCGGAGTCCCTCCTTACACCAGGCATTCCCAACGGAGGCCCCCCTTACACCAGGCATTCCCAGCGGAGGCCCCCCTTACACCAGGCATTCCCAGCGGAGGCCCCCCTTACACGAGGCCTTCCCAACGGAGTCCCTCCTTACACCAGGCATTCCCAGTAGAGTCCCCCCTTACACCAGGCCTTCCCAGCGGAGGCCCCCTTACACCAGGCCTTCCCAGCGGAGGCCCCCCTTACACCAGGCCTTCCCAGCGGAGGCCCCCCTTACACCAGGCCTTCCCAGCGGAGGCCCCCCTTACACCAGGCCTTCCCAGCGGAGGTCCCCCTTACACCAGGCCTCCCCAGCGGAGGTCCCCCTTACACCAGGCATTCCCAGCGGAGGCCCCCTTACTCCAGGCATTCCCAGCGGAGGCCCCCCTTACACCAGGCCTTCCCAGCGGAGGCCCCCCTTACACCAGGCCTTCCCAGCGGAGGCCCCCTTACACCAATCCTTCCCAGCGGAGTCCCCCCTTACACCAGGCATTCCCAGTAGAGTCCCCCCTTACACCAGGCATTCCCAGTAGAGTCCCCCCTTACACCAGGCATTCCCAGTAGAGTCCCCCCTTACACCAGGCATTCCCAGTAGAGTCCCCCCTTACACCAGGCCTTCCCAGCGGAGGCCCCCCTTACACCAGGACTTCCCAGCGGAGGCCCCCCTTACACCAGGCCTTCCCAGCGGAGGCCCCCCTTACACCAGGCCTTCCCAGCGGAGGCCCCCCTTACACCAGGCCTTCCCAGCGGAGGCCCCCCTTACACCAGGCCTTCCCAGCGGAGGTCCCCCTTACACCAGGCCTCCCACGCGGAGGTCCCCCTTACACCAGGCATTCCCAGCGGAGGCCCCCTTACTCCAGGCATTCCCAGCGGAGGCCCCCCTTACACCAGGCCTTCCCAGCGGAGGCCCCCCTTACACCAGGCCTTCCCAGCGGAGGCCCCCCTTACACCAGGCCTTCCCAGCGGAGGCCCCCCTTACACCAATCCTTCCCAGCGGAGGCCCCCCTTACACTAGGCATTCCCAGCGGAGGCCCCCCTTACACCAGGCATTCCCAGCGGAGGCCCCCCTTACACCAGGCATTCTCAGCGGAGTCCCTCCTTACTCCAGGCATTCCCAGCGGAGGCCCCCCTTACACCAGGCCTTCCCAGCGGAGGCCCCCCTTACACCAATCCTCCCCAGCGGAGGCCCCCCTTACACCAGGCATTCCCAGCGGAGGCCCCCCTTACACCAGGCCTTCCCAGCGGAGGCCCCCCTTACACCAGGCATTCCCAGCGGAGGCCCCCCTTACACCAGGCATTCCCAGCGGAGGCCCCCCTTACATCAGGCATTCCCAGCGGAGGCCCCCCTTACATGAGGCATTCCCAGTGGAGGCCCCCCTTACATCAGGCATTCCCAGTGGAGGCCCCCCTTACATCAGGCATTCCCAGTGGAGGCCCCCCTTACACCAGGCATTCCCAGTGGAGGCCCCCCTTACACCAGGCATTCCCAGTGGAGGCCCCCCTTACACCAGGTGTGATGCCCCTGCAGCAGAGACTCTCTCCGCCGCCATTACACAGAGGGGACAGTGGAGGAGCCGGCCGGATGGCTGGCAATAGGAATTAAGCTGCGGCGCCGCCGCCCACCCCCGCCCCTTCCCACATTTCACTCACACACACACAGACAGACATCAGCAGGGCGGGAGGTGGGCGGTGCCGCAGCTCAATTCCTATTGGCAGTGTTGTGGAATTCTAGGCTGCTGTTTGCAGAGCACACAGCCCATAATTCCTGTGCTATCTAAGCACACATCAGATTTCATCTTTTTGCAATAATGCTATCTTTAGTCTAAGTTCCACTCACCCATCATTCATTCCAAGAAGCAAGCCTCACACATAGGTCTTATCATCAGGCCATTCCAGCATAGACTGACTAGCCGACGCCTAATCATAGGCTTTTTTTATTAAACTCAAAAGATCTCACACAGGAGGTGATTGGCTGCAGCAACCAATCCCCTCCCCCATGGGCGGGGACATCACAGGATGTCCCTTCCACACAGGAAAATGACAATACCTGGACATTCCTTCCAACAGGAGATGCCAATGCCATACATGAATCCCACTCAAGAAATATGGCTTAAAGGATTCAATACAATAATACATACAATGAATACAATAACGTAGGATGGCTAAAGTTACCGTTGATAGGAATTCTTATTCTGCGCTATTCCATAGAATAACGCATATTAAGATTATACTATTATTGAATGGGGGAGGGAGGATATCTGCAGATGTGCACTACGAATCCCAATCAATGTTGATCAGACACAGCCGAGACAAGAGTACACATCTGCTCATAACCAATGATGTTGTTGTTGTTGTTGCAGAGAGAGGACATCCCCCCCTCAACGATCGTCCGTGCTAATGCACAGAGGGCCCCCCGTCGGTGGACATATCCGCACCCTGCAAACATCACACTCCAACCTCAAGACGTTTTTCCCTATCAGACGGGATTCAACCAGCCTCAGACTACCCCAATCAGCTCTTTTAGAGCGGGTTGCAGAAGTACTAACACTGGGTGACACTATGACAATACATAATAAATACATCTTCATAAAAATCTCCACAACAGTCCTCCCTTTTTTGTCATATGCACCCCATGTGTCCCTCAATGAAACTTGATCTGCTTCTTACACCTGGAAATGAATCAGTCCTTAGTCCATAAAAAGGAAAACACGGCTTGACATGTAGACTCTACTCTTCAGGGGCATGACTTATAAAGGAGGACACGACATGTTGAGCTGTAGTAATCGCCGATCGGTCTGTGATCCTCTGTGTCTTGTATGTGGGTCCGGCTTCGGGGCGTCTCATCAAGGAAACTCTGGTCACGCGTCAAATCAGGCAACAGGAGCACCTCGTCACGACATAGAAAGAATAGAAATAAAACCGACATGAGTATATATATTCCCACTTCCTTTAACCACGATCCGCTGTAAAATAAAAATTAGATTCCTAAAGATTCCCAGACCCTTAAAAGGACTCCCAACCTTCACTAGCTATAGCTCTGGCTTCAACAGTTACATGAAGAACCCTATCCTTAACGGATGAGAATTGTTCAATCGTATCCCAAGCCCGAGCCCCCCCCACATCCAGGACCCCATGCCCAGACCTGGTCGGGATTGGTGAACAAATCCCTTACAGCTGTCCCTGCCATTCTTAATTTCCTGCGCCATCAGATCCTCGCGATCGGCCGCAACCTAAAATGTTGGGACAGCTTCACCATCACGCATGAACCTCTTGCTTTGGGGGAATTACCTTTATAAGCTGCAGATCCACATAAGCACCAAACTAAAGTTCAAACACACTTGTGGGCTGCCTAGATACCCAAACCGACAAAAGACAGAGCCATTAAAACTAAAACCAATTTTACCCTCTAAAAATGCATCGTTAGGTTCCATTGACAAGTGTCTGTCTGGAGTCTTCACTAGTTTGTCAAAACTCCTCATACCCATAATAACATCATAAATGTCATGTACCTCTCTCATCGCTGGGGGACTAAAACTCCTCATACCCATAATAACATCATAAATGTCATGTACCTCTCTCATCGCTGGGGGACTAAAACTCCTCATACCCATAATAACATCATAAATGTCATGTACCGCTGTCATCACTGGGGACTAAAACTCCTCATACCCATAATAACATCATAAATGTCATGTACCGCTGTCATCACTGGGGGACTAAAACTCCTCATACCCATAATAACATCATAAATGTCATGTACCTCTCTCATCGCTGGGGGACTAAAACTCCTCATACCCATAATAACATCATAAATGTCATGTACCTCTCTCATCGCTGGGGGACTAAAACTCCTCATACCCATAATAACATCATAAATGTCATGTACCGCTGTCATCACTGCGGGACTAAAACTCCTCATACCCATAATAACATCATAAATGTCATGTACCTCTGTCATCACTGGGGGACTAAAACTCCTCATACCCATAATAACATCATAAATGACATATACCTCTGTCATCGCTGGGGACTAAAACTCCTCATACCCATAATAACATCATAAATGTCATGTACCTCTCTCATCGCTGGGGACTAAAACTCCTCATACCCATAATAACATCATAAATGTCATGTACCTCTGTCATCACTGGGGGACTAAAACTCCTCATACCCATAATAACATCATAAATGACATATACCTCTGTCATCACTGGGGACTAAAACTCCTCATACCCATAATAACATCATAAATGTCATGTACCTCTGTCATCACTGGGGGACTAAAACTCCTCATACCCATAATAACATCATAAATGTCATGTACCGCTGTCATCACTGGGGGACTAAAACTCCTCATACCCATAATAACATCATAAATGACATATACCTCTGTCATCGCTGGGGACTAAAACTCCTCATACCCATAATAACATCATAAATGTCATGTACCTCTGTCATCGCTGGGGGACTAAAACTCCTCATACCCATAATAACATCATAAATGTCATGTACCTCTGTCATCACTGGGGGACTAAAACTCCTCATACCCATAATAACATCATAAATGACATGTACCGCTGTCATCGCTGGGGACTAAAACTCCTCATACCCATAATAACATCATAAATGGCATGTACCTCTGTCATCACTGGGGACTAAAACTCCTCATACCCATAATAACATCATAAATGTCATGTACCTCTGTCATCACTGGGGACTAAAACTCCTCATACCCATAATAACATCATAAATGACATGTACCTCTGTCATCACTGGGGGACTAAAACTCCTCATACCCATAATAACATCATAAATGTCATGTACCTCTGTCATCACTGGGGACTAAAACTCCTCATACCCATAATAACACCATAAATGACATGTACCTCTGTCATCGCTGGGGGACTAAAACTCCTCATACCCATAATAACATCATAAATGTCATGTACCTCTGTCATCACTGGGGACTAAAACTCCTCATACCCATAATAACATCATAAATGTCATGTACCGCTGTCATCACTGGGGGACTAAAACTCCTCATACCCATAATAACATCATAAATGTCATGTACCTCTGTCATCACTGGGGGACTAAAACTCCTCATACCCATAATAACATCATAAATGTCATGTACCTCTGTCATCACTGGGGGACTAAAACTCCTCATACCCATAATAACATCATAAATGACATGTACCTCTGTCATCACTGGGGGACTAAAACTCCTCATACCCATAATAACATCATAAATGACATGTACCTCTGTCATCACTGGGGACTAAAACTCCTCATACCCATAATAACATCATAAATGTCATGTACCTCTGTCATCACTGGGGACTAAAACTCCTCATACCCATAATATCATCATAAATGTCATGTACCTCTGTCATCGCTGGGGACTAAAACTCCTCATACCCATAATAACATCATAAATGTCATGTACCTCTGTCATCACTGGGGACTAAAACTCCTCATACCCATAATAACATCATAAATGTCATGTACCTCTGTCATCGCTGGGGACTAAAACTCCTCATACCCATAATAACATCATAAATGGCATGTACCTCTGTCATCGCTGGGGGACTAAAACTCCTCATACCCATAATAACATTATAAATGTCATGTACCTCTGTCATCACTGGGGACTAAAACTCCTCATACCCATAATAACATCATAAATGACATGTACCTCTGTCATCACTGGGGACTAAAACTCCTCATACCCATAATAACATCATAAATGTCATGTACCTCTGTCATCGCTGGGGACTAAAACTCCTCATACCCATAATAACATCATAAATGTCATGTACCTCTGTCATCGCTGGGGACTAAAACTCCTCATACCCATAATAACATCATAAATGTCATGTACCTCTGTCATCGCTGGGGACTAAAACTCCTCATACCCATAATAACATCATAAATGTCATGTACCTCTGTCATCACTGGGGACTAAAACTCCTCATACCCATAATAACATCATAAATGTCATGTACCTCTGTCATCACTGGGGACTAAAACTCCTCATGCCCATAATAACATCATAAATGTCATGTACCTCTGTCATCACTGGGGACTAAAACTCCTCATACCCATAATAACATCATAAATGACATGTACCTCTGTCATCACTGGGGGACTAAAACTCCTCATACCCATAATAACATCATAAATGTCATGTACCTCTGTCATCACTGGGGGACTAAAACTCCTCATACCCATAATAACATCATAAATGACATGTACCTCTGTCATCGCTGGGGACTAAAACTCCTCATACCCATAATAACATTATAAATGTCATGTACCTCTGTCATCACTGGGGACTAAAACTCCTCATACCCATAATAACATCATAAATGACATGTACCTCTGTCATCACTGGGGACTAAAACTCCTCATACCCATAATAACATCATAAATGTCATGTACCTCTGTCATCGCTGGGGACTAAAACTCCTCATGCCCATAATAACATCATAAATGTCATGTACCTCTGTCATCGCTGGGGACTAAAACTCCTCATACCCATAATAACATCATAAATGTCATGTACCTCTGTCATCGCTGGGGACTAAAACTCCTCATACCCATAATAACATCATAAATGTCATGTACCTCTGTCATCACTGGGGACTAAAACTCCTCATACCCATAATAACATCATAAATGTCATGTACCTCTGTCATCACTGGGGACTAAAACTCCTCATGCCCATAATAACATCATAAATGTCATGTACCTCTGTCATCACTGGGGACTAAAACTCCTCATACCCATAATAACATCATAAATGACATGTACCTCTGTCATCACTGGGGGACTAAAACTCCTCATACCCATAATAACATCATAAATGTCATGTACCTCTGTCATCACTGGGGGACTAAAACTCCTCATACCCATAATAACATCATAAATGACATGTACCTCTGTCATCGCTGGGGACTAAAACTCCTCATACCCATAATAACATCATAAATGGCATGTACCTCTGTCATCGCTGGGGGACTAAAACTCCTCATACCCATAATAACATTATAAATGTCATGTACCTCTGTCATCACTGGGGACTAAAACTCCTCATACCCATAATAACATCATAAATGTCATGTACCGCTGTCATCACTGGGGGACTAAAACTCCTCATACCCATAATAACAGCATAAATGACATGTACCTCTGTCATCACTGGGGACTAAAACTCCTCATACCCATAATAACATCATAAATGTCATGTACCTCTGTCATCGCTGGGGACTAAAACTCCTCATGCCCATAATAACATCATAAATGTCATGTACCTCTGTCATCGCTGGGGACTAAAACTCCTCATACCCATAATAACATCATAAATGTCATGTACCTCTGTCATCGCTGGGGACTAAAACTCCTCATACCCATAATAACATCATAAATGTCATGTACCTCTGTCATCACTGGGGACTAAAACTCCTCATACCCATAATAACATCATAAATGTCATGTACCTCTGTCATCACTGGGGACTAAAACTCCTCATGCCCATAATAACATCATAAATGTCATGTACCTCTGTCATCACTGGGGACTAAAACTCCTCATACCCATAATAACATCATAAATGTCATGTACCTCTGTCATCGCTGGGGGACTAAAACTCCTCATACCCATAATAACATCATAAATGTCATGTACCTCTGTCATCACTGGGGGACTAAAACTCCTCATACCCATAATAACATCATAAATGTCATGTACCTCTGTCATCGCTGGGGACTAAAACTCCTCATACCCATAATAACATCATAAATGTCATGTACCTCTGTCATCACTGGGGACTAAAACTCCTCATACCCATAATAACATCATAAATGTCATGTACCTCTGTCATCGCTGGGGACTAAAACTCCTCATACCCATAATAACATCATAAATGTCATGTACCTTTGTCATCGCTGGGGACTAAAACTCCTCATACCCATAATAACATCATAAATGTCATGTACCTCTGTCATCGCTGGGGACTAAAACTCCTCATACCCATAATAACATCATAAATGACATGTACCTCTGTCATCACTGGGGACTAAAACTCCTCATACCCATAATAACATCATAAATGTCATGTACCGCTGTCATCGCTGGGGACTAAAACTCCTCATACCCATAATAACATCATAAATGTCATGTACCTCTGTCATCACTGGGGACTAAAACTCCTCATACCCATAATAACATCATAAATGACATGTACTTCTGTCATCACTGGGGACTAAAACTCCTCATACCCATAATAACATCATAAATGTCATGTACCTCTGTCATCACTGGGGACTAAAACTCCTCATACCCATAATAACATCATAAATGACATGTACCTCTGTCATCACTGGGGACTAAAACTCCTCATACCCATAATAACATCATAAATGTCATGTACCTCTGTCATCACTGGGGGACTAAAACTCCTCATACCCATAATAACATCATAAATGTCATGTACCTCTGTCATCACTGGGGACTAAAACTCCTCATACCCATAATAACATCATAAATGGCATGTACCTCTGTCATCACTGGGGGACTAAAACTCCTCATTCCCATAATAACATCATAAATGTCATGTACCTCTGTCATCACTGGGGGACTAAAACTCCTCATACCCATAATAACATCATAAATGTCATGTACCTCTGTCATCACTGGGGACTAAAACTCCTCATACCCATAATAACATCATAAATGTCATGTACCTCTGTCATCACTGGGGACTAAAACTCCTCATACCCATAATAACATCATAAATGTCATGTACCTCTGTCATCACTGGGGACTAAAACTCCTCATACCCATAATAACATCATAAATGTCATGTACTTCTGTCATCGCTGGGGACTAAAACTCCTCATACCCATAATAACATCATAAATGTCATGTACCTTTGTCATCGCTGGGGACTAAAACTCCTCATACCCATAATAACATCATAAATGTCATGTACCTCTGTCATCACTGGGGACTAAAACTCCTCATACCCATAATAACATCATAAATGTCATGTACCTCTGTCATCGCTGGGGACTAAAACTCCTCATACCCATAATAACATCATAAATGTCATGTACCTTTGTCATCGCTGGGGACTAAAACTCCTCATACCCATAATAACATCATAAATGACATGTACCTCTGTCATCGCTGGGGGACTAAAACTCCTCATACCCATAATAACATCATAAATGACATGTACCTCTGTCATCGCTGGGGACTAAAACTCCTCATACCCATAATAACATCATAAATGTCATGTACCGCTGTCATCGCTGGGGACTAAAACTCCTCATACCCATAATAACATCATAAATGTCATGTACCTCTGTCATCACTGGGGACTAAAACTCCTCATACCCATAATAACATCATAAATGTCATGTACCTCTGTCATCGCTGGGGACTAAAACTCCTCATACCCATAATAACATCATAAATGTCATGTACCTTTGTCATCGCTGGGGACTAAAACTCCTCATACCCATAATAACATCATAAATGTCATGTACCTCTGTCATCACTGGGGACTAAAACTCCTCATACCCATAATAACATCATAAATGTCATGTACCTCTGTCATCGCTGGGGGACTAAAACTCCTCATACCCATAATATCATCATAAATGTCATGTACCTCTGTCATCACTGGGGACTAAAACTCCTCATACCCATAATAACATCATAAATGTCATGTACCTCTGTCATCACTGGGGGACTAAAACTCCTCATACCCATAATATCATCATAAATGTCATGTACCTCTGTCATCACTGGGGACTAAAACTCCTCATACCCATAATAACATCATAAATGTCATGTACCTCTGTCATCACTGGGGACTAAAACTCCTCATACCCATAATAACATCATAAATGTCATGTACCTCTGTCATCGCTGGGGACTAAAACTCCTCATACCCATAATAACATCATAAATGACATGTACCTCTGTCATCACTGGGGACTAAAACTCCTCATACCCATAATAACATCATAAATGTCATGTACCTCTGTCATCACTGGGGGACTAAAACTCCTCATACCCATAATAACATCATAAATGTCATGTACCTCTGTCATCGCTGGGGACTAAAACTCCTCATACCCATAATAACATCATAAATGACATGTACCGCTGTCATCGCTGGGGGACTAAAACTCCTCATACCCATAATAACATCATAAATGTCATGTACCTCTGTCATCACTGGGGACTAAAACTCCTCATACCCATAATAACATCATAAATGTCATGTACCTCTGTCATCGCTGGGGACTAAAACTCCTCATACCCATAATAACATCATAAATGTCATGTACCTCTGTCATCGCTGGGGACTAAAACTCCTCATACCCATAATAACATCATAAATGTCATGTACCTCTGTCATCACTGGGGACTAAAACTCCTCATACCCATAATAACATCATAAATGTCATGTACCTCTGTCATCACTGGGGACTAAAACTCCTCATACCCATAATAACACCATAAATGTCATGTACCTCTGTCATCACTGGGGACTAAAACTCCTCATACCCATAATAACATCATAAATGTCATGTACCTCTGTCATCGCTGGGGACTAAAACTCCTCATACCCATAATAACATCATAAATGTCATGTACCTCTCTCATCGCTGGGGACTAAAACTCCTCATACCCATAATAACATCATAAATGTCATGTACCTCTGTCATCACTGGGGGACTAAAACTCCTCATACCCATAATAACATCATAAATGTCATGTACCTCTCTCATCGCTGGGGACTAAAACTCCTCATACCCATAATAACATCATAAATGTCATGTTCCTCTGTCATCGCTGGGGGACTAAAACTCCTCATACCCATAATAACATTATAAATGTCATGTACCGCTGTCATCACTGGGGACTAAAACTCCTCATACCCATAATAACATCATAAATGACATGTACCTCTGTCATCGCTGGGGACTAAAACTCCTCATACCCATAATAACATCATAAATGTCATGTACCTCTGTCATCGCTGGGGACTAAAACTCCTCATACCCATAATAACATCATAAATGACATGTACCTCTGTCATCGCTGGGGACTAAAACTCCTCATACCCATAATAACATCATAAATGTCATGTACCTCTGTCATCACTGGGGGACTAAAACTCCTCATACCCATAATAACATCATAAATGACATATACCTCTGTCATCGCTGGGGACTAAAACTCCTCATACCCATAATAACATCATAAATGACATGTACCTCTGTCATCACTGGGGACTAAAACTCCTCATACCCATAATAACATCATAAATGACATGTACCTCTGTCATCACTGGGGGACTAAAACTCCTCATACCCATAATAACATCATAAATGACATGTACCGCTGTCATCACTGGGGACTAAAACTCCTCATACCCATAATAACATCATAAATGTCATGTACCTTTGTCATCGCTGGGGACTAAAACTCCTCATACCCATAATAACATCATAAATGTCATGTACCTCTGTCATCACTGGGGACTAAAACTCCTCATACCCATAATAACATCATAAATGTCATGTACCTCTGTCATCGCTGGGGACTAAAACTCCTCATACCCATAATAACATCATAAATGTCATGTACCTCTGTCATCACTGGGGACTAAAACTCCTCATACCCATAATAACATCATAAATGTCATGTACCTCTGTCATCACTGGGGACTAAAACTCCTCATACCCATAATAACATCATAAATGTCATGTACCTCTGTCATCACTGGGGACTAAAACTCCTCATACCCATAATAACATCATAAATGACATGTACCTCTGTCATCACTGGGGACTAAAACTCCTCATACCCATAATAACATCATAAATGGCATGTACCTCTGTCATCGCTGGGGGACTAAAACTCCTCATACCCATAATAACATCATAAATGACATGTACTTCTGTCATCACTGGGGACTAAAACTCCTCATACCCATAATAACATCATAAATGACATGTACTTCTGTCATCACTGGGGACTAAAACTCCTCATACCCATAATAACATCATAAATGGCATGTACCTCTGTCATCACTGGGGACTAAAACTCCTCATACCCATAATAACATCATAAATGTCATGTACCTCTGTCATCGCTGGGGACTAAAACTCCTCATACCCATAATAACATCATAAATGTCATGTACCTCTGTCATCACTGGGGACTAAAACTCCTCATACCCATAATAACATCATAAATGACATGTACCTCTGTCATCACTGGGGACTAAAACTCCTCATACCCATAATAACATCATAAATGTCATGTACCTCTGTCATCACTGGGGACTAAAACTCCTCATACCCATAATAACATCATAAATGTCATGTACCTCTGTCATCACTGGGGACTAAAACTCCTCATACCCATAATAACATCATAAATGTCATGTACCTCTGTCATCGCTGGGGACTAAAACTCCTCATACCCATAATAACACCATAAATGTCATGTACCTCTGTCATCACTGGGGGACTAAAACTCCTCATACCCATAATAACATCATAAATGACATGTACCTCTGTCATCGCTGAGGACTAAAACTCCTCATACCCATAATAACATCATAAATGTCATGTACCTCTGTCATCGCTGGGGACTAAAACTCCTCATACCCATAATAACATCATAAATGTCATGTACCTCTGTCATCGCTGGGGACTAAAACTCCTCATACCCATAATAACATCATAAATGTCATGTACCTTTGTCATCGCTGGGGACTAAAACTCCTCATACCCATAATAACATCATAAATGTCATGTACCTCTGTCATCACTGGGGACTAAAACTCCTCATACCCATAATAACATCATAAATGTCATGTACCTCTGTCATCACTGGGGGACTAAAACTCCTCATACCCATAATAACATCATAAATGTCATGTACCGCTGTCATCACTGGGGACTAAAACTCCTCATACCCATAATAACATCATAAATGTCATGTACCGCTGTCATCGCTGGGGACTAAAACTCCTCATACCCATAATAACATCATAAATGACATGTACCTCTGTCATCACTGGGGGACTAAAACTCCTCATACCCATAATAACATCATAAATGTCATGTACCTCTGTCATCACTGGGGACTAAAACTCCTCATACCCATAATAACATCATAAATGACATGTACCTCTGTCATCGCTGGGGGACTAAAACTCCTCATACCCATAATAACATCATAAATGTCATGTACCTCTGTCATCGCTGGGGACTAAAACTCCTCATACCCATAATAACATCATAAATGTCATGTACCTCTGTCATCACTGGGGACTAAAACTCCTCATACCCATAATAACATCATAAATGTCATGTACCTCTGTCATCGCTGGGGACTAAAACTCCTCATACCCATAATAACATCATAAATGTCATGTACCTCTGTCATCACTGGGGACTAAAACTCCTCATACCCATAATAACATCATAAATGACATGTACCTCTGTCATCACTGGGGACTAAAACTCCTCATACCCATAATAACATCATAAATGTCATGTACCGCTGTCATCGCTGGGGACTAAAACTCCTCATACCCATAATAACATCATAAATGTCATGTACCTCTGTCATCACTGGGGACTAAAACTCCTCATACCCATAATAACATCATAAATGACATGTACTTCTGTCATCACTGGGGACTAAAACTCCTCATACCCATAATAACATCATAAATGTCATGTACCTCTGTCATCACTGGGGACTAAAACTCCTCATACCCATAATAACATCATAAATGACATGTACCTCTGTCATCACTGGGGACTAAAACTCCTCATACCCATAATAACATCATAAATGTCATGTACCTCTGTCATCACTGGGGGACTAAAACTCCTCATACCCATAATAACATCATAAATGTCATGTACCTCTGTCATCACTGGGGACTAAAACTCCTCATACCCATAATAACATCATAAATGGCATGTACCTCTGTCATCACTGGGGGACTAAAACTCCTCATTCCCATAATAACATCATAAATGTCATGTACCTCTGTCATCACTGGGGGACTAAAACTCCTCATACCCATAATAACATCATAAATGTCATGTACCTCTGTCATCACTGGGGACTAAAACTCCTCATACCCATAATAACATCATAAATGTCATGTACCTCTGTCATCACTGGGGACTAAAACTCCTCATACCCATAATAACATCATAAATGTCATGTACCTCTGTCATCACTGGGGACTAAAACTCCTCATACCCATAATAACATCATAAATGTCATGTACTTCTGTCATCGCTGGGGACTAAAACTCCTCATACCCATAATAACATCATAAATGTCATGTACCTCTGTCATCGCTGGGGACTAAAACTCCTCATACCCATAATAACATCATAAATGTCATGTACCTTTGTCATCGCTGGGGACTAAAACTCCTCATACCCATAATAACATCATAAATGTCATGTACCTCTGTCATCACTGGGGACTAAAACTCCTCATACCCATAATAACATCATAAATGTCATGTACCTCTGTCATCGCTGGGGACTAAAACTCCTCATACCCATAATAACATCATAAATGTCATGTACCTTTGTCATCGCTGGGGACTAAAACTCCTCATACCCATAATAACATCATAAATGACATGTACCTCTGTCATCGCTGGGGGACTAAAACTCCTCATACCCATAATAACATCATAAATGACATGTACCTCTGTCATCGCTGGGGACTAAAACTCCTCATACCCATAATAACATCATAAATGTCATGTACCGCTGTCATCGCTGGGGACTAAAACTCCTCATACCCATAATAACATCATAAATGTCATGTACCTCTGTCATCACTGGGGACTAAAACTCCTCATACCCATAATAACATCATAAATGTCATGTACCTCTGTCATCGCTGGGGACTAAAACTCCTCATACCCATAATAACATCATAAATGTCATGTACCTTTGTCATCGCTGGGGACTAAAACTCCTCATACCCATAATAACATCATAAATGTCATGTACCTCTGTCATCACTGGGGACTAAAACTCCTCATACCCATAATAACATCATAAATGTCATGTACCTCTGTCATCGCTGGGGGACTAAAACTCCTCATACCCATAATATCATCATAAATGTCATGTACCTCTGTCATCACTGGGGACTAAAACTCCTCATACCCATAATAACATCATAAATGTCATGTACCTCTGTCATCACTGGGGGACTAAAACTCCTCATACCCATAATATCATCATAAATGTCATGTACCTCTGTCATCACTGGGGACTAAAACTCCTCATACCCATAATAACATCATAAATGTCATGTACCTCTGTCATCACTGGGGACTAAAACTCCTCATACCCATAATAACATCATAAATGTCATGTACCTCTGTCATCGCTGGGGACTAAAACTCCTCATACCCATAATAACATCATAAATGACATGTACCTCTGTCATCACTGGGGACTAAAACTCCTCATACCCATAATAACATCATAAATGTCATGTACCTCTGTCATCACTGGGGGACTAAAACTCCTCATACCCATAATAACATCATAAATGTCATGTACCTCTGTCATCGCTGGGGACTAAAACTCCTCATACCCATAATAACATCATAAATGACATGTACCGCTGTCATCGCTGGGGGACTAAAACTCCTCATACCCATAATAACATCATAAATGTCATGTACCTCTGTCATCACTGGGGACTAAAACTCCTCATACCCATAATAACATCATAAATGTCATGTACCTCTGTCATCGCTGGGGACTAAAACTCCTCATACCCATAATAACATCATAAATGTCATGTACCTCTGTCATCGCTGGGGACTAAAACTCCTCATACCCATAATAACATCATAAATGTCATGTACCTCTGTCATCACTGGGGACTAAAACTCCTCATACCCATAATAACATCATAAATGTCATGTACCTCTGTCATCACTGGGGACTAAAACTCCTCATACCCATAATAACACCATAAATGTCATGTACCTCTGTCATCACTGGGGACTAAAACTCCTCATACCCATAATAACATCATAAATGTCATGTACCTCTGTCATCGCTGGGGACTAAAACTCCTCATACCCATAATAACATCATAAATGTCATGTACCTCTCTCATCGCTGGGGACTAAAACTCCTCATACCCATAATAACATCATAAATGTCATGTACCTCTGTCATCACTGGGGGACTAAAACTCCTCATACCCATAATAACATCATAAATGTCATGTACCTCTCTCATCGCTGGGGACTAAAACTCCTCATACCCATAATAACATCATAAATGTCATGTTCCTCTGTCATCGCTGGGGGACTAAAACTCCTCATACCCATAATAACATTATAAATGTCATGTACCGCTGTCATCACTGGGGACTAAAACTCCTCATACCCATAATAACATCATAAATGACATGTACCTCTGTCATCGCTGGGGACTAAAACTCCTCATACCCATAATAACATCATAAATGTCATGTACCTCTGTCATCGCTGGGGACTAAAACTCCTCATACCCATAATAACATCATAAATGACATGTACCTCTGTCATCGCTGGGGACTAAAACTCCTCATACCCATAATAACATCATAAATGTCATGTACCTCTGTCATCACTGGGGACTAAAACTCCTCATACCCATAATAACATCATAAATGTCATGTACCTCTGTCATCGCTGGGGACTAAAACTCCTCATACCCATAATAACATCATAAATGACATATACCTCTGTCATCGCTGGGGACTAAAACTCCTCATACCCATAATAACATCATAAATGACATGTACCTCTGTCATCACTGGGGACTAAAACTCCTCATACCCATAATAACATCATAAATGACATGTACCTCTGTCATCACTGGGGGACTAAAACTCCTCATACCCATAATAACATCATAAATGACATGTACCGCTGTCATCACTGGGGACTAAAACTCCTCATACCCATAATAACATCATAAATGTCATGTACCTTTGTCATCGCTGGGGACTAAAACTCCTCATACCCATAATAACATCATAAATGTCATGTACCTCTGTCATCACTGGGGACTAAAACTCCTCATACCCATAATAACATCATAAATGTCATGTACCTCTGTCATCGCTGGGGACTAAAACTCCTCATACCCATAATAACATCATAAATGTCATGTACCTCTGTCATCACTGGGGACTAAAACTCCTCATACCCATAATAACATCATAAATGTCATGTACCTCTGTCATCACTGGGGACTAAAACTCCTCATACCCATAATAACATCATAAATGTCATGTACCTCTGTCATCACTGGGGACTAAAACTCCTCATACCCATAATAACATCATAAATGACATGTACCTCTGTCATCACTGGGGACTAAAACTCCTCATACCCATAATAACATCATAAATGGCATGTACCTCTGTCATCGCTGGGGGACTAAAACTCCTCATACCCATAATAACATCATAAATGACATGTACTTCTGTCATCACTGGGGACTAAAACTCCTCATACCCATAATAACATCATAAATGACATGTACTTCTGTCATCACTGGGGACTAAAACTCCTCATACCCATAATAACATCATAAATGGCATGTACCTCTGTCATCACTGGGGACTAAAACTCCTCATACCCATAATAACATCATAAATGTCATGTACCTCTGTCATCGCTGGGGACTAAAACTCCTCATACCCATAATAACATCATAAATGTCATGTACCTCTGTCATCACTGGGGACTAAAACTCCTCATACCCATAATAACATCATAAATGACATGTACCTCTGTCATCACTGGGGACTAAAACTCCTCATACCCATAATAACATCATAAATGTCATGTACCTCTGTCATCACTGGGGACTAAAACTCCTCATACCCATAATAACATCATAAATGTCATGTACCTCTGTCATCACTGGGGACTAAAACTCCTCATACCCATAATAACATCATAAATGTCATGTACCTCTGTCATCGCTGGGGACTAAAACTCCTCATACCCATAATAACACCATAAATGTCATGTACCTCTGTCATCACTGGGGGGACTAAAACTCCTCATACCCATAATAACATCATAAATGTCATGTACCTCTGTCATCACTGGGGGACTAAAACTCCTCATACCCATAATAACATCATAAATGACATGTACCTCTGTCATCGCTGAGGACTAAAACTCCTCATACCCATAATAACATCATAAATGTCATGTACCTCTGTCATCGCTGGGGACTAAAACTCCTCATACCCATAATAACATCATAAATGTCATGTACCTCTGTCATCGCTGGGGACTAAAACTCCTCATACCCATAATAACATCATAAATGTCATGTACCTTTGTCATCGCTGGGGACTAAAACTCCTCATACCCATAATAACATCATAAATGTCATGTACCTCTGTCATCACTGGGGACTAAAACTCCTCATACCCATAATAACATCATAAATGTCATGTACCTCTGTCATCACTGGGGGACTAAAACTCCTCATACCCATAATAACATCATAAATGTCATGTACCGCTGTCATCACTGGGGACTAAAACTCCTCATACCCATAATAACATCATAAATGTCATGTACCGCTGTCATCGCTGGGGACTAAAACTCCTCATACCCATAATAACATCATAAATGACATGTACCTCTGTCATCACTGGGGGACTAAAACTCCTCATACCCATAATAACATCATAAATGTCATGTACCTCTGTCATCGCTGGGGACTAAAACTCCTCATACCCATAATAACATCATAAATGTCATGTACCTCTGTCATCACTGGGGACTAAAACTCCTCATACCCATAATAACATCATAAATGACATGTACCTCTGTCATCGCTGGGGGACTAAAACTCCTCATACCCATAATAACATCATAAATGTCATGTACCTCTGTCATCACTGGGGACTAAAACTCCTCATACCCATAATAACATCATAAATGACATGTACCTCTGTCATCGCTGGGGGACTAAAACTCCTCATACCCATAATAACATCATAAATGTCATGTACCTCTGTCATCGCTGAGGACTAAAACTCGGTGAAGACTCAGAACAGACCATCGGTCCTGTTCGCTTTCTGAGCTAGTCAGGACATACACTTTAAATAATTACTTGGGATGCTTCATCGTTACCCTCGCTAAAATTTACTAAACAACAAAAATATAAATAAACAAAGATACTCCTCATTCTTTGGTGTGGTTGAGCCGCTTCTTGCAGTGGCTGGCGTGGTCTCATCCCTCAAGCTTCTTTACAACGACCCAGTCACCTGGTTGGAAAGAATGTAAACTGATTATTGAGTCGGGTCCGGGAGGGAATCGTGAAAACCTTTTGGTGGACATTTTGAAGTTCATGTCACAGCGATCGCACCTCCCCCATCAGCCGAGAATATAAGTGACAGCTAATGAGGAAAGTACGACTCTGGTTTTGATTGACCTCCAAACAACCCTCATATGACAATAACCCAGACATCGGGACTGTGGTCACTGCATAACCTGTGCGTGGCTTACAATACCTGGAGCCATTGCCAAGGTTCTTAGCCTCTGGGATGGGAACCTACTTCACCAGACTGCTACTCGCCGATTCAAATTCTATCAAAGAAAGACAGTCTTGGCACAAACTTGGTTAGAAATACAGAGGTTATTATTAGTTTGAAAAACTGTCACTCTTACATTTATCATTCTCCCCCCTTTTCTTCCTCATTACAGACTGAAGGAAGAAAATAGGATTTTTATAACAGCTTACCTGTAAAATCCTTTTCTTTCTCGTACATCACGGGACACAGAGCGACATAGTCATTACTAATGGGTTATATAGATACCTTCAGGTGCTGGCACTGGCAACTTCCAAAACCGGAAGTACCCTCCCCTATATAAGCCCCTCCCATCCGGGAGCACCTCAGTTTTGTAGCAAAGCAATAAGTGTCCCCAAAGAGGGGCGGGAGCTCTGTGTCCCGTGATGTACTCCAAGAAAAGGATTTTACAGGTAAGCTGTTATAAAAATCCTATTTTCTTTCTCGTACATCACGGGACACAGAGCGGCATAGTCATTACTAATGGGATGTCCTAAAGCAATGCCCAATGAGGGGGGGGGGATACACCATATATAAGCTGAGCGCTATCAGACATGAGGATCTTTTGCGGCCTGCAACACACTGCGCCCAAAGGCGACATCCTCCTGACTTCTAACGTCCACCTGGTAGAACCTAGTAAACGTGTGTACTGAAGACCATGTTGCGGCCTTACAGATTTGAGCCAGGGAGGCCTGGTGATGCACTGCCCATGAAGTTCCAACTGCTCTCGTGGAGTGCGCTCTAACTTTGAACGGAGGCGGTCTCCTTCTCAAGCCATAGGCTTGTATTATGACCTGTCGAATCCACTTGGCTAAAGTAGATTTTGATGCTGCCTGACCCTTTCTGGGGCCTTCCGGCAGAATAAACAAAGTATCCGTTCTGCGAATCTGAGCAGTGGCTTTTAGATAAGCTTTAACTGCTCTTACTACATCCAAAGAATGCAATAACTTTTCCTCTACCGAAGTAGGTTTGGGGAAAAAAGAAGGAAGAACCACATCTTGGTTCAAATGAAAACTCGATACCACCTTAGGAAGAAAGGCTGGATGAGGACGTAACACTACTCTGTCCTTATGGATAACCAGATATGGCTCCTTACAGGACATAGCTGCTAATTCCGATACTCTTTTAGCCGAACAAATGGCTACTAAGAAAATCAATTTCCTGGTGAGAAGCACCAAGGAAATATGCTGTAATGGTTCAAATGGTTGTTTCTGTAGAACCGACAGAACCAAGTTTAGATCCCATGGACATACGGGAATATTAACCGGAGGACTAATACGCATCACTCCTTGTATAAAGGCTTTGACTAGTGAATGCAAAGCCAAGGGCCTTTGAAAAAATATTGACAAGGCCGAAATCTGACCCTTGATAGTACTCAAGGCAAGCTTCCTATCTACAGCCCATTGTAGGAAGTCCAGAATCCTACCTATTACGTACTTATGTGGATGCCATTTCTTGGCCTCACACCAGGCGATGTACGCCTTCCAGATTCTATAGTAGATCTGCCTGGATACCGGCTTCCTGGCATTGATCATGGTAGATACCACAGAATTAGAGAGCCCTCTCTTTTTTAGAATGTGGGCTTCAATAGCCAGGCCGTCAAACCTAGGGCTGGTAAGGAAGGGTGGTATATCGGTCCTTGCGAAAGCAGGTCCGGACGATGTGGGAGGGTCCAAGGACTCCCCACTGACATTTTTACAATCTCCGCGTACCATGCCCTTCGGGGCCACGCTGGAGCCACCAGAATCACTGGTTTCTTTTCTACCCTGATTCTGCGGAGTAATCGAGGTAACAATTGTGGCGGTGGGAATGCATATATCAGCTTGAACTGATCCCAAGGGAACACTAGGGCATCCGAGCCGCACGCTAGGGGATCCCTTGTCCAAGAGACAAACCTGTCCACTTTTGTGTTGAATCTGGATGCTAGCAGATCTACATCCGGTGTTCCCCACCGCTGACATATTGTCCGGAAAACCTCGGGATGAAGGGACCATTCCCCTGGGCATAATTGTTGGCGACTTAGAAAGTCCGCCTTCCAATTCTCCACCCCTGGAATGAATACCGCAGATATGGCTGGGACATATCTTTCTGCCCATCTCAGGATGTAATTTACTTCCCTTTGGGCTGCACGACTCCTGGTGCCCCCCTGACGATTGATATATGCCACTGCTGTGGCATTGTCTGATTGAACTCTGACAGGGGACCCTTGGAGTTTGGATGTCCATGCTACTAGGGCATACCGGGCTGCTCGTATCTCTAAGAGATTGATGGGCAGGGCCTTCTCTGCATCCGACCATCTGCCCTGGAGAGACCATTGCTCCAGTACTGCTCCCCAGCCTATAAGGCTGGCATCTGTAGTGACCACCTTCCAGGAAATCGGACTGAAGGATTTCCCTCTTTCCAGATTCTGGGGAACCAACCACCAGCGGAGGCTCTTGCGAACGGAAGGGGACAAGGACATTGGTAAGTCCAGAGCCTGAACTTTTTTGTTCCAGGCTGACAGTATGGCCCTTTGCAACTTCCTTGAATGGAATTGACCGTAGGGTACTGCTTCGAATGATGCCACCATTTTTCCCAGCAGCCTCATGCACAGGCGTATGGATGGCTGTCTTTTTGAACCCACTAAGTGGATCAAATCTCTCAAAGACGACCCCTTTTCTTGAGGCAAGAAATTTTTTCTCTGGTCTGAATCCAGCCTTAGCCCCAAGTATTCCAGACTTTTGACTGGTTTTAGGGCTGACTTGTCTCGGTTGATAATCCAACCGTGATATTCCAGAAACTTGATTGTCTCGTGAACAACCACTTCTAGTTTTTCCACTGAGTGGTCTATCAGCAACAAGTCGTCTAGATATGCCATTATCGTTACACCTTGTGTTCTTAGATTGGCCAATAATGGGGCCAGAATTTTTGTGAACACTCTTGGTGCTGTGGCCAGACCGAAGGGTAAGGCTCTGAACTGAAAATGGCGTCCTTCTACCGCAAAGCGTAGAAATTTTTGGTGGGCTGGAAAGATGGGAATGTGCAAATAAGCATCTTTGATGTCGATCGAGGCTAACCATTCCTCCCCTTGTAGGGCAGTGGCTACCGATCGGATCGACTCCATCCGGAAAGTCCTGATATGTAGGAATTTGTTTAGCCCTTTTAGATTTAATATGGGCCTCACGTCCCCGTTTGGCTTCGGAACTGTAAAGAGGTTTGAGTAAAACCCGAACCCCCATTCTTCCAGGGGAACCTCTATAATTACTGCTTGGAGCAATAATTGTTCCAGTGCCAACAGGAGGGATCCTCTCTTCTGGGGATCCCTTGGCACGTTTGACCTTATAAAGCGGGAAGGAGGGGAGTTTTTTAACTCCAATTTGTATCCCAGACTTACTGCGGAGAGCACCCATCTGTCTCGGATCGTGTCCCGCCAGGTCTCTGTGAACAACTGAAGTCTTCCCCCCACCTGATTGAGTGGGGGCAACCCTTCATGCATTTGACTTTGGGGGAGGTTTTGTACCTCTCCTGCTCCAGGGCTTCTTGTTACCCTGTAACTGTCCCTGATTTTTACCTCCGGGATTTGACCGAGGAGGCCGTCGGAACTGTTTCACAGCCGATGTCCTAGGGACTGGAGAAGCCGGCCTCTTAAAAGAGGGACCTCTAACTCTATTTTTAACCGGCAAAAGTGTACTTTTACCGCTGGAAATTCTCTGGATATATTTGTCCAGGTCTTCCCCGAATAAGCGCTCCCCATGAAATGGGAAGCTGACCAGCAATTTTTTACAGGGAGCTTCAGCAGACCAGTTTTTGAGCCATAGAAGCCTGCGCATATGTACTACAGACAGCGCAAGGCGGGAGGCCTGATGGATTGAATCCTTTATAGCGTCCACCGCAAAGCATAAGGCTCTAGGTAGATCGGCTAGGGCAAGAGCCTGCTGATCTGGCAAGTCCCTTAAGACCTGTTTCAACTGATCCTTCACTGCTTGGCAGACCCCAATAGCTGCCACTGCTGGTTGTGTCACCAATCCTGCTGTAGCAAAAGCAGATTTTAATAAGGACTCCAATTTTTTATCTATTGGGTCCTTGAACATTTGGACATTATCCACTGGACATGTCAGTGATTTATTCACACAAGAGATGGCTGCGTCCACTGTAGGGACCCTCCATTTTTTGACAAACTTATCCTCCATGGGATAGACCACCGGAAATCTCTTGGGGGGAGTAAATATTTTGTCAGGATGCTCCCAATCCTGGTAAATGAGCCCTTCCAGTAAAGGATGGATCGGAAAGGAACAAACAGTCTGGGGAGCTTTTAGCGACCCCAACGAGGAGACAGAAGTGGATGATGGCTCCGCAAGTGGCATTTTAAATGCTGATCAGACCATATTAGTCAGGGACTGAACCCATAATCTTTCAGCATGTGATGCTGAGAACGGCTCTTCCACTGTTGATTCCTCTACAACCGAATCAACCTCATCCTGATCCCCTTCAGGTAGGTCGACCTCTGTATGGGACTGATGCTCTGTTAACAGGCACTCTGAGGGAGGAGACGGAGATCGGGCGCTTTTCTCCTGTGACAGGGAAGCCGCAATCAATGCTGACAATCTCTCTTCCAGTCCTCCCAGAGCTGAGGAAAAAACCTCCTCTGTTACATACACAGGAGCAGGTGAACTGAGGACAGCCACAGTACCAGGTACTCCTGAGGGTGCTCTACGGTCACTAACCTCTGATTCTTCAGGGGAGACTGGTGCAGCCAAAGCATGCCCAAGATCCTCAGAGCCCGATGGAGACCCCCTATTCCTCCTGGAATTTCTAGTCCCGGAGTTTTTAGACGGCATATTCCTAAGCCACAAAGCTGAGGTATTCCAGCCGAAATACACCAGTTACTGATAATAGTCTAGCATAAATGCTGCTATAAGAAACAGTTGGTGTCTACTAATGTGCCTTTCTAGGGGATGCCTGTATCAACCGCTTGCTGTATGCCCTTTTTTAAATGTTGCCAGCTCTGTCTCTGTACTTCATAGCCAGCTCACCACACACAAATGTGGTTTTTAACATGCTGGGACGCCTGCACATGCGCAGAAGCGCTGCGGCGCGCACAGAGCGTCATCCCCCAGGCTCCGCACCCTTTCCCGGCTCACCTCTATATATAGAGGCGCGTGCACGCGCACGCGCGCGGCCACGTGCGCCTTCGGCGCTAATTTTGAAAAATGGAAACTAGGGACAAGAGCCAGGGCCCCTCTTTGCCGCAGGCCGGGGGATGGACGAGCATTGCAACATGGCAGAGGAAGCAGTTTCCCATAAGAGAACTCACCATCTGCCTGGACTTGCTCTGCTGAGAAGAAACTAGTCCACATGACAAGAAAACATTCCACAGCGGCCTCTAGTGGACAAACACAGGTACCGCAGTCTAATATATTAAATATATATAAAAAAAAAAATTTTTTTTTTTTTCTTGACCACCATTAAAAATTATTACATTTTTTTAGTAGTTACAGGCATGCACAGAATTTTGCGGGAATACCATTAGGTAACAGACAGAAAGACAAATTAGGCTTGGGGGTCCCCCAATAGAACCAAGTTCCTGGGGGCCCCCACTTACCTGTTCCCCGCCGCAGGACTTTGTTTGGTCCACAAAAGCCCAAACTTCACCTATCACGGCAGGCATTGTAATCAAACCTTCAGGGACCGGGTTCCCAAGGATTCCACTCCCCTGGACCTGTATAGCACCCTGCACAGAAAACATCTTGGTCGTGGGTATGACCAGAGCTCTGGATCCCAGGGTCCAGCTCTCCTAAGAGAAGCATTACAGGCAAAACCTTGCTCTTCTCTCTGCAAGGCCCGGGTACCGACCGTTTAGCTATGAAGCTTTTTTGGTCGGATCCGGAATAGCTTACTGAGGCCCAAAAGAACCTGTACGCAAGCTCAGTGAAAAACACATGTTTCTTCTTGGCCAACACCTTAGACACTGGCAAAAAACTGAGGTGCTCCCGGATGGGAGGGGCTTATATAGGGGAGGGTACTTCCGGTTTTGGAAGTTGCCAGTGCCAGCACCTGACGGTATCTATATAACCCATTAGTAATGACTATGTCGCTCTGTGTCCCGTGATGTACGAGAAAGAAATGTGTGGTGCAGGAAAAAAGAAACAATGAAATAGCCTGTGATACTTTTACCTCCCTTAGACTCATATTTATCCATATGTACCGCTGTCTACATACACCTGTTCTCTGTGTACAAACTCCTTGGACCTGAAAAATACTTATAAGCAAAATCATTACTCTATCCTTCATATTTAACCTGCAAAGAATGGTAAAATAATAATGACATTCCTGTACATTGGTAAATTGTCAATGACATTCTTTCAAAACTGATTCAAACAAAACCCTCTGTAACCCTTACTTTTCCCGTTCCTACAAAAATACAACAGCCGCGACGCATCGAAGGATCGCCACGGTAAGTTCGAACATATTCACGTTACTACATATAAACACTCAGATACAAACGTGGGGGAAATACTTCCCAGTTTCCAAAACCACAAATGAAAAAAAACAAAAACAGCCAGAATTCTACCTTCACTCTTTCAGCAATAGAAAAAATACAATGGGACAACCATGAGAGCAGCTCGAGAACCTTCCATGTACCAGCCATACAAAGTTCAAACAAACGGGCATGAGACTACACCTCCATCAACACTCATCATTACAGATTTCTGAAGCCACAGCTGAACTACATCCAAGGTTCCTTTATTCTGAGGTCTCGTACCTCCAGACATCAAAAGTACCTTCCAAAGGAGTACACCTTACTGTACCCTCTGACCAGATATGTCATCCTTTAAGGGGTCTCATGTCCGGAGCCCCAAACCCAGATCTCAGGTGCGGTGCAGCTGTCTGACTGGTGTGGAGCCTAATTTTTTTCCTCCAACGCATGGACGGCACATTACCCATGACGATTCAAATCGCTTATGAAGTGTCCCGCGTCCAGGACACCCTTGCACTAGTTTTCGGAGCAGTACTGCTTAGTGACCATTTTTACAGTACTGGCACCCGGCGTATTACGATTATTTTACACGGCCTCCCGGTATGCTAGAATCTACTCCTCACGTTTATGCTAATCACAGGAATTCCAATTATTTTACACGCCCTCCCGGTATGCTAGAATCTACTCCTCACGTTTACATGCTCTTCAACCGATTATCGGCAGCCCTGTAAACGTGTTTGTCAGACAACCTTCAAAGCATCATGAAATCCTCCACTATTCAAAACTAGTGATGAGCCGAACACCCCCGGGTTCGGTTCGCACCAGAACCCGCGAACGGACCGAACGTTCGTACGAACATTAGAACCCTATTAAATACAATGGATGCGAACATTCGAATTCTAAAGTGCTAATTATAACGACTATTATGCATGTTATTGTCCTAAAAAGGGTTTGGGAACCCGGGTTCTGCACCAGGGGACATGTATCAATGCAAAAAGAAGTTTTAAAAACGGTCGTTTTTCGGGAGCAGTCATTTTAATGATGCATAAAGTGAAAAAAAAAAGTCAAATATTCCTTTAAATATCGTACCTGGGGGGTGTCTAAAGTATGCCTGTGAAGTGCCACGTGTTTCCCGTGTTTAGAACTGTCCCTGCACAAAATGACACTTCTAAAGGAAAAAAAGCCATTTAAAACTGCTTGCGGCTTTAATGTAATGTCTGGTCCCGGTAATATGGATGAAATTCTTTAAGAAAAATGGCATAGCTACCCCATCACCCCCCCCCCCTCTACCCCAGCCCATTACCAGCCCCTTTGGGTCTTGTATGGATATTAAGGGGAACCCCGCACACAAAATAAAAAAGGCCCTATATACTCTGAACAGCCGTATACAGGCGGTGCATACAAGACAGGGACTGTAGGTTTGTTCTTATGTAGAATGTGTTTGTAATTTTGAACAGGTACATTGTTTAAGTGTAGCTCCAGCCCAAATACCTATTTTTAAACTTTTTGGAAAACATAGGTAAGGGTTATCACCCCTGTAACATTTGTTTTGCTGTCTGTGCCCCTGTTCAGAACATTTCACCTCACTTTCCGTCCCAATGACAACTGTTTTTGAAATGTGGTGTTTTTCTTGAAACAAGGATTGGTGATAAAGCATCAGTACAGAGGAGACACCTTTCTCCCATATTTATTCTTACAGGAGAGAATTTTCCTTCCTAGTGGTAGATTTCCTCTCACTTCCTGTTGTCTTCTTGCGTTTGCAAGTAGGAGTCGTTTGTAAGTTGGATGTTTGAAAGTAGGGACCTGCCGTATATACTCTGCAGAAATAGGCCCCTTAGTTGTTGGTGTTGGCACAACACTGTAAGCACTCACAGTTACTCTTGGTTGGTGCTGGAACGCCCTGCTGTCAACTATTATATCAGGAATTGTAATTACATATAATTGTTGAACAGTGGTAGTAAAAATTGGGCCTTTGATGGTGGTGCTGGTGCCACAACACTGTAAGCCCTGACAGTTACTCTTGGTGGGTGCAGCAATGGGCCCTGCTGTGAATTATTAGATCAAGAATTGTAATTGCATGCCCCTGTTGAACAGGGGCTGAAAAATTGGGCCTTTCGTGGTGGTGGTGGTGGTGGTGGTGTTGCCACAACACTGTAAGCCCTCAGAGTTACTCTTGGTGGGTGCAGGAATGGGCCCTGCTGTGAATTATTAGATCAAGAATTGTAATTACATGCCCCTTTTGAACAGGGGCTGAAAAATTGGGCCTTTCGTGGTGGTGGCGTTGCCACAACACTGTAAGCCCTCAGAGTTACTCTTGGTGGGTGCAGCAATGGGCCCTGCTGTGAATTATTAGATCAAGAATTGTAATTGCATGCCCCTGTTGAACAGGGGCTGAAAAATTGGGCCTTAGGCACTGGTGGCACAACACTCCAACCCCTCACAGATACTGTACTTGGAGCACAGCAATGAGCCCTGTTGCAAAGTATTGCTTCAAAAATTGTAATGACACGCCCCTGTTAAACAGGGGCTGAAAAATTGGGCCTTAGGCACTGGTGCCACAACACTCCAACCCCTCACAGATACTGTACTTGGAGCACAGCAATGAGCCCTGTTGCAAAGTATTGCTTCAAAAATTGTAATTACACGCCCCTGTTAAACAGGGGCTGAAAAATTGGGCCTTAGCCACTGGTGGCGGCACCCATAAACAAAAATGATCTTCCAAGCTATCATCATCAATCGTATCATTGAGGACTCGGAGGAGGAGGATAGCCAGTCAACATAACAGCACAGGCACTCAGCATCAGCATCAGTCTTGAAGGGATGTGACATGTTAAAATCAATTAGTCTGTTATATCAGCATCAGGTGTGTGGTAGCTGGTGGTGATCCAAGACTGGTTCATCTTGATGAAAGTCAGTCGATCAACCGAGTCGGTGGACAGGCGCACCCTGTGATCCGTGACAAATCCTCCAGCAGCACTGAATGTGCGTTCCGAAAGAACGCTGGATGCAGGACAGGCCAGTAGCTCAATTGCATACTGTGCAAGCTCTGGCCAGTGATCCATCCTCAAGACCCAGTAAGCCAGAGGATTTTCGGTGGGGAAGGTGTCCAAGTCTGACCTTGCCCCTAGATATTCCTGCACCATGTTTATCAGACGCTGGCGATGGTTGCTGGAACCGATCATACTTTGGGGCTGCGGACTAAAGAATTGTCTGAACGCATCGGTCAGACGGCCACCTTCCCCACCGCTCCTTCTTTGACTGGCCGAAGCCTCAGCAACTCGTTGTCCAGGACCAGGAGTTTGTAACCTCCCAGTCTCTGGGAACGCGTTGCACAGACCTTTCTGCAAGGCCTCCCGGAGTTGTCTCATCCTCTGCTCCCTCTGCGACGGTAACATAAGGTCCGCAACCTTACCCTTGTACCGTGGATCAAGGAGAGTGGCCAGCCAGTAATGGTCCCTCTCCTTGATCCGAAGAATACGAGGATCCTTCCGCAGACTTTGCAGGATCAGGGAGGCCATGCAGCGTAGGTTAGCTGAGGCATTCGGTCCGGAGTCCTCTGGGTCACTAAGGACGACATGATCCGCAGCCACCTCCTCCCAGCCACGTACAAGTCCACTGGTTTCTTGGGACTGTAAATCATCCCTAAAAGACTGCTGCTGCTGATGCTGAGTGCCAGCCTCCACCTCCATGCTGACACAATCCTCCTCCTCCTCCTCCTCTTCCTGTGCGATGGGTGGGACAGAAGGAACACTGTCTGGGTAAAGGGGGCCTTGAGAGGCAAGGAAGTCCTCCTCTTCCTGCCTCTGTTCTGCCTCAAGTGCCCTGTCCATTATTCCACGCAGCGTGTGCTCCAACAGGTGGACAAGAGGTACAGTGTCACTGATGCATGCACTGTCACTGCTCACCATCCTCGTGGCCTCCTCAAATGGTGCCAGGGCAGTGCATGCATCCCTGATCATGCCCCACTGGCGTGGAGAAAAAAAAACAAGCTCCCCTGAACCTGTCCTGGTGCTGTAGTCGCACAGGTACTCATTGATGGCCCTCTGCTGCGTGTGCAGCCGCTGCAGCATGGCCAACGTTGAGTTCCACCTGGTGGGCATGTCACATATAAGGCGGTTCTTGGGCAGGTTCAACTCCTTTTGCAGCTCAGCCAGGCGAGCACTGGCATTATAAGATCTGCGGAAATGCACACAGACTTTCCTGGCCTGCCTCAGGACATCCTGTAAGCCCGGGTACCTGCCCAAGAACCGCTGCACCACCAGGTTAAGGACGTGAGCCACACAGGGCACATGGGTCAGTTGTCCCTGTCGGAGGGCGGAGAGGAGGTTGGTGCCATTGTCGCAAACCACCATTCCTGGCTTAAGCTGGCGTGGCGTCAACCACCTCTCGGCCTGGCCCTGCAGAGCAGACAGGACCTCTGCCCCAGTGTGGCTTCTGTCCCCCAAACACACCAGCGCAAGCACAGCATGGCATCTTTTTGCCTGCGTACTTGCGTAGCCCCTTGAATGGCTACGGAGCACCGCTGGTTCAGAGGACAAAGCACAGGAAGAGGCCATGGAGGAAGAAGAAGAGGAGGGGGTGGAGGAGAGAGGTGTGTCACAACCACTAGTAGCATTTTGTAGGCGTGGCGGTGGAACAACCTCCAACACTACTGCACCTTGTCCTGCATCCTTCCCAGCTGCCAAAAGAGTGACCCAATGGGCCGTGAAAGAAAGGTAACGTCCCTGTCCATGCCTGCTGGACCATGAGTCAGCGGTAATATGCACCTTACCACTGACCGCCCTGTCCAGCGAGGCCAAGACATTGCCTTCCACATGCCGGTAGAGAGCCGGAATAGCCTTCCGTGAGAAAAAGTGGCGTTTGGGAACCTGCCACTGAGGAACCGCACATTGCACAAACTCACGGAAGGGGGGCGAGTCTACCAACTGAAAAGGCAGCAGTTGAAGCGCTAGCAATTTAGCCAAGCTAGCATTCAACCGCTGGGCATGTGGATGGCTGGGAGTGAACTTCTTTCGACGGTCCAGCAGCTGGGGCAGGGAAATTTGCCTGCTAGAATCGGACGTTGGTGTACTGCTAGCAGAGTGGCCGCAAGTACTTGGCTGTGACACACCTAATTCTACACCTTCATTCCTCTCAGTGCATGTTTCAGAGAGGACTGAAGTTATAGTGGGGTTGGAGATCCCAGCTGATGCGGTGAAAGGAGAGGTCCGCTTTGTTCTTTGGTGTGGGTCTTTGAGGTAGGCTTGCCAACGAGCTGCATGGCAGGTCAACATATGTCTGGTCAGGCATGTGGTACCCAAGCGGCTGATGTTTTGGCCACGCGATATACGCTTGAGACATATGTTGCAAACAGCAGCTGTGCGATCTGATGCACTCGCCTCAAAAAAGGCCCACACCAAAGAACTTTTTGAATGACGGGCAGAGGCAGCGCCCTGCACAGGCGGAGCTCTGCAGTGTGATTCCGTCGGTGTACTGCCCTTACGCTGGCCACCAAAGGGCATCCTGCCTCGTTGGAGATGTGCCTCCTCCTCATCCTCCTCCTCCTCCTCTCTCCTATTAGGCACCCACGTGGAGTCAGTGACCTCATCATCCCCTCCCTCCTCATCACTGGAGCCAATCTGGCAGTATGCTGCAGCTGCTGGAACATGACTGCCAGATTGGTGTCCTTCTTGAGCATCCCCTCTGTCTGCTCTCACGCTACTGCCTTCCTGTAGCTGGGTTTCATCATCAGACCCTTCGAAACGCTGGGCATCCTCCTGGAGCATGTACCCAACACTGTGCTCAAACAGTTCGGGGGACTCCTCAGGAGGAGGACATGGTGGGTCTAGGGAAGGAGTGACTGATGATGAGTCTGCCATTGATACCAGGGAAGAGGACGCTTTGGCAGCTGCTTTGCCAGTACCCTGAGCCTGGGTGAGAGAGGATGAGGAGGAGGAGGAGGGCTTGGTCATCCACTCTACCAAGTCTTCGGCATGATGTGGCTCAACATGTCCAGCTGCCGAAAAGAAGGACAAGCGTGTCCCATGGCCATGTGCTGATGACAATGCACCGCGTCCACGACCAGCACTGTTGCCCCCAGACACAGAGCCTGCTTGCCCTCTTTTATTGCCTCCTGACTGTCTGCCTCTCCTTGTTTGCCTTCCAGACATTCTAATAGATGGCCTGCAGGGAGATGGGAAAAAAGCAATAAGGGCTACCTTCAGGTGTCCTTCTCTGTCCCTTTACTTAAGGATTTCTAAATATGGTTGAGGATGATTGCTTTTGCACAGAATAGAACAACGACAATTTCCCTGACTGTCCAAAAAACAAGGATTTCAAAGATGGTTGATGAGGAATGCTTTAGCACACTATAGCACAAGGAGAATTCCCCTCACTTTCCTTCCCTGTCCCTAGAAACAAGGATTCGCACAGTGAAAGAAACTGACACTCTTCCTACCTATAGTTTTCTGTCCCTAGAAAAAATGTTTTTTTAAAGCACACTATAGCACAAGGAGAATTTCCCTCACTGTCCTTCCCTGTCCCTAGAAACAAGGATTAGCACAGTGAAAGAAACTGACACTCTCCCTACCTATAGTTTTCTGTCCCTAGAAAAAATGTTTTTTTAAAGATGGTTGATGATCAATGCTTTAGCACAGTATAGCACAAGGAGAATTTCCCTCACTGTCCTTCCCTGTCCCTAGAAACAAGGATTAGCACAGTAAAACACACTGACACTCTCCCTACCTATAGTTTTCTGTCCCTATAAAAAATGTTTTTTTAAAGATGGTTGATGATCAATGCTTTAGCACAGTATAGCACAAGGAGAATTTCCCTCACTGTCCTTCCCTGTCCCTACAAACAAGGATTAGCACAGTAAAACACTCTGACACTCTCCCTACCTATAGTTTTCTGTCCCTAGAAAAAATGTTTTTTTAAAGATGGTTGATGATCAATGCTTTAGCACAGTATAGCACAAGGAGAATTTCCCTCACTGTCCTTCCCTGTCCCTAGAAACAAGGATTAGCACAGTAAAACACACTGACACTCTCCCTACCTATAGTTTTCTGTCCCTAGAAAAAATGTTTTTTTTAAAGATGGTTGATGATCAATGCTTTAGCACAGTATAGCACAAGGAGAATTTCCCTCACTGTCCTTCCCTGTCCCTAGAAACAAGGATTAGCACAGTAAAACACACTGACACTCTCCCTACCTATAGTTTTCTGTCCCTAGAAAAAATGTTTTTTTAAAGATGGTTGATGATCAATGCTTTAGCACAGTATAGCACAAGGAGAATTTCCCTCACTGTCCTTCCCTGTCCCTAGAAACAAGGATTAGCACATTAAAACACACTGACACTCTCCCTACCTATAGTTTTCTGTCCCTAGAAAAAATGTTTTTTTAAAGATGGTTGATGATCAATGCTTTAGCACAGTATAGCACAAGGAGAATTCCCCTCACTGTCCTTCCCTGTCCCTAGAAACAAGGATTAGCACAGTAAAACACACTGACACTCTCCCTACCTATAGTTTTCTGTCCCTATAAAAAATGTTTTTTTAAAGATGGTTGATGATCAATGCTTTAGCACAGTATAGCACAAGGAGAATTTCCCTCACTGTCCTTCCCTGTCCCTAGAAACAAGGATTAGCACAGTAAAACACACTGACACTCTCCCTACCTATAGTTTTCTGTCCCTATAAAAAATGTTTTTTTAAAGATGGTTGATGATCAATGCTTTAGCACAGTATAGCACAAGGAGAATTTCCCTCACTGTCCTTCCCTGTCCCTAGAAACAAGGATTAGCACAGTAAAACACACTGACACTCTCCCTACCTATAGTTTTCTGTCCCTAGAAAAAATGTTTTTTTAAAGATGGTTGATGATCAATGCTTTAGCACAGTATAGCACAAGGAGAATTTCCCTCACTGTCCTTCCCTGTCCCTAGAAACAAGGATTAGCACAGTAAAACACACTGACACTCTCCCTACCTATAGTTTTCTGTCCCTAGAAAAAATGTTTTTTTAAAGATGGTTGATGATCAATGCTTTAGCACAGTATAGCACAAGGAGAATTTCCCTCACTGTCCTTCCCTGTCCCTAGAAACAAGGATTAGCACAGTAAAACACACTGACACTCTCCCTACCTATAGTTTTCTGTCCCTAGAAAAAATGTTTTTTTAAAGATGGTTGATGATCAATGCTTTAGCACAGTATAGCACAAGGAGAATTTCCCTCACTGTCCTTCCCTGTCCCTAGAAACAAGGATTAGCACAGTAAAACACACTGACACTCTCCCTACCTATAGTTTTCTGTCCCTAGAAAAAATGTTTTTTTAAAGATGGTTGATGATCAATGCTTTAGCACAGTATAGCACAAGGAGAATTTCCCTCACTGTCCTTCCCTGTCCCTAGAAACAAGGATTAGCACAGTAAAACACACTGACACTCTCCCTACCTATAGTTTTCTGTCCCTAGAAAAAATGTTTTTTTAAAGATGGTTGATGATCAATGCTTTAGCACAGTATAGCACAAGGAGAATTTCCCTCACTGTCCTTCCCTGTCCCTAGAAACAAGGATTAGCACAGTGAAAGAAACTGACACTCTCCCTACCTATAGTTTTCTGTCCCTAGAAAAAATGTTTTTTTAAAGATGGTTGATGATCAATGCTTTAGCACACTATAGCACAAGTAGAATTTCCCTCACTGTCCTTCCCTGTCCCTAGAAACAAGGATTAGCACAGTGAAACACACTGACACTCTCCCTACCTATAGTTTTCTGTCCCTAGAAAAAATGTTTTTTTAAAGATGGTTGATGATCAATGCTTTAGCACACTATAGCACAAGGAGAATTTCCCTCACTGTCCTTCCCTGTCCCTAGAAACAAGGATTCGCACAGTAAAACACACTGACACTCTCCCTACCTATCCTTCTCTTTCCCTAAACTAAAGGAATCCAGGTTAAGCAAGAAAAAAAAATGTCACTGTCCCTGCCTATGCTTCTCTTTCCCTGCTCCGGAACACACTACACTAGGCCGCCGTGCTGGCGGCCTTTTATAGCGTGGGGCGTGTACTAAACACCCTCAGCAATAATTGGCCACAGGCATCCTGCCTGTGGCCAATCATTGCTCTCCTCGCTGCTGGCGCTGTGATTGGCCAAGCATGCGGGGTCACAGTGCATGCTTGGCCAATCACAGCGCCTGGATGACACTGCGATGGCGTAGTGCATTGTGGGCCGTTCGCGTCACTCGAATTAGGCGCGAACGGCCCAAATCGTTCGATCTTCGTCGAACGATCGAACAGCCGATGTTCGAGTCGAACGTATGTTCGACTCGAACACCGAGCTCATCCCTATTCAAAACAATATTATGGCTTCTTTCTACCTGCATCTAGATGATAAAACAATGGTGATGCCCCTGTTTGCTCTCCACCCAAAACTGTATTTAAGTATAAAACTTCACAAAACTGGAACAAAATATAAAAAACACTTTTAAACGCCAAAATGCTTTCCATTTTCCTTCCAAGCACAAATCTCACTGCCCAACCTTTCAGAAAACCCCAAGCTCCTCCCACCAACTTCCCTCTGATATATAAAATGCTGAAAAGAAACTTCCGGTTATGCTCAGCTCTCAAGAAAACCAAACTGGTTTATTTACATATCAATTGTTCAGGAAGAGGGAGGGGGAGGGGAGGCCTAGCCCTAATCGCCTTGTCTATCAAGACTCCAAAAAATCCATGGCTACACATTATAAATTTCAACAATTTAAAACCTTGCCAAGAAAATGGTGGAATAAAACCCCCCTTTGCAAATGGGAGGGTCCTGACCCAAACATCCCCTGCAAGCAAAACCACAAGTTGACTCAAATACAAAACTCCTGCAAAAAGATGGTTCTAGGGGTTTCAACCAAACCCCCCCTCCTCCTCTACAGGCTATACAATACAAGCTTCAAAACATATGAATTGCCTTCTGGGAAACTCCCAAATATCCAAACATAAAAACACATCATTGTACAAAAACTCTGTTAGTCTTACAATCCATCAAAATTCAGTGTAACGTGAAGTTTTTCATATACTGCAAAGCCAGCCGACCCTGCAATAGCTCACATCTACTTAAATGAAAACAGAGAAATCCCCCCTCCTAACACCATCTGCATGGAGTTTGCATGTCCTCCCTGTCTCTGCGTTGGCCTCCCCCCACACTCCAAATGCTGGTAGGTCAGCCAGATCCCATCCACAAATAGGTCCCAGCATGTGTGTGTGTCCACAAGCGCGTCGTGGCCCCTCGGGGTAAGACCGCGCTATTTCAAGATACCACTCTACTCAACTCAAAAGGTGATGCTTAGAAAAGCAATTTAAACCAGAGACAAAACCATCCTCTCAGTATGTCACCCCGGCGTCCCACCACTCTCCCCAGCAGTGCACAGGTCAAACTGTAAATGCATAAAACAGAAGAAAACTGCGCCAATCAACAAATGCCAATACAGCATATTCAGGAGCCGTGTTTGCTAAACTGGAACTTCCTATCTCAAACTGTAAACATCTCAAAATGGCCGACAAGCCAGGATAACAAAATGGTGGATGACCACCACCCCCACCTCATGGACAACAACAAAAATGGCACCATGCAATTTTTCCCACCAAAACCAGCATGGGACGTCACAATGAACACCACATGGGTTCCCCCACACAAAGACAAACACAAATGGCCTCCACCAGGTTCCAACGCAGAAAAGGCCGCACTACCCAATTCGCACCAAACATCAAAATCTGCCCCAAAAGCTGAGAAATTCCACCAGCAAGACGGCCGACAAATGCCACATGGTATAGTACCCAAAGGAAAGGTTCCCTTATAGGACACCCACAGGCTAAAGAAAAACTGCGCCTTAGCCTTGCGGTTTGCCTGCCATTTTAACAAAAGCCAAGAATGGCGCCATTACTTTTTCCTGCCAAAACCAGCATCTCTTTAAAAGAAAATCAAAAATGTTTTTCTCCACAAAGACTGACTACACCATTGAAACTTTTCTAAATTATCATCAAAATCCACTGAAAAAGGTGTCAGCTACACTCTACAAGGACCACATGTACACTTACAAACTTAGCCTCCCTTTGGCCAACTAAACAGCACATTCAATAAATGTGAGTTACATGACAATATTAAAAACATATTCATTTCTCTAAGTCCATATACTCTGAGATATTCACCACTTTTCTCTACCTAAAGTTCACACACAGTGGCCTCAGCTTCCATAACAAGCCATTGCAGAGACATACTATGTCTGCCTTCTAGCAATGCCTGGCCACTTGGATATGCGGCGGGAACTTTCAACTCAAAAACCAAACACTTTACTTAAAATATTTTTCCACTTATGGGGACATGTGTCTTTGTCTCCTATAAAGGCAAAAATCACAATCTAACCATTTCTATTTTTCATAGAAATCACAAACACCACACACATACAGTATATTGTTGCTTGTAACATTTGCTTAGAGTGTCTTTCCCTCAGGGCACAGCCCCTGCAACACAAAACAGTCTCCATTGCAAACAGTGGGCAAGCCCTTCCCCCATTCAAGCACATGGCAGCCAAACAATCTACTTACAAACTTCTCAGTGCACTAAATACCACATCTATACCTTCATTTCATACACAATATACAGTCTATATTTCTCGCTTAGTTACACTCTTACAGCCCACAGTTTCCATCAGATCATCTCTCAGGGCCCTCCCACTACAAAACTCCTGCATGCTATTTACAGAAAGTCACCAAATTTCACCATTGTAACTGAGATGCTGGCAGCCCCACCCCCGCTAAACCTCATGGCTCAAGGACCAGAACAATGCAGCAGCCATTGCTGGCAGCCAACTGCTCAATACATCGCACGATCTAATCACACAGACACATGCAGGCATACCCACACACAATCAAATTCACAGGCATACGATCCATGACAAAATCACACACACACATGCGATTCGCAGACATACACACGCACACATACACACGCTGCAAACTTAAGGCATTATTTCAAAAAGACAAAAAAAATGTTCTTTTACAGAGTAGAGCCCCCCCACATCGGAACGTAGATCCACTCTTCCCCCCCATCTCGATCCGATGTCCAAAGGGACTCCATCTATTCCCAAAGGTCCTGGCCTGCCATAAACTGTTGTGGAATTCTAGGCTGCTGTTTACAGAGCACACAGCCTATAATTCCTGTGCTATCTAAGCACACTTCAGATTTCATCTTTTTGCAATAATGCTATCTTTAGCCTAAGTTCCACTCACCCATCATTCATTCCAAGAAGCAAGCCTCACACATAGGTCTTATCATCAGGCCATTCCAGCATAGACTGACTAGCCGACGCCTAATCATAGGCTTTTATTAAACTCAAAAGATCTCACACAGGAGGGGATTGGCTACAGCAAGCAATCACATCCCCCCTATGGGCGGGGACATCACAGGATGTCCCTACCATACAAGGAAAATGGCAATACCTGGACATTCCTTCCAACAGGAGATGCCATACATGAATCCCACTCAAGAAATATGGCTTAAAGGATTCAATACAATAATACATACAATGAATACAATAACGTAGGATGGCTAAAGTTACCGTTGATAGGAATTCTTATTCTGCGCTATTCCATAGAATAACGCATATTAAGATTATACTTTCTTGTTCATACATCACGGGACACAGAGCGGCATAGTCATTACTATGTGGGTTATATAGAATTACCTTCAGGTGCTGGCACTGGCAACTTCCAAAACAGGAAGTACCCTCCCCTATACAAGCCCCTCCCATCCGGGAGTACCTCAGTTTTTTGCCAGTGTCTAAGGTGTTGGCCAAGGTTAACATGTATTCATCTGGGCTTGTGTACAGGTTCTCTGGGCCTTAGCAAGCTATTCCGGATCCGACCAAAAAAGCTTCATAGCTAAACGGTCGGTACCCGGGCCTTGCAGAGAAGAGCAGGGTTTTGCCTGTAATGCCTCTCTTAGGAGGGCTGGACCCTGGGATCCAGAGCTCTGGTCATACCCAAAACCAAGAGGATATCTGTGCAGGGTGCTATACAGGTCCAGGGGAGTGGAATCCTTGGGAACCCGGTCCCTGAAGGTCTAGTACAATGCCTGCCGTGATAGGTGAAGTTTGGGCTTCTGTGGACCAAACAAAGTCCTGCGGCGGGGAAAAGGTAAGTGGGGGCCCCTCAGGAACTTGGTTCTATTGAGGGGACCCCCAAGCCTAATATGTCTTTCTGCCTGTTACCTAAAGGTATTCCCGCTAATAGCTGTATATGCCTAAGAAATCCTAGAAATGTCTTTTCATAAAGGAAGTTTAAAAAAAAAAAAAAAAAAAACTGTAAACCTGGAAATGTTTTTCATAAAGGAGGTTTTTAAAAAAAAAAAAAAGGACAAAAGTGCGGTACCTGTGTTTGTCCACTAGAGGCTGCTGTGGAACGTCTTATTTTCTTGGGACTATTCCTTCCATGGTGAAAGTCCAGGCAGACGAGTGAGCTCTCTATCAGGGAAGCTGCATTCCTCTGTCATGCTGCCAAGTAGTTTCCTTCCATCCCCGAGTCCTGGTGAAACAGGGACCCTGGCTCCTCTCCCTACATGGCGCAAAGAGCGCACACGTGCACGCGCGCGCGCACACACGCTTTCTTTTATAGATTTAGCTTCAAAAAAGGGGGCGGAGCCTGGCGGATGACGCGCTCTGTGCGCCTAGCGCTTCTGCGCATGTGCGGGCGTTCCAGCAAGATAAAAGGACTCAGTCCACGCTGCTTGCTATGGACACAGAGCATGAAAAGGAGCTGGTAGCATGGTATAGGGGCTTACAGCGGGCGGTTGATACAGGCATCCCCAGAAAGACGCATTAGTAGACACCCACTGATGTACATAGCAGCAAATTGCATTAGACTATTTCAGTAAAGGGGTGTATTGCGGCTGGAATACCTCAGCTTTGAACTAAGGAATATGCCGCCTAAAAAACTCCGAGATATACCTCTCAGGAAGTGTAGGGGGTCTCCATCGGGCTCTGAGGATCTGGAGCAGTCATCTGCACCCTCCTCCCCTGAGAAATCAGAGGTTAATACCCATAAGGAACCCCCGGGAGTGCCAGGTACTGCGGCTGTCCTCAGTCCACCTGCTCCTGCATATATAACAGAGGAGGTTTTTGCCTCAACTCTGGAGGGATTGGAGCAGAGATTGGCAGCATTGATCGCTTCTTCTCTACAGGAAAGAGAGCGCGCCAGATCTCCATCCCCTCCATTAGAGTGCCTGTTGGCAGAGCAACAGTCCCAGGAAGGGACCGACCTTCCTGAAGGGGATCAGGAGGAGGTTAGCTCTGTTTTTGAGGAATCGACAGTAGATGAACCATTTTCAGCATCACAGACTGAAAGATTGTGGGTCCAGACCCTAACTGACATGGTTCGATCTGCATTTAAAATGCCTCTTGTTGAACCATCAACTACTGCTGTCTCCTCATTGGGGTCGCTAAAAGCTCCCCAGGTTAATTGCTCCTTTCCAATACATCCATTATTGGAAGGACTTATATACCAGGACTGGGAACATCCTGATAAACTATTTGTTCCGCCTAAGAAATTTCCGGTGATCTATCCCATGGAGGAAAAGTTCACCCAGAGATGGAATGTTCCTACGGTGGATGCAGCCATCTCTTCTATGAACAAATCACTGACATGCCCAGTAGATAATGTTCAAATGTTCAAAGATCCAGTAGATAAAAAATTGGAATCTTTATTAAAATCTGCTTTTTCCACAGCAGGGGCTGTTACACAGCCAGCAGTGGCAGCTATTGGGGTCTGCCAAGCTTTAAAGGATCAAATGAAAATGGTCCTGAGGGATTTGCCAGACCAGCAGGCCCAGGCTCTGGCTGATCTGCCTAGAGCATTATGCTTTGCGGTTGACGCCATCAAGGATTCTATCCATCAGGCCTCCCGCCTCACGCTGTCTTTGGTACATATGTGTAGGCTTCTGTGGCTCAAGAACTGGTCTGCTGAAGCTCCCTGTAAGAAGCTCTTAGTTAGCTTCCCATTTCATGGGGAACGCCTTTTTGGCGAAGACCTGGATAAATATATCCAGAAGATTTCCAGTGGTAAAAGTACTCTCTTACCAATTAAAAAGAGGTCTAGGGGTCCGTCTTTTAAGAGGACTACCTCTCCTATCCCTGGGACGTCTGCTACTAAGCAGTTCCGACGGCCTCCTCGGTCAAACTCAGGAGGTAAAAATCAGGGACAGTCACAGGGTAATAAAAAGCCCTGGATCCGAAGAGGTACTAAACCAGCCTCCTAGTCAAGCCTATGAAGGGCTGCCCCCACTCAAACCGGTGGGGGGAAGACTTCAGTTGTTCATAGAGACCTGGCGGGAGACGATCAAAGACAGATGGGTGCTCTCCGCAGTAACTCGGGGATACAAGTTGGAGTTAAAAGAGTCTCCTCCTTCCCATTTTATGTGGTCAGGCATGCCAAAAGACCCTCTGAAAAGAAGGTGTCTCTTAGTGGCGTTAGAACAACTATTGCTCCAAGGAGTAATTATGGAGGTTCCTATGGAAGAGTGGGGGTTGAGTTTCTACTCAAACCTTTTCACAGTCCCGAAACCAAACGGGGACATAAGACCCATATTGGACCTAAAGAGTCTAAACAAATTTCTAAACGTCCGGTCCTTCCGGATGGAGTCGATCCGATCGGTCACCGCTGCCCTACAGGGGGAGGAATGGTTAGCCTCGATCGACATCAAAGATGCTTACTTGCATGTTCCCATCTTTCCAGGTCATCAAAAATTTCTACGCTTTGCAGTAGAAGGGCGCCATTTTCAATTCAGAGCCTTACCATTCGGTCTGGCCACAGCACCACGAGTGTTCACAAAAATTCTGGCTCCACTGTTGGCCGATCTAAGAACACGAGGTGTAACGATAATGGCATACCTAGATGACCTGTTGTTGATGGACCACTCAGTTGCCAAGCTAGAAGTGGTAGTTGTCGATACAATCAAGTATCTAGAATCTCACGGTTGGGTCATCAACCTGGACAAGTCAGCCCTACAGCCAGTGAAAAACCTGGTATATCTAGGGCTACGGCTGGATTCAGACCAGAGGAAGATTTTCTTACCTCTAGACAAGGTATCCTCTTTGAGGAGCTTGGTCCGTCTGCTTTGTGCAAAAAGACAGCCGTCCATACGCCTGTGCATGAGGCTGCTAGGAAAGATGGTAGCATCATTCGAAGCTGTGCCATACGCCCAATTCCACTCAAGGAATTTACAGAGGGCCATATTGTCAGCCTGGAACGGAAAAATTCAGGCTCTAGACTTCCCGATGGCTTTGTCCCCTTCCGTTCGGAAGAGTCTCTGCTGGTGGTTGATCCCCAAGAATCTCCAGAAGGGAAAACCCTTCAGTCCGATATCCTGGAAGGTGGTCACTACAGATGCCAGCCTTATAGGCTGGGGGGCAGTACTGGAGCAATGGTTTCTCCAGGGCAGATGGTCAAATGTAGTAAAAACCCTGCCCATCAATCTCTTAGAGATACGAGCAGCCCGGTATGCCCTAGTAGCCTGGACATCCAGACTCCAAGGGTCCCCTGTCAGAATTCAATCAGACAACGCCACAGCAGTGGCATATATCAATCATCAGGGAGGCACTAGGAGTCGTGTAGCCCAGAGGGAAGTAAGTCACATCCTGGAATGGGCAGAAAAGCATGTCCCATGTATATCAGCTGTCTTCATTCCAGGGGTGGAGAATTGGAAGGCGGACTTTCTGAGTCGCCAACAGTTATGCCCAGGGGAATGGTCCCTTCATCCCGAGGTCTTCCGAGCAATATGTCAGCGGTGGGGAACACCAGATGTAGATCTGCTAGCATCCAGATTCAACGCAAAGGTGGACAGATTTGTCTCCCGGACAAGGGATCCCCTCGCTTGCGGCTCGGATGCTCTGGTGTTCCCTTGGGATCAGTTCAGACTGATATATGCATTCCCTCCGCTACAATTGTTGCCTCGACTCCTTCGCAGAGTCAGGTTGGAAAAGAAGCCGGTGATCCTGGTGGCTCCAGCGTGGCCCCGAAGGGCCTGGTACGCGGAGATCATCAAAATGTCTGTGGGGAGTCCTTGGACCCTTCCACGTCGTCCGGACCTGCTTTCGCAAGGACCGATATACCACCCTTACTTACTAACTCTAAGTTTAACGGCCTGGCTATTGAATCCCACATCCTAAAGAAGAGAGGTCTCTCTAACTCTGTGGTATCAACTATAATCAATGCCAGGAAGCCTGTATCCAGGCAGATCTACTATAGAGTTTGGAAGGCGTACATCACTTGGTGCGAGGCCAGAAAATGGCATCCACGTAAGTACGTTATAGGCAGAATTCTGGACTTCCTACAGTGGGCTGTAGACAGGAAGTTTGCCTTAAGTACTATCAGGGGTCAGGTTTCGGCCTTATCAATACTATTTCAAAGGCCCCTGGCTATGCATTCACTTGTCAAATCCTTTATGCAAGGTGTGACTCGTATTATTCCACCGATTAAGGCTCCCATATGCCCATGGGATCTAAATTTGGTTCTGTCGGTTCTGCAGAAGCAGCTATTTGAACCTTTGCGGCACATTTCCTTGGTTCTACTCACCAGAAAATTGATATTTTTAGTAGCCATATGCTCGGCTAGAAGAGTGTCGGAATTGGCAGCTATGTCCTGTAAGGAGCCATATCTGGTTATTCATAAGGACAGAGTAGTATTACGTCCTCACCCAGCCTTTCTTCCTAAGGTGGTATCGAGGTTTCACTTGAACCAGGATGTGGTTCTTCCTTCTTTTTTCCCCAAGCCTAGTTCGGTAGAGGAAAAGTTATTGCATTCTTTGGATGTAGTAAGAGCAGTTAAAACTTATCTAAAAGCCACTGCTCAGATTCGTAGAACGGATACTTTGTTTGTTCTGCCGGAAGGCCCCAGAAAGGGTCAGGCAGCATCAAAATCTACTTTAGCCAAGTGGATTCGACAGGTCATAATACAAGCCTATGGCTTGAGAAGTAGACCGCCTCCGTTCAAAGTTAGGGCGCACTCCACGAGAGCAGTTGGAACTTCATGGGCAGTGCATCACCAGGCCTCCCTGGCTCAAATTTGTAAGGCCGCAACATGGTCTTCAGTACACACGTTTACTAGGTTCTACCAGGTGGACGTCAGAAGTCAGGAGGATGTCGCCTTTGGGCGCAGTGTGTTGCAGGCCGCAAAAGATCCTCATGTCTAAGATAGCGCCCAGCTTATGTATGGTGTATCCCCCCCTCATTTGGCATTGCTTTGGGACGTCCCACATAGTAATGACTATGCCGCTCTGTGTCCCGTGATGTATGAACAAGAAAATAGGATTTTTAAAACAGCTTACCTGTAAAATCCTTTTCTTGGAGTACATCACGGGACACAGAGCTCCCACCCCTCTTTTGGGGACACTTATTGCTTTGCTACAAAACTGAGGTACTCCCGGATGGGAGGGGCTTATATAGGGGAGGGTACTTCCTGTTTTGGAAGTTGCCAGTGCCAGCACCTGAAGGTAATTCTATATAACCCACATAGTAATGACTATGCCGCTCTGTGTCCCGTGATGTACTCCAAGAAAAGGATTTTACAGGTAAGCTGTTTTAAAAATCCTATTATTATTGAATGGGGGAGGGAGGCTATCTGCAGATGCGCACTACGAATCCCAATCAATGTTGATCAGACACAGCCGAGACAAGAGTACGCATCTGCTCATAACCAATGATGTTGTTGTTGTTGTTGCAGAGCGAGGACATCCCCCCCTCAACGATCGTCCGTGCTAATGCACAGAGGGCCCCCCGTCGGTGGACATATCCGCACCCTGCAAACATCACACTCCAACCTCAAGACGTTTTCCCCTATCAGACGGGATTCAACCAGCCTCAGACTACCCCAATCAGCTCTTTTAGAGCGGGTTGCGGAAGTACTAACACTGGGTGACACTATGACAATACATAATAAATACATCTCCATAAAAATCTCCACAACAGCAGCCACCCTGACCCTCCTCTTGGTCTACAAGAAAATGGCGGCCGGCGGAGACATTGTCTCCGCCTGGCCCGCGGACCTCTAGCGGCAGTTGCGGCGGCGGCGAAGATTCGGGGGACCCTAGTAATTACTTGGGGCCCTACGCAGCTTGCGTAGCAAGCGTATAGGGCGGATCGGCCCTGAAGGGAACTATAACATAATAAAACTTTTGCATAAAACCATCTGAACATTTACATATATACAATCCCTCCCATCACTGTCTAAGAACCACCCCATACTCAGTAGTCTTGATGGACGAATCTCCTGCATGAGGGAAACAAAAAAAGAAAACATAACATCCTAACATTTTGTATTGACTTGAAACGAATGAGTCTATCAGCCGAGAAACCCATTCGCTTCAATGGCAAAGAAATACAAGTGTAGAATCACAACAGCCGTTGCGCAACACTGCCACCTGGTGACAGTGCCGCGGTAATGACACTTGGTGAAGTCTTCCTTCTTCCTGCGTCCCTACACTGATTCTACCCCCAAAAAGTCTCTGTCCTTGATGTCTGGAAGAAGAGAGAACGAACAACAAAAACTGCTCTCATTCCTCCAAAGAGTAGAAAAACAAACCCAAATAAAAAACCAGGGTACAGTTCAAATGTTCCGGCAAGGACACTTCCAGAAACTGCAGGGAAAACAAGTGAGTCTCTTCTCACAGATAGAACTTCGGGTCAGGCAAAAACAAAGGCTTTAGGTGCTTATCGAAAACCTCAATCGAATAGTTGACATCCTCTATATCCTTCCGGCAGATAAGCACCTTGTCCGCATAGATGTGGCGCCCCAACATCCAGTCTGCTCTGCAGTCTTTGAACTTTTTCGACACTGGTGGCGAACAGGACAAGTATCTCCGGGCATGAGGCACTTTGAGTTTGTCCCAAACGAATTCGTCGTACCATCTCTGTCGCAGGACCTCAACTTCGTAAAGTAAGTCCCGAGGCAAGTAGGGATATTCCCATCCGTACTCACGGGCGACTCTCTGGGATAAAAGTCTTTGCAATCTGGCCAAAGGAGGCATGGCTTCCCGCTCACCTTCTCCTGGTTGGACGATGGCCTCCGGGTGCCGAGGTACTTTCACTACCTCGGGCAGCTTCGCTCTCGGTGCCCGCAATGAAGCACGCTGCATCCCCACTACTAAGGCGGGTGATGTTGTAGAATGTGGAAGGTTGGTCGGAGGACTAGACTTCCTCGTAAGCTCCGGGGCCTGCACCCGGGGTGTGCTGTCTCCTATAGACATAGGGGAATCCTGCGGTTCACGTAACACGGGTAACGGGCGTTTGTCCCAGCCCTTCCGGTGAAACAGTTCATCTATTTCCCCGTCATCTCCGCAGTCTGACAGCGATTCCAGGTCGGAGGTGTCATACATCTCGGCGGGAGGGTAGTCTCTAGTAGACGTGGAACTACCCTCCCTTGCGGGCTCCACCGACTGTGGACTCCCGACACCTCCAACCACCACCACAGTCCCAGCCCCTGGCTCACCTTGACCTTTTGTAGAACTGGGATGTCCAGGACTCTTCCAACCGGATCCATCCAGGCCCGGCAAGCGACGGGGTGAAGCTCTTCCACGACCATAGGAGGCCTGCACCAGGCCGACTTTCCTCTTCGGAGGTGGGAGCAGAGAATCTGTGGTGACCGAAGCAGCATCCTCTGATTTTTCTCTCTCAGTCTCTGGTTGGGCAGTCACGTCGCCCTGGTCAGTGCGTACGGGAACCTCCGCAAAGGCCTGGATCTCCCCTTCCGGAGTAGCGGTACCTGTGAGGCTGTTGAGGCGAAGGGCCCGGGGCCTTACTGTGGATGGCTCCACCTCGAACAAGAACTCCTTGCATGCTTCGCAACGCCCGAATGGCTTCAGGTGGACCACCAGTCCCGAGCATCCGGGACAGATCACGCCGAGGGTCTCCGTGTCTCTGCATGAGTACAAAGCCAACTGCCCTTGGGGCCTGAGTCTTATCCCCGTGTCTGTAAGGGGAGCAGCAAAAGCAGTCATCTTCGTGGGGTAGGGAACCGGAATCCACAGGGAGCTTGAGGCCATCCCGACTATCTGCTGCTCCATCACGCACTGACCACGCGCCGGAGTCTCCACGTGTATCTCCTCACATGGCCAGACTCCTCCCACGACTTGCACGTTTTCGCGGGCTTTCTCCAGTCTCCGCCCACGAATTCCGCAGTCACGGGGTGCCTCATGGCGCAGTGCAGTAAAAGTCCCCACATGTAGTACTTCACACGGCTGGACTTCTCCCTCTTCCCGCTCTTTCTGCATGGGCCTTTCCCGTCTTGGGGTCATTTCCACGACTTCGAGCACAGGGACGCACTTTGGCCAATCACATGGCCGACCTGCTCGGAACTCCTCCGGGCAGCAAAGTCCAGACACAGCCATTTCAAATTTCAAAGTCAATACACATTTCATCCCCGACTCACGAGCCCCCACGTGTAGCGGCCTCACCCCATCTCTTTTGTCTAGAGGTATGTCACACGACAGGGTGAGATGCGCTACGGCCCATGTCCTCCCCATAGCTGTGGGTGAGGTGAAGGCCAGTATCAGTATTTTCCTCGGGCCAATGTGCTTTAGTTATGAAACTCAGTCCTGCTATGCTGACACCTCCCTTTGCTCCCATTAACCAGAGTCCATACACCTATCACAGTCCAACTATTGCTTTATTGTAAGCTCCACAATAAACAGTACTTTAGTATCCAACTGGTTGGAACGTTATAACAGCCTGATACGGTGGGATGAGCAGGTCGAGGCACTATCCTGATTTCAAATCTAAACCACTGTGGTTTCACCAGCGGTTATAGTAGCCTTGATTAGCACAGAACATAGAACTTGTGAGTCTCTACCAGCAACTCAAGAGAACGTAGTTAGGAGTACCTTCGCTGCGCTGTGGCCCCTATCAGGGGAAGATGTCCCTCTAAGGGAGTTACCGGAGGCCCATCCGTCACCGGGTTGATGCTGCTCCGGACTCTCCGGACGGGTGACCTCCCCGGCCTCCTCACCTTAGATGCGGGTCGCGTCCACCTCGGGGACCCTCGGATCACTTCGCCCTTGTGGGATCCAGTCGAAGTTACTGGGCCCCAGGCCTCCGATCTAGTAGCTCACCCCAGGCTAAAGGTGCCTGGGATGGACTTCAACTCCATTCCGGCCAGGCCTAGGGCACCTGGGCCAGAACTCCGGACCGCCCGCACCCAGGCTAAAGGTGCCTGGGTGCGTGAAGAGAAGATCCTCGAAGACCTCGTGGTAAGGGCGTCTCCCCCTTTTATCTCCTCCCATCGACACCACGGCAGGTTCCCCGCCCTCGCCATACCGTCTCCGGAAAGGGACAAAAAGGGTAGCACTGTGGCAGTGATTCTACCTTGAGCCTGCGGGTACACCGCCACCCACAGGCCAAGGAGAATAATACACCACCGAATCCTCCACGAATACAAAGGGGTCCAAAACCTCTCACAATTACACACCTGGGTCATACTACCACCCAGGTGTACCCCAACTAAATTTAAAGACCCCGCTACAAAAAAAAAACAACAGTTTTATAGTTTCTTATATAACTTTGGAAACAGGTAATGTTTCTCCTTCATTGATGTGTGCTAATAAAGCTGCAGTAATAGGCACTGATGAGGCGACACAGAGAGGTGCCACTGATGGGCACTGATCGGTGGCACTAATAGGCAGCACTGATCGGTGGCACTAATGATGAGGCGACACAGAGAGGTGCCACTGATGGGCACTGGTAGGTGACACTAATAGGCAGCACTGATCGGTGGCACTAATGATGAGGCACCGGTGGGCACAGACAAGACAGCGGCGGCTCTCAGTGACCGATGTCCCTCTAAGAGAAGCCGGTGATCGGCATTGATTTTCCCTCAGGCTGTCAGTGTGAGGAGGAAAGTCATGTGATCAGCTGTCATTGGCTGGCAGCTGATCACGAGGTAAGGGGCCGGGATCGATCTAACTCGGTGACTCTCATAGACTTGGTGATCACAGTGTGCCGTTCACGCCCCCACAGAGACACACAGACAGCGCATGCTCAGGAGGACGTCTATTGACGGATTCCCGGCAATTAAGGCCCGTGCTGTAGCCGTTATTCAGGAGTTGGTAAAAAATAAAACATATTTGTTTTTTTTGTCCATGTGGTGACTGCCATACTATTGAAGTGTATAAAAACCTGGATTTCTGTTCAATAAACAGACATTCTTTTGGTTTTATCCCCACATCTTGTCTGTGTACGATGATTGGGGGAAGGGCTGGTATTGGCTCTCGATCTGCAGGAAGGGTCTGGCGGAAGCACCTAAGTGGGGTGACAAGGGGTTCCGTCACAGTTGGAATGAAGAATTGCCGCCATCTTCTCCTGGATTGTATATGGAAATGGAAGACCATCACATCGTCACGAGAGTTAGAATTGCCGCTCTGAACAAAATCATCAGAGGAGAGATTGTGGATTCTTCTTTTCTGATGGTTCCATATTCAGGATCAGGAACTTTTCTATACCTGGCATGGTGAATGCCAATCATTGCACACCGACCCAAAACCTCTCCATCCTTCCCACCATGTAGGTTCAACTATTGGCTTTATGCTTCTAAGTACGTTTTCCTAGTGCGTTTGGTTGTGTGCTCAGCATGTAGGGAGGTGTGAGGGCAAATCCAGTTGATTTCTAGGGGCCCTTGACACTCTACCAATGTACCTGAACTGTCCTTCTTGAACCACCTCAAATTAATGGCGTCCCATGTGAGTGGTCTGGGGGTAGACAGTCCCACCTCAGATGAATGGCGTCCCATGGTGAGGGGGTAGACAGTCCCTCTTCGGATGAATGACGTCTCATGGTGAGGGGGTAGACAGTCCCTCTTCGGATGAATGACGTCCCATGGTGGGGGTAGACAGTCCCTCTTCAGATGAATGATGTCCCATGGTGAGGGGTAGACAGTCATTCTTCAGATAAATGACGTCTCATGGTGAGGAGGTAGACAGTCCCTCTTCGGATAAATGGCATCCCATGGTGAGGGGTAGACAGTCCCTCTTCGAGTAAATGACGTGTCATGGTGGGGGGGGAGACAGTCCCTCTTCAAAAGGAATGATGTCCCATGGTGAGAGGGTAGACAGTCCCTCTTCAGATGAATGGCGTCCCATGGTGGGGGGGTAGACAGTCCCTCTTCAGATGAATGACATAACATGGTGGGGGGTAGACAGTTCCTCTTCGGATGAATGACATCCCATGGTGAGGGGTAGACAGTCCCTCTTTGGATGAATGACATCCCATGGTGAGGGGGTAGACAGTCCCTCTTCGGATGAATGACGTCCCATGGTCGGGGGTAGACAGTCCCTCTTCAGATGAATGGCGTCCCATGGTCGGGGGTAGACAGTCCCTCTTCAGATGAATGGCGTCCCATGGTGGGGGGTGTGACAGCAGGAAGGTAAAGTCACCTGGTTGCATCCAGGGGGTAGGTATATTTCTCCCAGATTCAGGCTTTATGCCGACTTATACAACTAGGGAGAGAGTTGATGAAGCCCAGCTGAGGCTAGTGGGCTCATGGATGATTCATACCTCTAGGGAGAGTGCTGGGCGTCGTGCAGGCAGGGAGTTGATGAGACCAGCTGAAGCTTGTCAGCTCGTTTAAGGCCTCTATAAAAACTCCCAGCTTCATTAGGTGTTTGCTCATGCCTGAAACCAGACCTGTGTGGACTGTCTAGGGAGAGTGAACCCCTGTGCGGTGAGACAAAGCCTGTGTGGCTATTTGTTTGGACATTTACTAAACCAGGGACTTAGGGACTAGGACAGCACCAGGCTGATCCCAGTTGTTAGTTAGGGAAACCTGCATGTTTAGTCAGAGGTCAAGCTGACCAGGATTTATTTTGTTTATGTTTCTTTTTGCTTTGCTGTGTTTTTGTCACTGTAAATAGAGAAATAAACCGCACCTTTTGATCTTGAAAACCACAACCTCCGTCTGCTGGGCCTGTTTTTGTGTGGGGAGCCCATCCAGGGGGTCACACACACCCGCTACCGAGCTAACCCCCTCACAGTTGGTGGAGAACCAGTGGCAGTTTTTTTTTAAGCCAGCATGGAGGAGATACTGAAACAGCTGGCTCTAGCAAATGCCAATCAACAGCAGACAAATGCAGGTTTGCAAAAGAGCCTTGCAGCTCAACAACAGAGCTTCGCAGCCCAGCAACAAGCCCAGCAGCAATCTGAGGCCCGCTTCATAGACCTGTTGCAGAAGCAAGAGCAGAGACTACAACAACAGATGGAAGCAGTAATGCAGCAACGTCCGCAGACCAGTGAGGAAAGCCGTCCCACTAATACCGCGTCCTTTGGGGTGAGTCGTTTATTGACAAAAATGACTGGAGAGGATGATCCAGAGGTATTTTTGACCACATTTGAAAGGACTGCTGAAAGAGAAAAGTGGCCTGAGGAGCAGTGGGCTGGACTGGTGGCTCCTCTGTTAACTGGTGAATCGCAGAAAGCTTACTATGACCTAGAGCCTGACCAAGCAAAAGACTATGTGATGCTAAAAGCTGAAATATTGGCAAGGCTGGGTGTCACCCTGGCTGTCCGGGCTCAGCGTGTGCATAACTGGACTTTCCAGCTTGGAAAACCCCCCAGGTCTCAAATGTATGATCTCATTCACCTGAGCAGGAGGTGGCTACAGCCAGAGACTTTGTCCGCACCGGAGATTGTGGAACATGTTGTGATGGATCGTTTCTTGAGAGCTCTTCCTACCGCCATTCAAAAGTGGGTAAGCCATGGAGACCCAGAAACGGCCGGTAAACTTGTGGATCGTGTAGAGAGATACTTGGCTGCAGAGAACCTGACGGCCTCTTCCAGAGACTCTCGGACTTTCCACCCTAAGACCAGACCATCCCCAGGGGCGGATAAGATGATTCCAAGGGGTGAGGGTGGAGAGAGTGAGAGGGTGGGAGCTCTGCCCAGGGTTTGGCGAGAACAGCCTGGGAAGTCGGGGGCTCAAGAGGCAGCCAAAAGGATTGTTTGCTACCGCTGCCGGCAAGCGGGACATATTGCAGCAAATTGCCCGGTTGTGGAGGAACCCATGCAATGTGACTTTCTGACGGACAGACGTCAGTCGCTGTGTGCGACAGTCGCATGCACTGCCATTCGGGGAACTGAGAAACATTTATGCAAAATGTGTATTAATGGTAGAAATGTTGTGGTATTACTGGATTCAGGTAGCCTTGTGACCCTGATAAAGGCTGAATTAGTTAAAACAGAGGTCTCTGGGAATAGCAAGGTAGCTGTTATTTGTGTGCATGGGGACACCCGAGAGTATCCAGTGACTACAGTGTGTTTCAAGACCCCCAAAGGTACCCTCTCTCATCCAGTGGGGTTAGTATCTCAATTACCGCATGATGCCATTGTGGGAAGGGATTTTCCGAAGTTCTGGGAACTGTGGGATGATCCTGAGCCCCCCACTGGTGCCCCTATGTACCAGGAAGGTGATAGCCAGAACTCCTCTGAGAGTGGTGAGGACTCTCCAGAATTTCCCTTGTCAGTATTGGCAGGCGAGACTCAAGAAACTGGAGAGGAGCCCACCTCCTCAGACGAAAACCTACCGTCTGTGGAGTTTTCTGATCTTGAGGTTCACAGGGAAAATTTTGCCACAGAACAGTTAAAAGACCCCGCCCTAATAAAGGCACGGGAAAACGTAGTGGAAATAGATGGCGAGTTAGTGAACCCAGATAATACCTGCACTTACCCATACTTCAGCGTAGAGAAGGACCTACTGTATCGGGTGGCAAAAAGGGCAGAAGAAACCGTTGAGCAGCTTGTGGTGCCCAAACCTTACAGGAAGTTGGTGTTGGAGTTGGCCCATGGGCACATTCTTGGAGGTCATCTGGGGACAGAGAAAACCCGAGAGAGGGTATTACAGAGATTCTATTGGCCTGGGGTGATGAAGGACATAGAAAATGATTGTTCCTCCTGCCCTGTGTGTCAGAGGTCGGCCCCGATGCCACATTTCCGTAGCCCGCTGGTCCCTCTACCCATCATTGAGGTCCCGTTTGAGAGGATCGCAATGGATTTGGTAGGTCCTATAATCAAGTCTGCTAGGGGGCACCAGTACATATTAGTTATAATGGACTATGCCACCCGTTATCCAGAAGCGATCCCTCTCCGAAATACCTCGGCCAAAACCATAGCCAAAGAGCTATCTCTTGTTTTTAGCCGGGTGGGTATTTGTAAAGAACTGCTTACGGACCAAGGTACACCCTCTATGTCCCGGGTTATGAAAGAGCTGTGTAAATTGTTCAAAGTGACGCAATTGCGTACGTCTGTGTATCACCCCCAAACCGATGGGCTGGTTGAAAGATTCAACAAAACCCTAAAACAAATGTTGAAGAAAGTGGTGGATAGAGATGGAAAGGATTGGGACTGTCTACTTCCTTATTTGATGTTTGCTATTAGGGAGGTGCCCCAATCCTCTACGGGATTCTCCCCCTTTGAGTTACTGTATGGGAGACACCCAAGAGGGCTGTTGGATATTGCCAAGGAAACTTGGGAAAGTGAGAGTTCTCCCCACAGGAGTGTGATTGAGCATGTCGCCCTGATGCAAGATCGAATTGCACAGGTAATGCCCATCGTGAAGGAACATTTGGCCCAAGCGCAGTTGGCACAGCAGAGAGTGTACAACCGTGGAGCCAAGACCCGTACCTTTTCCCCGGGGGATAGGATATTGGTACTTGTCCCTACGGTTGAAAGTAAATTCCTTGCCAAATGGCAAGGCCCCTACGAGATAATGGAAAAAGTGAGCGAAGTGAATTACAAGGTCAGACAACCAGGAAGGCGAAAGCCCGAACAGATCTATCACGTTAATCTGTTGAAAGCCTGGAGGGATAGAGAGTCCCTAGTCGCAGAAACTTGGTCACCAGCTCAAACTGGTTGCGTGATTCCGGAGGTTGGAATAGCAGCCACCTTGTCACAACCCCAACAACAGGAGGTTAAGGAGTTTGTGCTTCGCAACAAGGAGGTGTTCTCTGAGCTGCCGGGACAAACATCTGGCGTAGAGCATGATATTATTACCCCGCCCGGTGAAAGGGTGAAGTTAAAACCCTATCGGATCCCAGAGGCCCGACGGGAGGCAATACGGGAGGAAGTACAGAAAATGCTGAACTTAGGGGTGATAGAGGAGTCCCAAAGTGATTGGTCTAGTCCCATTGTGTTGGTGCCTAAACCGGATGGGAGCTGGCGATTTTGTAACGATTTTCGTCAGTTGAACAAAGTTACAAAATTTGACACCTACCCCATGCCACGTATAGATGAGTTGATCGACCGGCTGGGAACAGCCCGATACATGACGACTCTTGACCTCACAAAAGGGTATTGGCAAATTCCCCTGGCCAAGTCGGCCAAAGAGAAAACCGCATTTGTAACCCCAGACGGGGCGTTCCAATATAAGAGAATGCCGTTCGGGTTACAGAATGCGCCGGCCACATTCCAGCGGAAAATGGACCAGATACTGAGGCCCCATCGGAAGTATGCTGCGGCTTACCTGGATGACGTAATTGTCCATAGCACAGATTGGGCCTCACATCTGCCAAAAGTGCAAGCAGTCCTAGACTCTATCCGGGAAGCGGGGTTTACGGCTAACCCCAAGAAGTGTACCATTGGGCAGGAGGAGGCCAAATATCTTGGGTACACCATTGGCAGGGGAGTAATAAAACCCCAACTCAACAAAGTCGAGGCCATCCAGAGTTGGCCACGTCCCAACAGCAAGAAGCAGGTACGAGCCTTTCTGGGAATCGCGGGTTATTATCGGCGCTTCATTCCCCACTTTGCTTCTAAGGCTGTGCCCCTAACCAACCTGACGAAAGGGAAAGGGTCGGTCATGATTAAATGGACCCCCGAGGCTGAGGCAGCATTCCAATTCTTGAAACAAGCCTTATGTAGCCAGCCAGTGTTGTACTCACCCGACTTCTCTAAAGACTTTGTCGTACAAAGTGATGCGTCAGATGTGGGGTTAGGAGCAGTATTGTCCCAGGTCTGGAACGGGGAAGAGCACCCAGTCATTTACCTCAGCAGGAAGTTGAAGTCCCATGAGGTAAATTACGCCACGGTTGAAAAGGAGTGTTTAGCGGTGAAGTGGGCTCTAGATTCCCTTCGGTAATATCTGCTAGGTAGGCACTTTGACATGGTTACGGATCACGCTCCGTTAAAGTGGATGGCTCAAAACAAGGAGACAAATAGAAGAGTAAATAGGTGGTTCCTGGCCCTACAGGAATTCAACTTCACAGTAAAGCATCGCCCTGGCGTTCAAATGGGGAATGTGGATGCTTTGTCTCGAGTACATGAATGCCTGATTGCTGGTGTTCCAACCCCAAGGTTAAAACAAGAGGGGGGGGGGTATGTGACAGCAGGAAGGTAAAGTCACCTGGTTGCATCCAGGGGGGTAGGTATATTTCTCCCAGATTCAGGCTTTATGCCGACTTATACAACTAGGGAGAGAGTTGATGAAGCCCAGCTGAGGCTAGTGGGCTCATGGATGATTCATACCTCTAGGGAGAGTGCTGGGCGTCGTGCAGGCAGGGAGTTGATGAGACCAGCTGAAGCTTGTCAGCTCGTTTAAGGCCTCTATAAAAACTCCCAGCTTCATTAGGTGTTTGCTCATGCCTGGAACCAGACCTGTGTGGACTGTCTAGGGAGAGTGAACCCCTGTGCGGTGAGACAAAGCCTGTGTGGCTATTTGTTTGGACATTTACTAAACCAGGGACTTAGGGACTAGGACAGCACCAGGCTGATCCCAGTTGTTAGTTAGGGAAACCTGCATGGTTAGTCAGAGGTCAAGCTGACCAGGATTTATTTTGTTTATGTTTCTTTTTGCTTTGCTGTGTTTTTGTCACTGTAAATAGAGAAATAAACCGCACCTTTTGATCTTGAAAACCACAACCTCCGTCTGCTGGGCCTGTTTTTGTGTGGGGAGCCCATCCAGGGGGTCACACACACCCGCTACCGAGCTAACCCCCTCACAGGGGGTAGACAGTCCCTCTTCAGATGAATGACATAACATGGTGGGGGGTAGACAGTTCCTCTTCGGATGAATGACATCCCATGGTGAGGGGTAGACAGTCCCTCTTTGGATGAATGACATCCCATGGTGAGGGGGTAGACAGTCCCTCTTCGGATGAATGACGTCCCATGGTCGGGGGTAGACAGTCCCTCTTCAGATGAATGGCGTCCCATGGTCGGGGGTAGACAGTCCCTCTTCAGATGAATGGCGTCCCATGGTGAGGGGTAGACAGTCCCTCTTCGGATGAATGACATCCCATGGTGAGGGGGTAGACAGTCCCTCTTCGGATGAATGACGTCCCAACGTGGGAGGTAGACAGTCCCTCTTTGGATGAATGACGTCCCATGGTGGGGGGTAGACAGTCCCTCTTTGGATGAATGACATCCCCATGGTGAGGGGTAGACAGTCCCTCTTTGGATGAATGACGTCCCATGGTGGGGGGTAGACAGTCCCTCTTTGGATGAATGACGTCCCATGGTGGGTGGTAGACAGTCCCTCTTTGGATGAATGACGTCCCATGGTGGGGGGTAGACAGTCCCTCTTCAGATGAATGATATCCCATGGTGGGGGGGTAGACAGTTCCTTTTGAGATGAATGGCGTCCCATGGTAAGGGGGTGGACCGTCCCTCTTTAGATAAATGATGTCCCATGGTGGGGGGTAGACAGTCCCTCTTCAGATGAATGACATCCCATGGTGGGGGGTAGGCAGTCCCTCTTCGGTTGAATGACATCCCATGGTGAGGGGTAGACAGTCCCTCTTCGGATGAATGACGTCCCATGGTGAGGGGTAGACAGTCCCTCTTTGGATGAATGACATCCCATGGTGGGGGGTAGTCAGTCCCTCTTCGGATGAATGACGTCCCATGGTGAGGGGTAGACAGTCCCTCTTTGGATGAATGACATCCCATGGTGGGAGGTAGACAGTCCCTCTTTGGATGAATGACGTCCCATGGTGAGGGGTAGACAGTCCCTCTTCGGATGAATGACGTCCCATGGTGGGGGGTAGACAGTCCCTCTTTGGATGAATGACGTCCCATGGTGGGGGGTAGACAGTCCCTCTTTGGATGAATGACGTCCCATGGTGGGGGGTAGACAGTCCCTCTTTGGATGAATGACATCCCATGGTGGGAGGTAGACAGTCCCTCTTTGGATGAATGATGTCCCATGGTGAGGGGTAGACAGTCCCTCTTCGGATGAATGACGTCCCATGGTGGGGGGTAGACAGTCCCTCTTCGGATGAATGACGTCCCATGGTGGGGGGTAGACAGTCCCTCTTTGGATGAATGGCGTCCCATGGTGAGGGGGTAGACAGTCCCTCTTCGGATGTATGACGTCCCATGGTGGGGGGTAGACAGTCCCTCTTCGGATGAATGACGTCCCATGGTGGGGGGTAGACAGTCCCTCTTTGGATGAATGACCTCCAATGGTGGGGGGTAGACAGTCCCTCTTTGGATGAATGGCGTCCCATGGTGGGGGGTAGACAGTCCCTCTTCAGATGAATGGCGTCCCATGGTGGGGGGGTAGACAGTCCCTCTTCAGATGAATGACATAACATGGTGGGGGGTAGACAGTTCCTCTTCGGATGAATGACATCCCATGGTGAGGGGTAGACAGTCCCTCTTTGGATGAATGACATCCCATGGTGAGGGGGTAGACAGTCCCTCTTCGGATGAATGACGTCCCATGGTCGGGGGTAGACAGTCCCTCTTCAGATGAATGGCGTCCCATGGTCGGGGGTAGACAGTCCCTCTTCAGATGAATGGCGTCCCATGGTGGGGGGGTAGACAGTCCCTCTTCAGATGAATGACATAACATGGTGGGGGGTAGACAGTTCCTCTTCGGATGAATGACATCCCATGGTGAGGGGTAGACAGTCCCTCTTTGGATGAATGACATCCCATGGTGAGGGGGTAGACAGTCCCTCTTCGGATGAATGACGTCCCATGGTCGGGGGTAGACAGTCCCTCTTCAGATGAATGGCGTCCCATGGTCGGGGGTAGACAGTCCCTCTTCAGATGAATGGCGTCCCATGGTGAGGGGTAGACAGTCCCTCTTCGGATGAATGACATCCCATGGTGAGGGGGTAGACAGTCCCTCTTCGGATGAATGACGTCCCAACGTGGGAGGTAGACAGTCCCTCTTTGGATGAATGACGTCCCATGCTGGGGGGTAGACAGTCCCTCTTCGGATGAATGACATCCCCATGGTGAGGGGTAGACAGTCCCTCTTTGGATGAATGACGTCCCATGGTGGGGGGTAGACAGTCCCTCTTTGGATGAATGACGTCCCATGGTGGGTGGTAGACAGTCCCTCTTTGGATGAATGACGTCCCATGGTGGGGGGTAGACAGTCCCTCTTCAGATGAATGATATCCCATGGTGGGGGGGTAGACAGTCCCTTTTGAGATGAATGGCGTCCCATGGTAAGGGGGTGGACCGTCCCTCTTCAAATAAATGACGTCCCATGGTGGGGGGTAGACAGTCCCTCTTCAGATGAATGACATCCCATGGTGGGGGGTAGGCAGTCCCTCTTCGGTTGAATGACGTCCCATGGTGAGGGGTAGACAGTCCCTCTTCGGATGAATGACGTCCCATGGTGAGGGGTAGACAGTCCCTCTTTGGATGAATGACATCCCATGGTGGGGGGTAGGCAGTCCCTCTTCGGATGAATGACGTCCCATGGTGAGGGGTAGACAGTCCCTCTTTGGATGAATGGCGTCCCATGGTGGGAGGTAGACAGTCCCTCTTCGGATGAATGACGTCCCATGGTGGGGGGTAGACAGTCCCTCTTTGGATGAATGACGTCCCATGGTGGGGGGTAGACAGTCCCTCTTTGGATGAATGACGTCCCATGGTGGGGGGTAGACAGTCCCTCTTTGGATGAATGACATCCCATGGTGGGAGGTAGACAGTCCCTCTTTGGATGTAGGACGTCCCATGGTGAGGGGTAGACAGTCCCTCTTCGGATGAATGACGTCCCATGGTGGGGGGTAGACAGTCCCTCTTCGGATGAATGACGTCCCATGGTGGGGGGTAGACAGTCCCTCTTTTGATGAATGGCGTCCCATGGTGAGGGGGTAGACAGTCCCTCTTCGGATGTATGACGTCCCATGGTGGGGGGTAGACAGTCCCTCTTCGGATGAATGACGTCCCATGGTGGGGGGTAGACAGTCCCTCTTTGGATGAATGACCTCCAATGGTGGGGGGTAGACAGTCCCTCTTTGGATGAATGACGTCCCATGGTGGGGGATAGACAGTCCCTCTTCGGATGAATGACGTCCCATGGTGGGGGGTAGACAGTCCCTCTTCGGATGAATGACGTCCCATGGTGGGGGGTAGACAGTCCCTCTTCGGATGAATGACGTCCCATGGTGGGGGGTAGACAGTCCCTCTTCGGATGAATGACGTCCCATGGTGAGGGGTAGACAGTCTCTCTTTGGATGAATGATGTCCCATGGTGAGGGGTAGACAGTCCCTCTTTGGATGAATGACGTCCCATGGTGGGGGGTAGACAGTCCCTCTTCGGATGAATGAAATCCCATGGTGGGGGGTAGACAGTCCCTCTTTGGATGAATGGCGTCCCATGGTGAGGGGGTAGACAGTCCCTCTTCGGATGAATGACGTCCCATGGTGGGGGGTAGACAGTCCCTCTTTGGATGAATGACGCCCCATGGTGGGAGGTAGACAGTCCCTCTTTGGATGAATAACATCCCATGGTGGGGGTAGACAGTCCCTCTTCAGATGAATAACGTCCCATGGTGGGGGGTAGACAGTCCCTCTTTGGATGAATGACGTCCCATGGTGGGGGGTAGACAGTCCCTCTTTGGATGAATGACGCCCCATGGTGGGAGGTAGACAGTCCCTCTTTGGATGAATGACGTCCCATGGTGAGGGGTAGACAGTCCCTCTTCGGATGAATGACGTCCCATGGTGGGGGGTAGACAGTCCCTCTTCGGATGAATGACGTCCCATGGTGGGGGGTAGACAGTCCCTCTTCGGATGAATGACGTCCCATGGTGGGGGGTAGACAGTCCCTCTTCGGATGAATGACGTCCCATGGTGGGGGGTAGACAGTCCCTCTTCGGATGAATGACGTCCCATGGTGGGGGGTAGACAGTCCCTCTTCGGATGAATGACGTCCCATGGTGGGAGGTAGACAGTCCCTCTTCAGATGAATGACGTCCCATGGTGGGGGGTAGACAGTCCCTCTTCGGATGAATGACGTCCCATGGTGGGGGGTAGACAGTCCCTCTTCGGATGAATGGCGTCCCATGGTGGGGGGTAGACAGTCCCTCTTCGGATTAATGACGTCCCATGGTGGGGGGTAGACAGTCCCTCTTCGGATGAATGACATCCCATGGTGGGGGGTAGACAGTCCCTCTTTGGATGAATGACGTTCCATGGTGGGGGATAGACAGTCCCTCTTCGGATGAATGACGTCCCATGGTGGGAGGTAGACAGTCCCTCTTCAGATGAATGACGTCCCATGGTGGGGGGTAGACAGTCCCTCTTCGGATGAATGACGTCCCATGGTGGGGGGTAGACAGTCCCTCTTCGGATGAATGGTGTCCCATGGTGAGGGGTAGACAAACCCTCTTTGGATGAATGACGTCCCATGGTGGGGGGTAGACAGTCCCTCTTCGGATGAATGATGTCATATTGTGGGGGGTAGACAGTCCATCTTCGGATTAATGACGTCCCATGGTGGGGGGTAGACAGTCCCTCTTCGGATAAATGACATCCCATGGTGGGGGGTAGACAGTCCCTCTTTGGATGAATGGCGTCCCATGGTGGGAGGTAGACAGTCCCTCTTCAGATGAATGACGTCCCATGGTGGGGGGTAGACAGTCCCTCTTCAGATGAATGACGTCCCATGGTGGGGGTAGACAGTCCCTCTTCGGATGAATGACGTCCCATGGTGGGGGGGTAGACAGTCCCTCTTCGGATGAATGACATCCCATGGTGGGGGGTAGACAGTCCCTCTTCGGATGAATGACATCCCATGGTGGGGGGTAGACAGTCCCTCTTCGGATGAATGACGTCCCATGGTGGGGGTCAGACAGTCCCTCTTCGGATGAATGACGTCCCATGGTGAGGAGTAGACAGTCCCTCTTTGGATGAATGACGTCCCATGGTGGGGGGTAGACAGTCCCTCTTCAGATGAATGACGTCCCATGGTGGGGGGTAGACAGTCCCTCTTCGGATGAATGACATCCCATGGTGGGGGTCAGACAGTCCCTCTTCGGATGAATGACGTCCCATGGTGAGGAGTAGACAGTCCCTCTTTGGATGAATGACGTCCCATGGTGGGGGGTAGACAGTCCCTCTTCGGATGAATGACGTCCCATGGTGGGGGTCAGACAGTCCCTCTTCGGATGAATGACGTCCCATGGTGAGGAGTAGACAGTCCCTCTTTGGATGAATGACGTCCCATGGTGGGGGGTAGACAGTCCCTCTTCGGATGAATGACGTCCCATGGTGGGGGGGTAGACAGTCCCTCTTTGGATGAATGACGTCCCATGGTGAGGGGTAGACAGTCCCTCTTCGAATGAATGACGTCTCATGGTGAGGGGTAGACAGTCCCTCTTCGGATGAATGGCGTCCCATGGTGGGGGGTAGACAGTCCCTCTTCGGATGAATGACGTCCCATGGTGAGGGGCAGACAGTCCCTCTTCGGATGAATGACGTCCCATGGTGGGGGGTTGACAGTCCCTCTTCGGATGAATGACATCCCCATGGTGAGGGTTAGACAGTCCCTCTTCGGATGAATGACGTCCCACGGTGAGGGGTAGACAGTCCCTCTTCGGATGAATGATGTCCCATGGTGGGGGGTAGACAGTCCCTCTTCGGATGAATGGCGTCCCATGGTGGGGGGTAGACAGTCCCTCTTCGGATGAATGACGTCCCATGGTGGGGGGTAGACAGTCCCTCTTTGGATGAATGGCGTCCCATGGTGGGGGGTAGACAGTCCCTCTTCGGATGAATGGCGTCCCATGGTGGGGGGTAGACAGTCCCTCTTTGGATGAATGACGTCCCATGGTGGGGGGGTAGACAGTCCCTCTTTGGATGAATGACGTCCCATGGTGAGGGGTAGACAGTCCCTCTTCGGATGAATGACGTCCCAAGGTGAGGGGTAGACAGTCCCTCTTCGAATGAATGACGTCTCATGGTGAGGGGTAGACAGTCCCTCTTCGGATGAATGGCGTCCCATGGTGGGGGGTAGACAGTCCCTCTTCGGATGAATGACGTCCCATGGTGAGGGGCAGACAGTCCCTCTTCGGATGAATGACGTCCCATGGTGGGGGGTTGACAGTCCCTCTTCGGATGAATGACATCCCCATGGTGAGGGGTAGACAGTCCCTCTTCGGATGAATGACGTCCCACGGTGAGGGGTAGACAGTCCCTCTTCGGATGAATGATGTCCCATGGTGGGGGGTAGACAGTCCCTCTTCGGATGAATGGCGTTCCATGGTGGGGGGTAGACAGTCCCTCTTCGGATGAATGACGTCCCATGGTGGGGGGTAGACAGTCCCTCTTTGGATGAATGGCGTCCCATGGTGGGGGGTAGACAGTCCCTCTTCGGATGAATGGCGTCCCATTGTGGGGGGTAGACAGTCCCTCTTCGGATGAATGGCGTCCCATGGTGGGGGGTAGACAGTCCCTCTTCGGATGAATGACGTCCCATGGTGGGGGGGTAGACAGTCCCTCTTCGGATGAATGACGTCCCATGGTGAGGGGCAGACAGTCCCTCTTCGGATGAATGACGTTGTAACGGATCTCAGATACCCCAGATGGGCACATCCGCCAGACTTGTGTCTCCTGTCCTCCAAACGCACCCGCAGCCTGCAGATTCGCCATAACCAGCCCTTAACCCCTCAATCACGAGACAATCCACACAGGTGTTGAGGGTTAAACATGCAGAGCATTAACTGTTTATTAAATCCAAAACATACACTTTTACACACAGTTAGGGACACTCCCCTTAGCCTTGTCATAGAGGGGGGGTAGGGGACAAGGAAGAACCAATGGGAACTGAACACTTGTACATTGAAACAGAGACTACAGATAAACATAAAGGGATTATGGTAAGCAGGCAACCCCTCAATACACATCCCCTGCGGAGAGATGTCTGCAGTCCAGACCATTGTCTGTGTGCCATGAACCAACACAGCTAAACACAGCAACAAGAGGGGGGTGGGGGAGAAGGGATGTAGCATTACATTACATTATCTCAATGCCAGCTTCTCCCTGAGTCTCCAGTCTCCTCTGGGCCATAATCTGTGGGTAGGAGGCCCGCCCTCAGTCCCTTCCAAAGCACACAGTGACAGTGGGTTCTGTCACATTTCTCCCCTTTTAAAAACAGACTAACCAGGTTCCTGACCCCGAACTGGTCTGGACCTGCGTTAGTCGCAAACTTCCACCCCAGGCCACCAGGAAAAGGAAAAGTACGTCTCTGGGGCTGGGGAGCAAAATCGCACATACGGTCTCCCGTGAATAAAAACACCCGCTGCAGAGTGGGAACAGCTGTCCGCACTCCCGTGATCCGGGGCTGGGTTGCAGATATTGAGGGGAGCTGAATAATCCTCTGCCCCGATGCCAGCGCTTCAGCTTGTAGGGAACATAGGCTGGCAGTGCTATGCAGTTGGGGAGGAAAAGGTTCTTGCTTTTCTCCTGGAGTAGCTAACAGCCGCTGAGGAGGTATCTTGCAGGGACTGTCTCCCGGACTCTCCGTCTCTTTTTCTGATGCTGGGCAGAGGCCAACATCGCTCTGCCCCGTAGCCAGTGCTTCTGCTAGGGGGACATATACAATGGTAGAGTTCAGCAGCTGAAGAGGGGGAAGGATTTTCTCCCCTCCTGGTTCTATGACCAGCTTCTGAGGCGACTTCTGACAGGGGCTGTCTCCCAAACCCTCCAAAAATCTACTGAGGGCTGGGTCGGGGCCGGTAACACTCTGCCATGCAGCCAGTGCTTCTGCTGGGGGGATATACACTGGGGTAGTGTCCAAGTGCTGGGCAACCAGCTCACTGAGGTCATCCCTCGGACTCCCTGGATCTAACTCTGAGGGTGGGCAGAGGCCAGCGGCACTCTGCCCTGCAGTCAGCGCTTCTGCTGGGGGGATGAACATTGGGGTAATGTCCAATTGCTGGGGAGGGAGAATTGCTTCCTCCACTCCCGTTGGGGATATCTGCTGTTGGGGAAAAGGCTCACGAAAATCATCTCTCAGACTCTCCGGATCCAACTCTTTTTCTGATGCTGGGCTGAGGCTAGTGGCACTCTGCCCTGTAGCCAGCGCTTCTGCTGGGGCACTGGATGCGATACTCTCGACTTGCTGCTGATCACCATTTACCAGCCTTCCAGCGCCAGTCTCAACTTCCCCTTCTGAGACCTTTATGCTATTATCTTGTCTCTCTGCTTGGGGAACCTCTGGTGCGTTCCGGCATTCTAGCACTCGCAGTGCCCTCTGTATCATCGCCGCTTCTTCCATTGCGGTTAGGACGGGAAAACGTAGGGGCACTCCTGGCCCCATTTGCTCCGCATCTTTGTGACTGTCCGCTGTTTCTCCAGGACAGTCCCAGGCAACGGGAGCCATGCCAGGCTGCTGATCACCGTCAAACAGCCGCTTGTAGGCAATCTCGAGCTCCCATTCCTGCTCAACCAGGAACTCCAATTCCTCCAGGTCACACGCCTCTTCAGGGAGGTCCAGCACCTCATCTCGGAAGTCCAGGATGTTTTCCAGCCGCCACTCCTCATCGCTCCCAAAGTCTGGGTCTCCGTACATTTTTTGATGGAGCAGCCCCACGCCGCCGTAGCCAACGCCTTCTGTCGGGCTGCCGTCTGCTGTACTTGGCCACTAGGGATGAGCTTCGTGTTCGAGTCGAACATACGTTCGACTCGAACATCGGCTGTTCGATCGTTCGACGAAGATCGAACGATTTGGGCCGTTCGCGCCAAATTCGAGTGACGCGAACGGCCCACAATGCACTACGCCATCGCAGTGTCATCCAGGCGCTGTGATTGGCCAAGCATGCACTGTGACCCCGCATGCTTGGCCAATCACAGCGCCGGCAGCGAGGAGAGCAATGATTGGCCACAGGCAGGATGCCTGTGGCCAATTATTGCTGAGGGTGTTTAGTACACGCCCCACACTATAAAAGGCCGCCAGCACGGCGGCCTAGTGTAGTGTGTTCCGGAGCAGGGAAAGAGCAGCATAGGCAGGGACAGTGACTTTTATTTCTTTCTTGCTTAACCTGGATTCCTTTAGTTTAGGGAAAGAGAAGGATAGGTAGGGAGAGTGTCAGTGTGTTTTGTGCTTGTGCTATAGTGTGCTTAAAAAAAACATTTTTTCTAGGGACAGAAAACTGTAGGTAGGGAGAGTGTCAGTTTCTTTCACTGTGCAAGTCCTTGTTTCTAGGGACTGGGAAGGACAGTGAGTGAATTCTCCTTGTGCTATAGTGTGCTTAAAAAAAACATTTTTTCTAGGGACAGAAAACTGTAGGTAGGGAGAGTGTCAGTTTCTTTCACTGTGCAAGTCCTTGTTTCTAGGGACTGGGAAGGACAGTGAGTGAATTCTCCTTGTGCTATAGTGTGCTTAAAAAAAACATTTTTTCTAGGGACAGAAAACTGTAGGTAGGGAGAGTGTCAGTTTCTTTCACTGTGCAAGTCCTTGTTTCTAGGCACTGGGAAGGACAGTGAGTGAATTCTCCTTGTGCTATAGTGTGCTTAAAAAAAACATTTTTTCTAGGGACAGAAAACTCTAGGTAGGGAGAGTGTCAGTTTCTTTCACTGTGCAAGTCCTTGTTTCTAGGGACTGGGAAGGACAGTGAGTGAATTCTCCTTGTGCTATAGTGTGCTTAAAAAAAACATTTTTTCTAGGGACAGAAAACTGTAGGTAGGGAGAGTGTCAGTTTCTTTCACTGTGCAAGTCCTTGTTTCTAGGCACTGGGAAGGACAGTGAGTGAATTCTCCTTGTGCTATAGTGTGCTTAAAAAAAACATTTTTTCTAGGGACAGAAAACTCTAGGTAGGGAGAGTGTCAGTTTCTTTCACTGTGCAAGTCCTTGTTTCTAGGGACTGGGAAGGACAGTGAGTGAATTCTCCTTGTGCTATAGTGTGCTTAAAAAAAACATTTTTTCTAGGGACAGAAAACTGTAGGTAGGGAGAGTGTCAGTTTCTTTCACTGTGCAAGTCCTTGTTTCTAGGGACTGGGAAGGACAGTGAGTGAATTCTCCTTGTGATATAGTGTGCTTAAAAAAAACATTTTTTCTAGGGACAGAAAACTGTAGGTAGGGAGAGTGTCAGTTTCTTTCACTGTGCAAGTCCTTGTTTCTAGGCACTGGGAAGGACAGTGAGTGAATTCTCCTTGTGCTATAGTGTGCTTAAAAAAAACATTTTTTCTAGGGACAGAAAACTGTAGGTAGGGAGAGTGTCAGTTTCTTTCACTGTGCAAGTCCTTGTTTCTAGGGACTGGGAAGGACAGTGAGTGAATTCTCCTTGTGCTATAGTGTGCTTAAAAAAAACATTTTTTCTAGGGACAGAAAACTGTAGGTAGGGAGAGTGTCAGTTTCTTTCACTGTGCAAGTCCTTGTTTCTAGGCACTGGGAAGGACAGTGAGTGAATTCTCCTTGTGCTATAGTGTGCTTAAAAAAAACATTTTTTCTAGGGACAGAAAACTGTAGGTAGGGAGAGTGTCAGTTTCTTTCACTGTGCAAGTCCTTGTTTCTAGGGACTGGGAAGGACAGTGAGTGAATTCTCCTTGTGCTATAGTGTGCTTAAAAAAAACATTTTTTCTAGGGACAGAAAACTGTAGGTAGGGAGAGTGTCAGTTTCTTTCACTGTGCAAGTCCTTGTTTCTAGGCACTGGGAAGGACAGTGAGTGAATTCTCCTTGTGCTATAGTGTGCTTAAAAAAAACATTTTTTCTAGGGACAGAAAACTGTAGGTAGGGAGAGTGTCAGTTTCTTTCACTGTGCAAGTCCTTGTTTCTAGGGACTGGGAAGGACAGTGAGTGAATTCTCCTTGTGCTATAGTGTGCTTAAAAAAAACATTTTTTCTAGGGACAGAAAACTCTAGGTAGGGAGAGTGTCAGTTTCTTTCACTGTGCAAGTCCTTGTTTCTAGGCACTGGGAAGGACAGTGAGTGAATTCTCCTTGTGCTATAGTGTGCTTAAAAAAAAACATTTTTTCTAGGGACAGAAAACTGTAGGTAGGGAGAGTGTCAGTTTCTTTCACTGTGCAAGTCCTTGTTTCTAGGGACTGGGAAGGACAGTGAGTGAATTCTCCTTGTGCTATAGTGTGCTTAAAAAAAACATTTTTTCTAGGGACAGAAAACTGTAGGTAGGGAGAGTGTCAGTTTCTTTCACTGTGCAAGTCCTTGTTTCTAGGCACTGGGAAGGACAGTGAGTGAATTCTCCTTGTGCTATAGTGTGCTTAAAAAAAACATTTTTTCTAGGGACAGAAAACTGTAGGTAGGGAGAGTGTCAGTTTCTTTCACTGTGCAAGTCCTTGTTTCTAGGGACTGGGAAGGACAGTGAGTGAATTCTCCTTGTGCTATAGTGTGCTTAAAAAAAACATTTTTTCTAGGGACAGAAAACTGTAGGTAGGGAGAGTGTCAGTTTCTTTCACTGTGCAAGTCCTTGTTTCTAGGCACTGGGAAGGACAGTGAGTGAATTCTCCTTGTGCTATAGTGTGCTTAAAAAAAACATTTTTTCTAGGGACAGAAAACTGTAGGTAGGGAGAGTGTCAGTTTCTTTCACTGTGCAAGTCCTTGTTTCTAGGGACTGGGAAGGACAGTGAGTGAATTCTCCTTGTGCTATAGTGTGCTTAAAAAAAACATTTTTTCTAGGGACAGAAAACTGTAGGTAGGGAGAGTGTCAGTTTCTTTCACTGTGCAAGTCCTTGTTTCTAGGCACTGGGAAGGACAGTGAGTGAATTCTCCTTGTGCTATAGTGTGCTTAAAAAAAACATTTTTTCTAGGGACAGAAAACTGTAGGTAGGGAGAGTGTCAGTTTCTTTCACTGTGCAAGTCCTTGTTTCTAGGGACTGGGAAGGACAGTGAGTGAATTCTCCTTGTGCTATAGTGTGCTTAAAAAAAACATTTTTTCTAGGGACAGAAAACTGTAGGTAGGGAGAGTGTCAGTTTCTTTCACTGTGCAAGTCCTTGTTTCTAGGCACTGGGAAGGACAGTGAGTGAATTCTTCTTGTGCTATAGTGTGCTTAAAAAAAACATTTTTTCTAGGGACAGAAAACTGTAGGTAGGGAGAGTGTCAGTTTCTTTCACTGTGCGAGTCCTTGTTTCTAGGGACTTGGAAGGACAGTGAGGGAAATTCTCCTTGTGCTATAGTGTGCTAAAGCATTCCTCATCAACCATCTTTGAAATCCTTGTTTTTTGGACAGTCAGGGAAATTGTCGTTGTGCTATTCTGTGCAAAAGCAATCATCCTGAACCATATTTAGAAATCCTTAAGTAAAGGGACAGAGAAGGACACCTGAAGGTAGCCCTTATTGCTTTTTTCCCATCTCCCTGCAGGCCATCTATTAGAATGTCTGGAAGGCAAACAAGGAGAGGCAGACAGTCAGGAGGCAATAAAAGAGGGCAAGCAGGCTCTGTGTCTGGGGGCAACAGTGCTGGTCGTGGACGCGGTGCATTGTCATCAGCACATGGCCATGGGACACGCTTGTCCTTCTTTTCGGCAGCTGGACATGTTGAGCCACATCATGCCGAAGACTTGGTAGAGTGGATGACCAAGCCCTCCTCCTCCTCCTCATCCTCTCTCACCCAGGCTCAGGGTACTGGCAAAGCAGCTGCCAAAGCGTCCTCTTCCCTGGTATCAATGTCAGACTCATCATCAGTCACTCCTTCCCTAGACCCACCATGTCCTCCTCCTGAGGAGTCCCCCGAACTGTTTGAGCACAGTGTTGGGTACATGCTCCAGGAGGATGCCCAGCGTTTCGAAGGGTCTGATGATGAAACCCAGCTACAGGAAGGCAGTAGGGTGAGAGCAGACAGAGGGGATGCTCAAGAAGGACACCAATCTGGCAGTCATGTTCCAGCAGCTGCAGCATACTGCCAGATTGGCTCCAGTGATGAGGAGGGAGGGGATGATGAGGTCACTGACTCCACATGGGTGCCTAATAGGAGAGAGGAGGAGGAGGAGGATGAGGAGGAGGCACATCTCCAACGAGGCAGGATGCCCTTTGGTGGCCAGCGTAAGGGCAGTACACCGACGGAATCACACCGCAGAGCTCCGCCTGTGCAGGGCGCTGCCTCTGCCCGTCATTCAAAAAGTTCCTTGGTGTGGGCCTTTTTTGAGGCTAGTGCATCAGATCGCACAGTTGCTGTTTGCAACATATGTCTCAAGCGTATATCGTGTGGCCAAAACATCAGCCGCTTGGGTACCACATGCCTGACCAGACATATGTTGACCTGCCATGCAGCTCGTTGGCAAGCCTACCTCAAAGACCCACACCAAAGAACAAAGCGGACCTCTCCTTGCACCGCATCAGCTGGGATCTCCAACCCCACTATAACTTCAGTCCTCTCTGAAACATGCACTGAGAGGAATGAAGGTGTAGAATTAGGTGTGTCACAGCCAAGTACTTGCGGCCACTCTGCTAGCAGTACACCGACGTCCGATTCTAGCAGGCAAATTTCCCTGCCCCAGCTGCTGGACCGTCGAAAGAAGTTCACTCCCAGCCATCCACATGCCCAGCGGTTGAATGCTAGCTTGGCTAAATTGCTAGCGCTTCAACTGCTGCCTTTTCAGTTGGTAGACTCGGCCCCCTTCCGTGAGTTTGTGCAATGTGCGGTTCCTCAGTGGCAGGTTCCCAAACGCCACTATTTCTCACGGAAGGCTATTCCGGCTCTCTACCGGCATGTGGAAGGCAATGTCTTGGCCTCGCTGGACAGGGCGGTCAGCGGTAAGGTGCATATTACCGCTGACTCATGGTCCAGCAGGCATGGACAGGGACGTTACCTTTCTTTCACGGCCCATTGGGTCACTCTTTTGGCAGCTGGGAAGGATGCAGGACAAGGTGCAGTAGTGTTGGAGGTTGTCCCACCACCACGCCTCCAAAATGCTACTACTGGTTGTGACACACCTCTCTCCTCCACCCCCTCCTCTTCTTCTTCCTCCATGGCCTCTTCCTGTGGTTTGTCCTATGAACCAGCGGTGCTCCGTAGCCGTTCACGGGGCTACGCAAGTACGCAGGCAAAAAGATGCCATGCCGTGCTTGCGCTGGTGTGTTTGGGGGACAGAAGCCACACTGGGGCAGAGGTCCTGTCTGCTCTGCAGGGCCAGGCCGAGAGGTGGTTGACGCCACGCCAGCTTAAGCCAGGAATGGTGGTTTGCGACAATGGCACCAACCTCCTCTCCGCCCTTCGACAGGGACAACTGACCCATGTGCCCTGTGTGGCTCACGTCCTTAACCTGGTGGTGCAGCGTTTCTTGGGCAGGTACCCGGGCTTACAGGATGTCCTGAGGCAGGCCAGGAAAGTCTGTGTGCATTTCCGCAGATCTTATAATGCCAGTGCTCGCCTGGCTGAGCTGCAAAAGGAGTTGAACCTGCCCAAGAACCGCCTTATATGTGACATGCCCACCAGGTGGAACTCAACGTTGGCCATGCTGCAGCGGCTGCACACGCAGCAGAGGGCCATCAATGAGTACCTGTGCGACTACGGCACCAGGACAGGGTCAGGGGAGCTTGGTTTTTTTTCTCCACGCCAGTGGGGCATGATCAGGGATGCATGCACTGTCCTGGCACCATTTGAGGAGGCCACGAGGATGGTGAGCAGTGACAGTGCATGCATCAGTGACACTGTACCTCTTGTCCACCTGTTGGAGCACACGCTGCGTGGAATAATGGACAGGGCACTTGAGGCAGAACAGAGGCAGGAAGAGGAGGACTTCCTTGCCTCTCAAGGCCCCCTTTACCCAGACAGTGTTCCTTCTGTCCCACCCATCGCACAGGAAGAGGAGGAGGAGGAGGAGGAGGAGGATTGTGTCAGCATGGAGGTGGAGGCTGGCACTCAGCATCATCAGCAGCAGTCTTTTAGGGATGATTTACAGTCCCAAGAAACCAGTGGACTTGTACGTGGCTGGGAGGAGGTGACTGCGGATCATGTCGTCCTTAGTGACCCAGAGGACTCCGGAGCGAATGCCTCAGCAAACCTACGCTGCATGGCCTCCCTGATCCTGCAAAGTCTGCGGAAGGATCCTCGTATTCTTCGGATCAAGGAGAGGGACCATTACTGGCTGGCCACTCTCCTTGATCCACGGTACAAGGGTAAGGTTGCGGACCTTATGTTACCGTCGCAGAGGGAGCAGAGGATGAGACAACTCCGGGAGGCCTTGCAGAAAGGTCTGTGCAACGCGTTCCCAGAGACTGGGAGGTTACAAACTCCTGGTCCTGGACAACGAGTTGCTGAGGCTTCGGCCAGTCAAAGAAGGAGCGGTGGGGAAGGTGGCCGTCTGACCGATGCGTTCAGACAATTCTTTAGTCCGCAGCCCCAAAGTATGATCGGTTCCAGCAACCATCGCCAGCGTCTGATAAACATGGTGCAGGAATATCTAGGGGCAAGGTCAGACTTGGACACCTTCCCCACCGAAAATCCTCTGGCTTACTGGGTCTTGAGGATGGATCACTGGCCAGAGCTTGCACAGTATGCAATTGAGCTACTGGCCTGTCCTGCATCCAGCGTTCTTTCGGAACGCACATTCAGTGCTGCTGGAGGATTTGTCACGGATCACAGGGTGCGCCTGTCCACCGACTCGGTTGATCGACTGACTTTCATCAAGATGAACCAGTCTTGGATCACCACCAGCTACCACACACCTGATGCTGATATAACAGACTAATTGATTTTAACATGTCACATCCCTTCAAGACTGATGCTGATGCTGAGTGCCTGTGCTGTTATGTTGACTGGCTATCCTCCTCCTCCGAGTCCTCAATGATACGATTGATGATGATAGCTTGGAAGATCATTTTTGTTTATGGGTGCCGCCACCAGTGGCTAAGGCCCAATTTTTCAGCCCCTGTTTAACAGGGGCGTGTAATTACAATTTTTGAAGCAATACTTTGCAACAGGGCTCATTGCTGTGCTCCAAGTACAGTATGTGTGAGGGGTTGGAGTGTTGTGCCACCAGTGCCTAAGGCCCAATTTTTCTGCCCCTGTTTAACAGGGGCGTGTCATTACAATTTTTGAAGCAATACTTTGCAACAGGGCTCATTGCTGTGCTCCAAGTACAGTATCTGTGAGGGGTTGCAGTGTTGTGCCACCAGTGCCTAAGGCCCAATTTTTCAGCCCCTGTTCAACAGGGGCATGTAATTACAATTATTGATCTAATAATTCACAGCAGGGCCCATTCCTGCACCCACCAAGCAAGAGTAACTCTGAGGGCTTACAGTGTTGTGGCAACACCACCACCACCACCACCACCACGAAAGGCCCAATTTTTCAGCCCCTGTTCAACAGGGGCATGCAATTACAATTCTTGATCTAATAATTCACAGCAGGGCCCATTGCTGCACCCACCAAGAGTAACTGTCAGGGCTTACAGTGTTGTGGCACCAGCACCACCATCAAAGGCCCAATTTTTACTACCACTGTTCAACAATTATATGTAATTACAATTCCTGATATAATAGTTGACAGCAGGGCGTTCCAGCACCAACCAAGAGTAACTGTGAGTGCTTACAGTGTTGTGCCAACACCAACTAAGGGGCCTATTTCTGCAGATTATATACGGCAGGTCCCTACTTTCAAACATCCAACTTACAAACGACTCCTACTTGCAAACGCAAGAAGACAACAGGAAGTGAGAGGAAATCTACCCCTAGGAAGGAAAATTCTCTCCTGTAAGAATTAATATGGGAGAAAGGTGTCTCCTCTGTACTGATGCTTTATCACCAATCCTTGTTTCAAGAAAAACACCACATTTCAAAAACAGTTGTCATTGGGACGGAAAGTGAGGTGAAATGTTCTGAACAGGGGCACAGACAGCAAAACAAATGTTACAGGGGTGATAACCCTTACCTATGTTTTCCAAAAAGTTTAAAAATAGATTTTTGGGCTGGAGCTACACTTCAACAATGTACCTGTTCAAAATTACAAACACATTCTACATAAGAACAAACATACAGTCCCTGTCTTGTATGCACCGCCTGTATACGGCTGTTCAGAGTATATAGGGCCTTTTTTATTTTATGTGCGGGGTTCCCCTTAATATCCATACAAGACCCAAAGGGGCTGGTAATGGGCTGGGGTAGGGGGGGGGGGTCATGGGGTAGCTATGCCATTTTTCTTAAAGATTTTCATCCATATTACCGGGACCAGACATTACATTAAAGCCGCAAGCAGTTTTAAATGGCTTTTTTTTTCCTTTAGAAGTGTCATTTTGTGCAGGGACAGTTCTAAACACGGGAAACACGTGGCACTTCACAGGCATACTTTAGACACCCCCCAGGTACGATATTTAAAGGAATATTTGACTTTTTTTTTTTCACTTTATGCATCATTAAAATGACTGCTCCCGAAAAACGACCGTTTTTAAAACTTCTTTTTGCATTGATACATGTCCCCTGGTGCAGAACCCGGGTTCCCAAACCCTTTTTAGGACAATAACATGCATAATAGTTGTTATAATTAGCACTTTAGAATACGAACGTTCGCATCCATTGTATTTAATAGGGTTCTAATGTTCGTACGAACTTTCGGTCCGTTCGCGGGTTCTGGTGCGAACCGAACCCGGGGGTGTTCGGCTCATCACTATTGGCCACAGTTGAGCCGCGAACCACCGGAGGGCTCTGTAGCTGGCGTCCAGCCTCATCTCCTCCTGGACCAATCTTCCGAGCTCCGTCTTCCACTCATCTCGCGGTCGTTCCCTCAGGAACACCTCTCGCGCATGGTACTGCGTCCAGTACATCTCTGTGGAGGAGGGAAGGATCTTCCCCTGATGGCGCCGCTCGTGGCTTAGCGTTTCATGCCAGAGTTGCCAGCGGATCACATCCTCCCAGCCGAGCATGGTGCGCTCTGTCGCTGGTCCCCGATGTTGCTTCCGCATGCCTTGCAGCCTCCTCTCAAACTCTGCTCTCATGCTGGCTGGTCCCCGTATTGACCCTCGACGGCTGCCCAGATCTTGAATCCTGGTGGTGGTTTGGATGGCCCGGACTGCAGGAGACATCCCACTGCTGCCACCACTGTAACGGATCTCAGATACCCCAGATGGGCACATCCGCCAGACTTGTGTCTCCTGTCCTCCAAACGCACCCGCAGCCTGCAGATTCGCCATAACCAGCCCTTAACCCCTCAATCACGAGACAATCCACACAGGTGTTGAGGGTTAAACATGCAGAGCATCAACAGTTTATTAAATCCAAAACATACACTTTTACACACAGTTAGGGACACTCCCCTTAGCCTTGTCATAGAGGGGGGGTAGGGGACAAGGAAGAATCAATGGGAACTGAACACTTGTACATTGAAACAGAGACTACAGATAAACATAAAGGGATTATGGTAAGCAGGCAACCCCTCAATACACATCCCCTGCGGAGAGATGTCTGCAGTCCAGACCATTGTCTGTGTGCCATGAACCAACACAGCTAAACACAGCAACAAGAGGGGGGTGGGGGAGAAGGGATGTAGCATTACATTACATTATCTCAATGCCAGCTTCTCCCTGAGTCTCCAGTCTCCTCTGGGCCATAATCTGTGGGTAGGAGGCCCGCCCTCAGTCCCTTCCAAAGCACACAGTGACAGTGGGTTCTGTCACAGACGTCCCATGGTGGGGGGTTGACAGTCCCTCTTCGGATGAATGACATCCCCATGGTGAGGGGTAGACAGTCCCTCTTCGGATGAATGACGTCCCACGGTGAGGGGTAGACAGTCCCTCTTCGGATGAATGATGTCCCATGGTGGGGGGTAGACAGTCCCTCTTCGGATGAATGACGTCCCATGGTAGGGGGTAGACAGTCCCTGTTCGGATGAATGACATCCCCATGGTGAGGGGTAGACAGTCCCTCTTCGGATGAATGACGTCCCACGGTCGGGGGTAGACAGTCCCTCTTCGGATGAATGACGTCCCATGGTGGGGGGTAGACAGTCCCTCTTTGGATGAATGGCGTCCCATGGTGAGGGGTAGACAGTCCCTCTTTGGATGAATGACGTCCCATGGTGGGGGGTAGACAGTCCCTCTTTGGATGAATGACGTCCCATGGTGGGGGGTAGACAGTCCCTCTTTGGATGAATGACGTCCCATGGTGGGGGGTAGACAGTCCCTCTTCGGATGAATGACGTCATATTGTGGGGGGTAGACAGTCCCTCTTCGGATTAATGACGTCCCATGGTGGGGGGTAGACAGTCCCTCTTCGGATTAATGACATCCCATGGTGGGGGGTAGACAGTCCCTCTTTGGATGAATGGCGTCCCATGGTGGGAGGTAGACAGTCCCTCTTCAGATGAATGACGTCCCATGGTGGGGGGTAGACAGTCCCTCTTCAGATGAATGACGTCCCATGGTGGGGGGTAGACAGTCCCTCTTCGGATGAATGACGTCCCATGGTGGGGGGGTAGACAGTCCCTCTTCGGATGAATGACGTCCCATGGTGGGGGGTAGACAGTCCCTCTTCAGATGAATGACGTCCCATGGTGGGGGGTAGACAGTCCCTCTTCGGATGAATGATATCCCATGGTGGGGGTCAGACAGTCCCTCTTCGGATGAATGACGTCCCATGGTGAGAAGTAGACAGTCCCTCTTTGGATGAATGACGTCCCATGGTGGGGGGTAGACAGTCCGTCTTCGGATGAATGACGTCCCATGGTGGGGGTCAGACAGTCCCTCTTCGGATGAATGACGTCCCATGGTGAGGAGTAGACAGTCCCTCTTTGGATGAATGACGTCCCATGGTGGGGGGTAGACAGTCCCTCTTCGGATGAATGACGTCCCATGGTGGGGAGTAGACAGTCCCTCTTCGGACGAATGGCATCCCATGGTGGGGGGTTGACAGTCCCTCTTCGAATGAATGACGGCCCATGGTGGGGGGTAGACAGTCCCTCTTTGGATGAATGACGTCCCATGGTGAGGGGTAGACAGTCCCTCTTCGAATGAATGACGTCTCATGGTGAGGGGTAGACAGTCCCTCTTCGGATGAATGACGTCCCATGGTGAGGGGTAGACAGTCCCTCTTCGGATGAATGACGTCCCATGGTGGGGGGTTGACAGTCCCTCTTCGGATGAATGACATCCCCATGGTGGGGGGTAGACAGTCCCTCTTCGGATGAATGACGTCCCATGGTGGGGGGTAGAAAGTTCCTCTTTGGATGAATGACGTCCCATGGTCGGTGGTAGACAGTCCCTCTTCGGATGAATGACGTCCCATGGTGGGGGGTAGACAGTCCCTCTTCGGATGAATGACATCCCCATGGTGAGGGGTAGACAGTCCCTCTTCAGATGAATGACGTCCCACGGTCGGGGGTAGACAGTCCCTCTTCGGATGAATGACGTCCCATGGTGGGGGGTAGACAGTCCCTCTTCGGATGAATGACATCCCATGGTGGGGGGTAGACAGTCCCTCTTTGGATGAATGACGTCCCATGGTGGGGGGTAGACAGTCCCTCTTTGGATGAATGATGTCCCATGGTGGGGGGTAGACAGTCCCTCTTTGGATGAATGACGTCCCATGGTGGGGGGTAGACAGTCCCTCTTCGGATGAATGACGTCCCATGGTGAGGGGTAGACAGTCCCTCTTCGGATGAATGATGTCCCATGGTGGGGGGTAGACAGTCCCTCTTTGGATGAATGACGTCCCATGGCGGGGGGTAGACAGTCCCTCTTCGGATGAATGACGTCCCATTGTGAGGAGTAGACAGTCCCTCTTTGGATGAATGACGTCCCATGGTGGGGGGTAGACAGTCCCTCTTCGGATGAATGACGTCCCATGGTGGGGGGTAGACAGTCCCTCTTTGGATGAATGATGTCCCATGGTGTGGGGGTAGACAGTCCCTCTTCAGATGAATGACGTCCCATGGTGAGGGGTAGACAGTCCCTCTTCGAATGAATGACGTCCCATGGTGAGGGGTAGACAGTCCCTCTTCGGATGAATGACGTCCCATGGTGAGGGGGTAGACAGTCCCTCTTCGGATGAATGACGTCCCATGGTGGGGGGTAGACAGTCCCTCTTCGGATGAATGACGTCCCATGGTGGGGGGTAGACAGTCCCTCTTCGGATGAATGACGTCCCATGGTGAGGGGTAGACAGTCCCTCTTCAGATGAATGGCGTCCCATGGTGGGGGGTAGACAGTCCCTCTTCGGATGAATGGCGTCCCATGGTGGGGGGTAGACAGTCCCTCTTCGGATGAATGACGTCCCATGGTGGGGGGTTGACAGTCCCTCTTCGGATGAATGACATCCCCATAGTGGGGGGTAGACAGTCCCTCTTCGGATGAATGACGTCCCATGGTGGGGGGTAGACAGTCCCTATTCAGATGAATGGCGTCCCATGGTGGGGGGTAGACAGTCCCTCTTCGGATGAATGGCGTCCCATGGTGGGGGGTAGACAGTCCCTCTTCGGATGAATGACGTCCCATGGTGGGGGGTTGACAGTCCCTCTTCGGATGAATGACATCCCCATAGTGGGGGGTAGACAGTCCCTCTTCGGATGAATGACGTCCCATGGTGGGGGGTAGACAGTCCCTCTTCGGATGAATGGCATCCCATGGTGGGGGGTAGACAGTCCCTCTTCAGATGAATGGCGTCCCATGGTGGGGGGTAGACAGTCCCTCTTCGGATGAATGACGTCCCATAGTGGGGGGTAGACAGTCCCTCTTCAGATGAATGACGTCCCATGGTGGGGGGTAGACAGTCCCTCTTCGGATGAATGACGTCCCATGGTGGGGGGTAGACAGTCCCTCTTCAGATGAATGACGTCCCATGGTGGGGGGTAGACAGTCCCTCTTCGGATGAATGACGTCCCATGGTGAGGGGGTAGACAGTCCCTCTTCGGATGAATGACGTCCCATGGCGGGGGGTAGACAGTCCCTCTTCGGATGATTGACGTCCCATGGCGGGGGGTAGACAGTCCCTCTTCAGATGAATGGCGTCCCATGGTGGGGGGTAGACAGTCCCTCTTCGGATGAATGATGTCCCATGGTGAGGGGGTAGACAGTCCCTCTTCGGATGAATGACGTCCCATGGCGGGGGTAGACAGTCCCTCTTCGGATGAATGACGTCCCATGGCGGGGGTTAGACAGTCCCTCTTCGGATGAATGACGTCCCATGGTGGGGGGTAGACAGTCCCTCTTCAGATGAATGACGTCCCATGGTGGGGGGTAGACAGTCCCTCTTCGGATGAATGACGTCCCATGGTGGGGGGTAGACAGTCCCTCTTCGGATGAATGACGTCCCATGGTGGGGGGTAGACAGTCCCTCTTTGGATGAATGACGTCCCATGGTGGATGGTAGACAGTTCCTCTTTGGATGAATGACGTCCCATGGTGGGGGGTAGACAGTCCCTCTTCGGATGAATGACGTCCCATGGTGGGGGGTAGACAGTCCCTCTTCAGATGAATGACGTCCCATGGTGGGGGGTAGACAGTCCCTCTTTGGATGAATGACGTCCCATGGTGGGGGGTAGACAGTCCCTCTTCAGATGAATGACGTCCCATGGTGGGGGGTAGACAGTCCCTCTTCGGATGAATGACATCCCATGGTGGGGGTCAGACAGTCCCTCTTCGGATGAATGACGTCCCATGGTGAGAAGTAGACAGTCCCTCTTTGGATGAATGACATCCCATGGTGGGGGGTAGACAGTCCGTCTTCGGATGAATGACGTCCCATGGTGGGGGTCAGACAGTCCCTCTTCGGATGAATGACGTCCCATGGTGAGGAGTAGACAGTCCCTCTTTGGATGAATGACGTCCCATGGTGGGGGGTAGACAGTCCCTCTTCGGATGAATGACGTCCCATGGTGGGGAGTAGACAGTCCCTCTTCGGACGAATGGCGTCCCATGGTGGGGGGTTGACAGTCCCTCTTCAGATGAATGACGTCCCATGGTGGGGGGTAGACAGTCCCTCTTCGGATGAATGACGTCCCATGGTGGGGGGTAGACAGTCCCTCTTCAGATGAATGACGTCCCATGGTGGGGGGTAGACAGTCCCTCTTCAGATGAATGACATCCCATGGTGGGGGTCAGACAGTCCCTCTTCGGATGAATGACGTCCCATGGTGAGAAGTAGACAGTCCCTCTTTGGATGAATGACGTCCCATGGTGGGGGGTAGACAGTCCGTCTTCGGATGAATGACGTCCCATGGTGGGGGTCAGACAGTCCCTCTTCGGATGAATGACGTCCCATGGTGAGGAGTAGACAGTCCCTCTTTGGATGAATGACGTCCCATGGTGGGGGGTAGACAGTCCCTCTTCGGATGAATGACGTCCCATGGTGGGGAGTAGACAGTCCCTCTTCGGACGAATGGCGTCCCATGGTGGGGGGTTGACAGTCCCTCTTCGAATGAATGACGTCCCATGGTGGGGGGTAGACAGTCCCTCTTTGGATGAATGACGTCTCATGGTGAGGGGTAGACAGTCCCTCTTCGGATGAATGACGTCCCATGGTGAGGGGTAGACAGTCCCTCTTCGGATGAATGACGTCCCATGGTGGGGGGTTGACAGTCCCTCTTCGGATGAATGACATCCCCATGGTGGGGGGTAGACAGTCCCTCTTCGGATGAATGACGTCCCATGGTGGGGGGTAGAAAGTCCCTCTTTGGATGAATGACGTCCCATGGTCGGTGGTAGACAGTCCCTCTTCGGATGAATGACGTCCCATGGTGGGGGGTAGACAGTCCCTCTTCGGATGAATGACATCCCCATGGTGAGGGGTAGACAGTCCCTCTTCAGATGAATGACGTCCCACGGTCGGGGGTAGACAGTCCCTCTTCGGATGAATGACGTCCCATGGTGGGGGGTAGACAGTCCCTCTTCGGATGAATGACGTCCTATGGTGGGGGGTAGACAGTCCCTCTTTGGATGAATGACGTCCCATGGTGGGGGGTAGACAGTCCCTCTTTGGATGAATGATGTCCCATGGTGGGGGGTAGACAGTCCCTCTTTGGATGAATGACGTCCCATGGTGGGGGGTAGACAGTCCCTCTTCGGATGAATGACGTCCCATGGTGAGGGGTAGACAGTCCCTCTTCGGATGAATGACGTCCCATGGTGGGGGGTAGACAGTCCCTCTTTGGATGAATGACGTCCCATGGCGGGGGGTAGACAGTCCCTCTTCGGATGAATGACGTCCCATTGTGAGGAGTAGACAGTCCCTCTTTGGATGAATGACGTCCCATGGTGGGGGGTAGACAGTCCCTCTTCGGATGAATGACGTCCCATGGTGGGGGGTAGACAGTCCCTCTTTGGATGAATGATGTCCCATGGTGTGGGGGTAGACAGTCCCTCTTCAGATGAATGACGTCCCATGGTGAGGGGTAGACAGTCCCTCTTCGAATGAATGACGTCCCATGGTGAGGGGTAGACAGTCCCTCTTCGGATGAATGACGTCCCATGGTGAGGGGGTAGACAGTCCCTCTTCGGATGAATGACGTCCCATGGTGGGGGGTAGACAGTCCCTCTTCGGATGAATGACGTCCCATGGTGGGGGGTAGACAGTCCCTCTTCGGATGAATGACGTCCCATGGTGAGGGGTAGACAGTCCCTCTTCAGATGAATGGCGTCCCATGGTGGGGGGTAGACAGTCCCTCTTCGGATGAATGGCGTCCCATGGTGGGGGGTAGACAGTCCCTCTTCGGATGAATGACGTCCCATGGTGGGGGGTTGACAGTCCCTCTTCGGATGAATGACATCCCCATAGTGGGGGGTAGACAGTCCCTCTTCGGATGAATGACGTCCCATGGTGGGGGGTAGACAGTCCCTATTCAGATGAATGGCGTCCCATGGTGGGGGGTAGACAGTCCCTCTTCGGATGAATGGCGTCCCATGGTGGGGGGTAGACAGTCCCTCTTCGGATGAATGACGTCCCATGGTGGGGGGTTGACAGTCCCTCTTCGGATGAATGACATCCCCATAGTGGGGGGTAGACAGTCCCTCTTCGGATGAATGACGTCCCATGGTGGGGGGTAGACAGTCCCTCTTCGGATGAATGGCATCCCATGGTGGGGGGTAGACAGTCCCTCTTCAGATGAATGGCGTCCCATGGTGGGGGGTAGACAGTCCCTCTTCGGATGAATGACGTCCCATAGTGGGGGGTAGACAGTCCCTCTTCAGATGAATGACGTCCCATGGTGGGGGGTAGACAGTCCCTCTTCGGATGAATGACGTCCCATGGTGGGGGGTAGACAGTCCCTCTTCAGATGAATGACGTCCCATGGTGGGGGGTAGACAGTCCCTCTTCGGATGAATGACGTCCCATGGTGAGGGGGTAGACAGTCCCTCTTCGGATGAATGACGTCCCATGGCGGGGTGTAGACAGTCCCTCTTCGGATGATTGACGTCCCATGGCGGGGGGTAGACAGTCCCTCTTCAGATGAATGACGTCCCATGGTGGGGGGTAGACAGTCCCTCTTCGGATGAATGACGTCCCATGGTGAGGGGGTAGACAGTCCCTCTTCGGATGAATGACGTCCCATGGCGGGGGTAGACAGTCCCTCTTCGGATGAATGACGTCCCATGGCGGGGGTTAGACAGTCCCTCTTCGGATGAATGACGTCCCATGGTGGGGGGTAGACAGTCCCTCTTCAGATGAATGACGTCCCATGGTGGGGGGTAGACAGTCCCTCTTCGGATGAATGACGTCCCATGGTGGGGGGTAGACAGTCCCTCTTCGGATGAATGACGTCCCATGGTGGGGGGTAGACAGTCCCTCTTTGGATGAATGACGTCCCATGGTGGATGGTAGACAGTTCCTCTTTGGATGAATGACGTCCCATGGTGGGGGGTAGACAGTCCCTCTTCGGATGAATGACGTCCCATGGTGGGGGGTAGACAGTCCCTCTTCGGATGAATGACGTCCCATGGTGGGGGGTAGACAGTTCCTCTTCGGATGAATGACGTCCAATGGTGGGGGGTAGACAGTCCCTCTTCGGATGAATGATATCCGCATGGTGAGGGGTAGACAGTCCCTCTTCGGATGAATGACGTCCCACGGTCGGGGGTAGACAGTCCCTCTTCGGATGAATGACGTCCCATTGTGGGGGGGTAGACAGTCCCTCTTCGGATTAATGAAGTCCCATGGTGGGGGGTAGACAGTCCCTCTTCGGATGAATGACATCCCCATGGTGAGGGGTAGACAGTCCCTCTTCGGATGAATGACGTCCCATGGTGGGGGGTAGACAGTCCCTCTTCGGATGAATGACGTCCCATGGTGGGGGGTAGACAGTCCCTCTTTGGATGAATGACGTCCCATGGTGGGGGGTAGACAGTTCCTGTTTGGATGAATGACGTCCCATGGTGGGGGGTAGACAGTCCCTCTTTGGATGAATGACGTCCCATGGTGGGGGGTAGACAGTCCCTCTTCGGATGAATGACGTCCCATGGTGGGGGGGTAGACAGTCCCTCTTCGGATGAATGACGTCCCATGGTGGGGGGTAGACAGTCCCTCTTCGGATGAATGACGTCCCATGGTGGGGGGTAGACAGTCCCTCTTCGGATGAATGACGTCCCATGGTGGGGGGTAGACAGTCCCTCTTCGGATGAATGACGTCCCATGGTGGGGGGTAGACAGTCCCTCTTCGGATGAATGACGTCCCATGGTGGGGGGTAGACAGTCCCTCTTTGGATGAATGACGTCCCATGGTGGGGGGTAGACAGTTCCTGTTTGGATGAATGACGTCCCATGGTGGGGGGTAGACAGTCCCTCTTCGGATGAATGACATCCCCATGGTGAGGGGTAGACAGTCCCTCTTCGGATGAATGACGTCCCATGGTGGGGGGTAGACAGTCCCTCTTCGGATGAATGACGTCCCATGGTGGGGGGTAGACAGTCCCTCTTTGGATGCATGACGTCCCATGGTGGGGGGTAGACAGTTCCTGTTTGGATGAATGACGTCCCATGGTGGGGGGTAGACAGTCCCTCTTCGGATGAATGACGTCCCACGGTCGGGGGTAGACAGTCCCTCTTCAGATGAATGACGTCCCATGGTGGGGGGTAGACAGTCCCTCTTCGGATGAATGACATCCCATGGTGGGGGGGTAGACAGTCCCTCTTTGGATGAATGACGTCCCATGGTGGGGGGTAGACAGTCCCTCTTTGGATGAATGACATCCCATGGTGGGGGGGTAGACAGTCCCTCTTCGGATGAATGACGTCCCATGGTGGGGGGTAGACAGTCCCTCTTCGGATGAATGACATCCCATGGTGGGGGGGTAGACAGTCCCTCTTTGGATGAATGACGTCCCATGGTGGGGGGTAGACAGTCCCTCTTCGGATGAATGACGTCCCACGGTCGGTGGTAGACAGTCCCTCTTCGGATGAATGACGTCCCATGGTGGGGGGTAGACAGTCCCTCTTTGGATGAATGGCGTCCCATGGTGAGGGGTAGACAAACCCTCTTTTGATGAATGACGTCCCATGGTGGGGGGTAGACAGTCCCTCTTCGGATGAATGACGTCATATGGTGGGGGGTAGACAGTCCCTCTTCGGATGAATGACGTCCCATGGTGGGGGGTAGACAGTCCCTCTTCGGATGAATGACATCCCCATGGTGAGGGGTAGACAGTCCGTCTTCGGATGAATGACGTCCCACGGTCGGTGGTAGACAGTCCCTCTTCGGATGAATGACGTCCCATGGTGGGGGGTAGACAGTCCCTCTTCGGATGAATGACGTCCCTTGGTGGGGGGTAGACAGTCCCTCTTTGGATGAATGACGTCCCATGGTGGGGGGTAGACAGTCCCTCTTTGGATGAATGACGTCCCATGGTGGGGGGTAGACAGTCCCTCTTCGGATGAATGACGTCCCATGGTGAGGGGTAGACAGTCCCTCTTCGGATGAATGACGTCCCATGGTGGGGGGTAGACAGTCCCTCTTCGGATGAATGACGTCCCATGGCGGGGGGTAGACAGTCCCTCTTCGGATGAATGACGTCCCATGGTGAGGAGTAGACAGTCCCTCTTTGGATGAATGACGTCCCATGGTGGGGGGTAGACAGTCCCTCTTCGGATGAATGACGTCCCATGGTGGGGGGGTAGAAGTCCCTCTTTGGATGAATGACGTCCCATGGTGAGGGGTAGACAGTCCCTCTTCGGATGAATGACGTCATATTGTGGGGGGTAGACAGTCCCTCTTCGGATTAATGACGTCCCATGGTGGGGGGTAGACAGTCCCTCTTTGGATGAATGACATCCCATGGTGGGGGGTAGACAGTCCCTCTTTGGATGAATAGCGTCCCATGGTGGGAGGTAGACAGTCCCTCTTCAGATGAATGACGTCCCATGGTGGGGGGTAGACAGTCCCTCTTCAGATGAATGACGTCCCATGGTGGGGGGGTAGACAGTCCCTCTTCGGATGAATGACATCCCATGGTGGGGGGTAGACAGTCCCTCTTCGGATGAATGACATCCCATGGTGGGGGGTAGACAGTCCCTCTTCGGATGAATGACGTCCCATGGTGGGGGTCAGACAGTCCCTCTTCGGATGAATGACGTCCCATGGTGAGGAGTAGACAGTCCCTCTTTGGATGAATGACGTCCGATGGTGGGGGGTAGACAGTCCCTCTTCAGATGAATGACGTCCCATGGTGGGGGGTAGACAGTCCCTCTTCGGATGAATGACATCCCATGGTGGGGGTCAGACAGTCCCTCTTCGGATGAATGACGTCCCATGGTGAGGAGTAGACAGTCCCTCTTTGGATGAATGACGTCCCATGGTGGGGGGTAGACAGTCCCTCTTCGAATGAATGACGTCCCATGGTGGGGGTCAGACAGTCCCTCTTCGGATGAATGACGTCCCATGGTGAGGGGTAGACAGTCCCTCTTTGGATGAATGACGTCCGATGGTGGGGGTAGACAGTCCCTCTTCGGATGAATGACGTTCCATGGTGGGGAGTAGACAGTCCCTCTTCGGACGAATGGCGTCCCATGGTGGGGGGTTGACAGTCCCTCTTCGAATGAATGACGTCCCATGGTGGGGGGTAGACAGTCCCTCTTTGGATGAATGACGTCCCATGGTGAGGGGTAGACAGTCCCTCTTCGAATGAATGACGTCTCATGGTGAGGGGTAGACAGTCCCTCTTCGGATGAATGACGTCCCATGGTGAGGGGTAGACAGTCCCTCTTCGGATGAATGACGTCCCATGGTGGGGGGTTGACAGTCCCTCTTCGAAAGAATGACGTCCCATGGTGAGGGGTAGACAGTCCCTCTTTGAATGAATGACGTCTCATGGTGAGGGGTAGACAGTCCCTCTTCGGATGAATGACGTCCCATGGTGAGGGGTAGACAGTCCCTCTTCGGATGTATGACGTCCCATGGTGGGGGGTAGACAGTTCCTGTTTGGATGAATGACGTCCCATGGTGGGGGGTAGACAGTCCCTCTTCGGATGAATGACATCCCCATGGTGAGGGGTAGACAGTCCCTCTTCAGATGAATGACGTCCCACGGTCGGGGGTAGACAGTCCCTCTTCGGATGAATGACGTCCCATGGTGGGGGGTAGACAGTCCCTCTTTGGATGAATGACGTCCCATGGTGGGGGGTAGACAGTCCCTCTTTGGATGAATGACGTCCCATGGTGGGGGCTAGACAGTCCCTCTTCGGATGAATGACGTCCCATGGTGAGGGGTAGACAGTCCCTCTTCGGATGAATGACGTCCCATGGTGGGGGGTAGACAGTCCCTCTTTGGATGAATGATGTCCCATGGCGGGGGGTAGACAGTCCCTCTTCGGATGAATGACGTCCCATTGTGAGGAGTAGACAGTCCCTCTTTGGATGAATGACGTCCCATGGTGGGGGGTAGACAGTCCCTCTTCGGATGAATGACGTCCCATGGTGGGGGGTAGACAGTCCCTCTTTGGATGAATGACGTCCCATGGTGAGGGGTAGACAGTCCCTCTTCGAATGAATGACGTCCCATGGTGAGGGGTAGACAGTCCCTCTTCGGATGAATGACGTCCCATGGTGGGGGGTAGACAGTCCCTCTTCAGATGAATGATGTCCCATGGTGGGGGGTAGACAGTCCCTCTTCAGATGAATGACGTCCCATGGTGGGGGGTAGACAGTCCCTCTTCAGATGAATGACGTCCCATGGTGGGGGGTAGACAGTCCCTCTTCGGATGAATGGCGTCCCATGGTGGGGGGTAGACAGTCCCTCTTCGGATGAATGACGTCCCATGGTGGGGGGTTGACAGTCCCTCTTCGGATGAATGACATCCTCATAGTGGGGGGTAGACAGTCCCTCTTCGGATGAATGACGTCCCATGGTGGGGGGTAGACAGTCCCTCTTCGGATGAATGGCGTCCCATGGTGGGGGGTAAACAGTCCCTCTTAAGATGAATGACGTCCCATGGTGGGGGGTAGACAGTCCCTCTTCGGATGAATGACGTCCCATGGTGGGGGGTAGACAGTCCCTCTTCGGATGAATGACGTCCCATGGTGGGGGGTAGACAGTCCCTCTTCGAATGAATGACGTCCAATGGTGAGGGGTAGACAGTCCCTCTTCGGATGAATGACGTCCCATAGTGGGGGGTAGGCAGTCCCTCTTCGGATGAATGACGTCCCATGGTGGGGGGTAGACAGTCCCTCTTTGGATGAATGACGTCCCATGGTGGGGGGTAGACAGTCCCTCTTTGGATGAATGGCGTCCCATGGTGGGGTGTAGACAGTCCCTCTTCGGATGAATGACGTCCCATAGTGGGGGGTAGACAGTCCCTCTTCAGATGAATGACGTCCCATGGTGGGGGGTAGACAGTCCCTCTTCGGATGAATGACGTCCCATGGTGGGGGGTAGACAGTCCCTCTTCAGATGAATGACGTCCCATGGTGGGGGGTAGACAGTCCCTCTTCGGATGAATGACGTCCCATGGTGAGGGGGTAGACAGTCCCTCTTCGGATGAATGACGTCCCATGGCGGGGGGTAGACAGTCCCTCTTCGGATGATTGACGTCCCATGGCGGGGGGTAGACAGTCCCTCTTCAGATGAATGACGTCCCATGGTGGGGGGTAGACAGTCCCTCTTCGGATGAATGACGTCCCATGGTGAGGGGGTAGACAGTCCCTCTTCGGATGAATGACGTCCCATGGCGGGGGGTAGACAGTCCCTCTTCGGATGAATGACGTCACATGGCGGGGGGTAGACAGTCCCTCTTCGGATGAATGACGTCCCATGGTGGGGGGTAGACAGTCCCTCTTCAGATGAATGACGTCCCATGGTGGGGGGTAGACAGTCCCTCTTCGGATGAATGACGTCCCATGGTGGGGGGTAGACAGTCCCTCTTCAGATGAATGACGTCCCATGGTGGGGGGGTAGACAGTCCCTCTTCGGATGAATGACGTCCCATGGTGAGGGGTAGACAGTCCCTCTTCGGATGAATGACGTCCCATGGTGAGGGGTAGACAGTCCCTCTTCGGATGAATGACATCCCATGGTGGGGGGTAGACAGTCCCTCTTCGGATGAATGACATCCCATGGTGGGGGGTAGACAGTCCCTCTTCGGATGAATGGCGTCCCATGGTGGGGGGTAGACAGTCCCTCTTCGGATGAATGACGTCCCATGGTGGGAGGTAGACAGTCCGTCTTCAGATGAATGACATCCCATGGTTGGGAGTAGACAGTCCCTCTTTGGATGAATGACGTCCCATGGTGGGGGGTAGACAGTCCCTCTTTGGATGAATGACGTCCCATGGTGGGGGGTAGACAGTCCCTCTTTGGATGAATGACGTCCCATGGTGGGGGGTAGACAGTCCCTCTTCAGATGAATGACGTCCCATGGCGGGGGGTAGACAGTCCCTCTTCGGATGAATGACGTCCCATGGTGGGGGGTAGACAGTCCCTCTTTGGATGAATGACGTCCCATGGTGGGGGGTAGACAGTCCCTCTTTGGATGAATGACGTCCCATGGTGGGGGGTAGACAGTCCCTCTTTGGATGAATGACGTCCCATGGTGGGGGGTAGACAGTCCCTCTTCGGATGAATGGCGTCCCATGGTGGGGGGTAGACAGTCCCTCTTCGGATGAATGACGTCCCATGGTGGGGGGTAGACAGTCCCTCTTCGGATGAATGACGTCCCATGGTGGGGGGTAGACAGTTCCTCTTCGGATGAATGACGTCCCATGGTGGGGGGTAGACAGTCTCTCTTTGGATGAATGGCGTCCCATGGTGGGGGGTAGACAGTCCCTCTTTGGATGAATGACGTCCCATGGTGGGGGGTAGACAGTCCCTCTTCAGATGAATGACGTCCCATGGTGAGGGGTAGACAGTCCCTCTTCGGATGAATGACGTCCCATGGTGGGGGGTAGACAGTCCCTCTTCGGATGAATGACGTCCCATGGTGGGGGGTAGACAGTCCCTCTTTGGATGAATGACGTCCCATGGTGGGGGGTAGACAGTCCCTCTTTGGATGAATGGCGTCCCATGGTGGGGGGTAGAGAGTCCCTCTTCGGATGAATGACGTCTCATAGTGGGGGGTAGACAGTCCCTCTTCAGATGAATGACGTCCCATGGTGGGGGGTAGACAGTCCCTCTTCGGATGAATGACGTCCCATGGTGGGGGGTAGACAGTCCCTCTTTAGATGAATGACGTCCCATGGTGGGGGGTAGACAGTCCCTCTTCGGATGAATGACGTCCCATGGTGAGGGGGTAGACAGTCCCTCTTCGGATGAATGACGTCCCATGGCGGGGGGTAGACAGTCCCTCTTCGGATGATTGACGTCCCATGGCGGGGGGTAGACAGTCCCTCTTCAGATTAATGACGTCCCATGGTGGGGGGTAGACAGTCCCTCTTCGGATGAATGACGTCCCATGGCGGGGGGTAGACAGTCCCTCTTCAGATGAATGACGTCCCATGGTGGATGGTAGACAGTTCCTCTTTGGATGAATGACGTCTCATGGTGGGGGGTAGACAGTCCCTTTTCGGATGAATGACGTCCCATGGCGGGGGGTAGACAGTCCCTCTTCGGATGAATGACGTCACATGGCGGGGGGTAGACAGTCCCTCTTTGGATGAATGACGTCCCATGGTGGGGGGTAGACAGTCCCTCTTCAGATGAATGACGTCCCATGGTGGGGGGTAGACAGTCCCTCTTCGGATGAATGACGTCCCATGGTGGGGGGTAGACAGTCCCTCTTCAGATGAATGACGTCCCATGGTGGGGGGTAGACAGTCCCTCTTCTGATGAATGACATCCCATGGTGAGGGGTAGACAGTCCCTCTTCGGATGAATGACGTCCCATGGTGAGGGGTAGACAGTCCCTCTTCGGATGAATGACATCCCATGGTGGGGGGTAGACAGTCCCTCTTCGGATGAATGACATCCCATGGTGGGGGGTAGACAGTCCCTCTTCGGATGAATGGCGTCCCATGGTGGGGGGTAGACAGTCCCTCTTCGGATGAATGACGTCCCATGGTGGGAGGTAGACAGTCCGTCTTCAGATGAATGACATCCCATGGTTGGGAGTAGACAGTCCCTCTTTGGATGAATGACGTCCCATGGTGGGGGTAGACAGTCCCTCTTTGGATGAATGACGTCCCATGGTGGGGGGTAGACAGTCCCTCTTTGGATGAATGACGTCCCATGGTGGGGGGTAGACAGTCCCTCTTCAGATGAATGACGTCCCATGGCGGGGGGTAGACAGTCCCTCTTCGGATGAATGACGTCCCATGGTGGGGGGTAGACAGTCCCTCTTTGGATGAATGACGTCCCATGGTGGGGGTAGACAGTCCCTCTTTGGATGAATGACGTCCCATGGTGGGGGGTAGACAGTCCCTCTTTGGATGAATGACGTCCCATGGTGGGGGGTAGACAGTCCCTCTTCGGATGAATGGCGTCCCATGGTGGGGGGTAGACAGTCCCTCTTCGGATGAATGACGTCCCATGGTGGGGGGTAGACAGTCCCTCTTCGGATGAATGACGTCCCATGGTGGGAGGTAGACAGTCCCTCTTCGGATGAATGACGTCCCATGGTGGGGGGTAGACAGTTCCTCTTCGGATGAATGACGTCCCATGGTGGGGGGTAGACAGTCTCTCTTTGGATGAATGGCGTCCCATGGTGGGGGGTAGACAGTCCCTCTTTGGATGAATGACGTCCCATGGTGGGGGGTAGACAGTCCCTCTTCAGATGAATGACGTCCCATGGTGGGGGGTAGACAGTCCCTCTTCAGATGAATGACGTCCCATGGTAGGGGGTAGACAGTCCCTCTTCAGATGAATGACGTCCCATGGTGAGGGGGTAGAAGTCCCTCTTTGGATGAATGACGTCCCATGGCGGGGGGTAGACAGTCCCTCTTCGGATGAATGACGTCCCATGGCGGGGGGTAGACAGTCCCTCTTCGGATGAATGACGTCCCATGGTGGGGGGTAGACAGTCCCTCTTCAGATGAATGACGTCCCATGGTGGGGGGTAGACAGTCCCTCTTCGGATGAATGACGTCCCATGGTGGGGGGTAGACAGTCCCTCTTTAGATGAATGACGTCCCATGGTGGGGGGTAGACAGTCCCTCTTCGGATGAATGACGTCCCATGGTGAGGGGTAGACAGTCCCTCTTCGGATGACTGACGTCCCATGGTGGGGGGTAGACAGTCCCTCTTCGGATGAATGACGTCCCATGGTGGGGGGTAGACAGTCCCTCTTCGGATGAATGACGTCCCATGGTGAGGGGTAGACAGTCCCTCTTTGGATGAATGGCGTCCCATGGTGGGGGGTAGACAGTTCCTCTTTGGATGAATGACGTCCCATGGTGGGGGTAGACAGTCCCTCTTTGGATGAATGACGTCCCATGGTGGGGGGTAGACAGTCCCTCTTTGGATGAATGACGTCCCATGGTGGGGGGTAGACAGTCCCTCTTCAGATGAATGACGTCCCATGGCGGGGGGTAGACAGTCCCTCTTCGGATGAATGACGTCCCATGGTGGGGGGTAGACAGTCCCTCTTTGGATGAATGACGTCCCATGGTGGGGGTAGACAGTCCCTCTTTGGATGAATGACGTCCCATGGTGGGGGGTAGACAGTCCCTCTTTGGATGAATGACGTCCCATGGTGGGGGGTAGACAGTCCCTCTTCGGATGAATGGCGTCCCATGGTGGGGGGTAGACAGTCCCTCTTCAGATGAATGACGTCCCATGGTGGGGGGTAGACAGTCCCTCTTCGGATGAATGACGTCCCATGGTGGGAGGTAGACAGTCCCTCTTCGGATGAATGACGTCCCATGGTGGGGGGTAGACAGTTCCTCTTCGGATGAATGACGTCCCATGGTGGGGGGTAGACAGTCTCTCTTTGGATGAATGGCGTCCCATGGTGGGGGGTAGACAGTCCCTCTTTGGATGAATGACGTCCCATGGTGGGGGGTAGACAGTCCCTCTTCAGATGAATGACGTCCCATGGCGGGGGGTAGACAGTCCCTCTTCAGATGAATGACGTCCCATGGTAGGGGGTAGACAGTCCCTCTTCAGATGAATGACGTCCCATGGTGAGGGGGTAGAAGTCCCTCTTTGGATGAATGACGTCCCATGGCGGGGGGTAGACAGTCCCTCTTCGGATGAATGACGTCCCATGGCGGGGGGTAGACAGTCCCTCTTCGGATGAATGACGTCCCATGGTGGGGGGTAGACAGTCCCTCTTCAGATGAATGGCGTCCCATGGTGGGGGGTAGACAGTCCCTCTTCGGATGAATGACGTCCCATGGTGAGGGGTAGACAGTCCCTCTTCGGATGACTGACGTCCCATGGTGGGGGGTAGACAGTCCCTCTTCGGATGAATGACGTCCCATGGTGGGGGGTAGACAGTCCCTCTTCGGATGAATGACGTCCCATGGTGAGGGGTAGACAGTCCCTCTTCGGATGACTGACGTCCCATGGTGGGGGGTAGACAGTCCCTCTTCGGATGAATGACGTCCCATGGTGGGGGGTAGACAGTCCCTCTTCGGATGAATGACGTCCCATGGTGAGGGGTAGACAGTCCCTCTTTGGATGAATGGCGTCCCATGGTGGGGGGTAGACAGTTCCTCTTTGGATGAATGACGTCCCATGGTGGGGGGCAGACAGTCCCTCTTCGGATGAATGACGTCCCATGGTGGGGGGTAGACAGTCCCTCTTTGGATGAATGACGTCCCATGGTGGGGGGTAGATAGTCCCTCTTTGGATGAATGACGTCCCATGGTGGGGGGTAGACAGTCCCTCTTCAGATGAATGACGTCCCATGGTGGGGGATAGACAGTCCCTCTTCAGATGAATGACGTCCCATGGCGGGGGGTAGACAGTCCCTCTTCGGATGAATGACGTCCCATGGCGGGGGGTAGACAGTCCCTCTTCGGATGAATGACGTCCCATGGCGGGGGGTAGACAGTCCCTCTTTGGATGAATGACGTCCCATGGTGGGGGGTAAACAGTCCCTCTTTGGATGAATGACGTCCCATGGTGGGGGGTAGACAGTCCCTCTTTGGATGAATGACGTCCCATGGTGGGGGGTAGACAGTCCCTCTTTGGATGAATGACGTCCCATGGTGGGGGGTAGACAGTCCCTCTTTGGATGAATGACGTTCCATGGCGGGGGGTAGACAGTCCCTCTTTGGATGAATGACGTCCCATGGTGGGGGGTAAACAGTCCCTCTTTGGATGAATGACGTCCCATGGTGGGGGGTAGACAGTCCCTCTTTGGATGAATGACGTCCCATGGTGGGGGGTAGACAGTCCCTCTTTGGATGAATGACGTCCCATGGTGGGGGGTAGACAGTCCCTCTTTGGATGAATGACGTCCCATGGTGGGGGGTAGACAGTCCCTCTTCGGATGAATGACGTCCCATGGTGGGGGGTAGACAGTCCCTCTTCGGATGAATGATGTCCCATGGTGGGGGGTAGACAGTCCCTCTTCAGATGAATGACGTCCCATGGTGGGGGGTAGACAGTCCCTCTTCAGATGAATGACGTCCCATGGTGGGGGGTAGACAGTCCCTCTTCGGATGAATGACGTCCCATGGTGAGGGGTAGACAGTCCCTCTTCGGATGAATGGCGTCCCATGGTGGGGGGTAGACAGTCCCTCTTCGGATGAATGACGTACCATGGTGGGGGGTAGACAGTCCCTCTTCGGATGAATGACGTCCCATGGTGAGGGGTAGACAGTCCCTCTTCGGATGAATGGCGTCCCATGGTGGGGGGTAGACAGTCCCTCTTTGGATGAATGACGTCCCATGGTGGGGGGTAAACAGTCCCTCTTTGGATGAATGACGTCCCATGGTGGGGGGTAGACAGTCCCTCTTCGGATGAATGACGTCCCATTGTGAGGAGTAGACAGTCCCTCTTTGGATGAATGACGTCCCATGGTGGGGGGTAGACAGTCCCTCTTCGGATGAATGACGTCCCATGGTGGGGGGTAGACAGTCCCTCTTCGGATGAATGGCGTCCCATGGTGGGGGGTAAACAGTCCCTCTTAAGATGAATGACGTCCCATGGTGGGGGGTAGACAGCCCCTCTTCGGATGAATGACGTCCCATGGTGGGGGGTAGACAGTCCCTCTTCGGATGAATGACGTCCCATGGTGGGGGGTAGACAGTCCCTCTTTGGATGAATGACGTCCCATGGTGGGGGGTAGACAGTCCCTCTTCGGATGAATGACGTCCCATGGTGGGGGGTAGACAGTCCCTCTTCGGATGAATGACGTCCCATGGTGGGGGGTAGACAGTCCCTCTTCGGATGAATGACGTCCCATGGTGGGGGGTAGACAGTCCCTCTTCAGATGAATGACGTCCCATGGTGGGGGGTAGACAGTCCCTCTTCGGATGAATGACGTCCCATGGTGGGGGGGTAGACAGTCCCTCTTCGGATGAATGACGTCCCATGGTGGGGGGGTAGACAGTCCCTCTTCGGATGAATGACGTCCCACGGTCGGGGGTAGACAGTCCCTCTTCAGATGAATGACGTCCCATGGTGGGGGGTAGACAGTCCCTCTTTGGATGAATGACGTCCCATGGTGGGGGGTAGACAGTCCCTCTTCGGATGAATGACGTCCCATGGTGGGGGGTAGACAGTCCCTCTTCGGATGAATGACGTCCCATGGTGGGGGGTAGACAGTCCCTCTTCAGATGAATGACGTCCCATGGTGGGGGGTAGACAGTCCCTCTTCGGATGAATGACGTCCCATGGTGGGGGGGTAGACAGTCCCTCTTCAGATGAATGACGTCCCATGGTGGGGGGTAGACAGTCCCTCTTCGGATGAATGACGTCCCATGGTGGGGGGGTAGACAGTCCCTCTTCGGATGAATGACGTTCCATGGTGGGGGGGTAGACAGTCCCTCTTCGGATGAATGACGTCCCACGGTCGGGGGTAGACAGTCCCTCTTCAGATGAATGACGTCCCATGGTGGGGGGTAGACAGTCCCTCTTCGGATGAATGACGTCCCACGGTCGGGGGTAGACAGTCCCTCTTCAGATGAATGACGTCCCATGGTGGGGGGTAGACAGTCCCTCTTCGGATGAATGACATCCCATGGTGGGCGGTAGACAGTCCCTCTTTGGATGAATGGCGTCCCATGGTGGGGGGTAGACAGTCCCTCTTCGGATGAATGACGTCCCATGGTGGGGGTTAGACAGTCCCTCTTCGGATGAATGACGTCCCATGGTGGGGGGGGTAGACAGTCCCTCTTCAGATGAATGACGTCCCATGGTGGGGGGTAGACAGTCCCTCTTCAGATGAATGACGTCCCATGGTGGGGGGTAGACAGTCCCTCTTCGGATGAATGACATCCCATGGTGGGGGGGTAGACAGTCCCTCTTCGGATGAATGACGTCCCATGGTGGGGGGGTAGACAGTCCCTCTTCGGATGAATGACGTCCCACGGTCGGGGGTAGACAGTCCCTCTTCAGATGAATGACGTCCCATGGTGGGGGGTAGACAGTCCCTCTTCGGTTGGATGGCGTCCCATGGTGGGGGGTAGACAGTCCCTCTTCGGTTGGATGGCGTCCCATGGTGGGGGGTAGACAGTCCCTCTTCAGATGAATGACGTCCCACGGTCGGGGGTAAACAGTCCCTCTTCAGATGAATGACGTCCCATGGTGGGGGGTAGACAGTCCCTCTTTGGATGAATGACGTCCCATGGTGGGGGGTAGACAGTCCCTCTTCGGATGAATGACGTCCCATGGTGGGGGGTAGACAGTCCCTCTTCGGATGAATGACGTCCCATGGTGGGGGGTAGACAGTCCCTCTTCAGATGAATGACGTCCCATGGTGGGGGGTAGACAGTCCCTCTTCAGATGAATGACGTCCCATGGTGGGGGGGTAGACAGTCCCTCTTCGGATGAATGACGTCCCATGGTGGGGGGGTAGACAGTCCCTCTTCGGATGAATGACGTCCCACGGTCGGGGGTAGACAGTCCCTCTTCAGATGAATGACGTCCCATGGTGGGGGGTAGACAGTCCCTCTTCGGATGAATGACGTCCCACGGTCGGGGGTAGACAGTCCCTCTTCAGATGAATGACGTCCCATGGTGGGGGGTAGACAGTCCCTCTTCAGATGAATGACATCCCATGGTGGGCGGTAGACAGTCCCTCTTCGGATGAATGGCGTCCCATGGTGGGGGGTAGACAGTCCCTCTTCGGATGAATGACGTCCCATGGTGGGGGGTAGACAGTCCCTCTTCGGATGAATGACGTCCCATGGTGGGGGGGGTAGACAGTCCCTCTTCGGATGAATGACGTCCCATGGTGGGGGGGTAGACAGTCCCTCTTCGGATGAATGACGTCCCACGGTCGGGGGTAGACAGTCCCTCTTCAGATGAATGACGTCCCATGGTGGGGGGTAGACAGTCCCTCTTCGGATGAATGACGTCCCACGGTCGGGGGTAGACAGTCCCTCTTCAGATGAATGACGTCCCATGGTGGGGGGTAGACAGTCCCTCTTCAGATGAATGACGTCCCATGGTGGGGGGTAGACAGTCCCTCTTCGGATGAATGACATCCCATGGTGGGGGGGTAGACAGTCCCTCTTCGGATGAATGACGTCCCATGGTGGGGGGGTAGACAGTCCCTCTTCGGATGAATGACGTCCCACGGTCGGGGGTAGACAGTCCCTCTTCAGATGAATGACGTCCCATGGTGGGGGGTAGACAGTCCCTCTTCGGTTGGATGGCGTCCCATGGTGGGGGGTAGACAGTCCCTCTTCGGTTGGATGGCGTCCCATGGTGGGGGGTAGACAGTCCCTCTTCAGATGAATGACGTCCCACGGTCGGGGGTAGACAGTCCCTCTTCGGATGAATGACGTCCCATGGTGGGGGGTAGACAGTCCCTCTTCGGATGAATGGCGTCCCATGGTGGGGGGTAGACAGTCCCTCTTCGGATGAATGACGTCCCATGGTGGGGGGTAGACAGTCCCTCTTCGGATGAATGACGTCCCATGGTGGGGGGTAGACAGTCCCTCTTCGGATGAATGACATCCCATGGTGGGGGGTAGACAGTCCCTCTTCGTATGAATGACGTCCCATGGTGGGGGGTAGACAGTCCCTCTTCGGATGAATGACGTCCCATGGTGGGGGGTAGACAGTCCCTCTTCGTATGAATGACGTCCCATGGTGGGGGGGTAGACAGTCCCTCTTCAGATGAATGACGTCCCATGGTGGGGGGTAGACAGTCCCTCCTCAGTCCCTCCTCTGGCTTTTCATTAAGTAGAAGAAAGCTCTGGGTGGGGATTGGCTGTAACCGGAGCCTCGCGGTGTAATGGGATCTGGCGGCGGTGTCGGCACAGGGGGGCGTCTTCCCTCCTCTCCCACCTGAGATCTCTACCTGTCCTCTCTGCTGGAGCCTCACAGTTCAGGTCCCACAGACTCCGGAGGGATGGAAATCCCCGTCCTGCTCCTCATCCTGGTGATTCCTGGTAATCGGCTGACAACAGGTGAGTGAAGTGTGAGCTGTGTGCCCGAGGGACGGAGATCTCCGCTGACTGCTGAATATTCTCTTCCAGATTTCCTCTCTCAGGATCCTCGTTCCTCTTCCAGTGTTCCTGCAGACAGGTGAGTCCTCCTCGTCCCGGACTCCTCGTTCCTGACTCCTCGTTCCTGACTCCTCGTTCCTGACTCCTCGTCCCTGACTCCCTGACTCCTCGTCCCTGACTCCCTGACTCCGCGTTCCTGACTCCATGACTCCTCGTTCCTGACTCCCTGACCCCTCGTTCCTGACTCCCTGACTCCTCGTTCCTGACTCCTCGTTCCTGACTCCTCGTCCCTGACTCCTCGTCCCTGACTCCCTGACTTCGCGTTCCTGACTCCATGACTCCTCGTTCCTGACTCCCTGACCCCTCATTCCTGACTCCCTGACTCCTCGTTCCTGACTCCTCGTCCCTGACTCCCTGACTCCTCGTTCCTCTTCCAGTGTTCCTGCAGACAGGTGAGTCCTCCTCGTCCCGGACTCCTCGTCCCTGACTCCGTGACTACGCGTTCCTGACTCCTCGTCCCTGACTCCATGACTCCTCGTTCCTGACTCCCTGACCCCTCGTTCCTGACTCCCTGACTCCTCGTCCCTGACTCCTCGTCCCTGACTCCCTGACCCCTCATTTCTGACTCCTCCTCCCTGACTCCTCGTTCCTGACTCCATGACACCTCGTTCCTGACTCCCTGACTCCTCGTCCCTGGCTCCCTGACTCCTCGTTCCTGACTCCTCGTCCCTGACTCCTCGTTCCTGACTCCTCTTTTCTGACTCCCTGACTCCTCGTCCCTGACTCCCTGACTCCTCGTCCCTGACTCCTCGTCCCTGACTCCTCGTTCCTGACCCCTCGTTCCTGACTCCCTGACCCCTCGTTCCTGACTCCCTGACCCCTCGTTCCTGACTCCTCGTCCCTGACTCCTCGTTCCTGACTCCTCGTTCCTGACTCCTGACTCCTCGTTCCTGACTCCTCGTTCCTGACTCCTCGTCCCTGACTCCCTGACCCCTCGTCCATGACTCCCTGACTCCTCGTCCCTGACTCCTCGTCCCTGACTCCTCGTCCCGGACTCCTCGTCCCTGACTCCTCGTCCCTGACCCCTCGTCCCTGACTCCCTGACTCCTCGTCCCTGACTCCTCGTTCCTGACTCCTCGTCCCTGACTCCCTGACCCCTCGTCCATGACTCCCTGACTCCTCGTCCCTGACTCCTCGTCCCTGACTCCTCGTCCCGGACTCCTCGTCCCTGACTCCTCGTCCCTGACCCCTCGTCCCTGACTCCCTGACTCCTCGTCCCGGACTCCTCGTCCCTGACTCCTCGTTCCTGACTCCTCGTCCCTGACTCCCTGACTCCTCGTCCCTGACTCCCTGACCCCTCGTCCCTGACTCCCTGACTCCTCGTCCCTGACCCCTCGTTCCTGACTCCCTGACTCCTCGTCCCTCTTCCAGTGTTCCTGCAGACAGGTGAGTCCTCCTCGTCCCGGACTCCTCGTCCCTGACTCCTCATTCCTGACCCCTCATTCCTGACTCCTCATGCTGGGCTCTTCATGCAGAAAATGTCACTCCGTCCCCCCCGGGCCTCTTCTTTTTCTCTGAGACGTAGAAGTGTCCTTATGGTGTATGGTGATATCTTACAGATAAATAATGAGGGGGGAGGGGATATAAGAAGAGCGATGAACGATTCCTCCCCATTATTCATCAATCTGCCGACTTCACCAAAACCCTCAGGACCAGAAATTGTCTTTTATTGGCTGTTATTGCTTTGTTCCAAATCTTGTTGCTATGGGTTACCACACCCCCCTGCACACCGCACCCCCCCCCTGCACACCGCACACCCCCCCTGCACACCGCACATCGCACACCGCACACCGGCACACTGCACACCCCCCCTGCACATCGCACCCCCCCCTGCATGCCGCACATTGCACACCGCACACCGGCACACTGCACACCCCCCCTGAACACCGCACACCCCCCCTGCACACCGCACATCGCACACCGCACACCGGCACACTGCACACCCCCCCCTGCACATCGCACCCCCCCTGCATGCCGCACATCGCACACCGCACACCGGCACACTGCACACCCCCCCTGCACACCGCACACCCCCCCTGCACACCGCACATCGCACACCCCCCCTGCATGCCGCACATCGCACACCGCACACCGGCACACTGCACACCCCCCCTGCACACCGCACACCCCCCCTGCACACCGCACATCGCACACCCCCCCCCTGCACACCGCACACCGGCACACTGCACACCCCCCCTGCACACCGCACACCCCCCCTGCACACCGCACACACCCCCCCTGCACACCGCACACCGGCACACTGCACACCCCCCCCTGCACACCGCACACCCCCCCTGCATGCCGCACATCGCACACCGCACACCGGCACACTGCACACCCCCCCCTGCACACCGCACACCCCCCCTGCACACCGCACACACCCCCCCTGCACACCGCACACCGGCACACTGCACACCCCCCCCTGCACACCGCACACCCCCCCTGCATGCCGCACATCGCACACCGCACACCGGCACACTGCACACCCCCCCTGCACACCGCACACCCCCCCTGCACACCGCACATCGCACACCCCCCCTGCACACCGCACACCGGCACACTGCACACCCCCCTGCACACCGCACACCCCCCCTGCACACCGCACACCCCCCTCTGCACACCGCACACCGGCACACTGCACACCCCCCCCCTGCACACCGCACACCCCCCCTGCACACCGCACACCCCCCTGCACACCGCACACCCCCCTGCATGCCGCACATCGCACACCGCACACCGGCACACTGCACACCCCCCCCTGCACACCGCACACCGGCACACTGCACACTCCCCCCTGCACACCGCACACCCCCCCTGCACACCGCACACCCCCCCTGCATGCCGCACATCGCACACCGCACACCGGCACACTGCACACCCCCCCTGCACACCGCACACCGGCACACTGCACACCCCCCCTGCACACCGCACCCCCCCCCCTGCACACCGCACATCGCACACCCCCCCTGCACACCGCACCCCCCCTGCATGCCGCACATCGCACACCGCACACCGGCACACTGCACACCCCCCCTGCACATCGCACACCGGCACACTGCACACCCCCCCTGCACACCGCACACCGGCACACTGCACACCCTCCCCTGCACACCGCACACCCCCCCTGCACACCGCACACCCCCCCCTGCATGCCGCACATCGCACACCGCACACCGGCACACTGCACACACCCCCCCTGCACACCGCACACCGGCACACTGCACACCCCCCCCTGCACACCGCACACCCCCCCTGCACACCGCACATCGCACACCCCCCCCTTGCACACCGCACACCGCACACCCCCCCTGCATGCCGCACATCGCACACCGCACACCGGCACACTGCACCCCCCCCCCCTGCACATCGCACACCGCACACCGGCACACTGCACACCCCCCCCTGCACACCGCACACACCCCCCTGCACACCGCACACCGCACACCCCCCCTGCATGCCGCACATCGCACACCGCACACCGGCACACTGCACACCCCCCCCTGCACACCGCACCCCCCCCTGCACACCGCACCCCCCCCCGCACACCGCACATCGCACACCCCCCCCTGCACACCGCACACCCCCCCTGCATGCCGCACATCGCACACCGCACACCGGCACACTGCACACCCCCCTGCACACCGCACACCCCCCCTGCACACCGCACATCGCACACCCCCCCCCTGCACACCGCACACCCCATCCCCCTGCATGCCGCACATCGCACACCGCACACCGGCACACCGGCACACTGCACACCCCCCCTGCACACCGCACATCGCACACCCCCCCCCTGCACACCGCACACCGGCACACCCCCCCTGCACACTGCACACCCCCCCCTACACACCGCACACCCCCCCTGCACACCGCACACCGCACACCCCCCCCTGCATGCCGCACATCGCACAACGCACACCGGCACACTGCACCCCCCCCTGCACATCGCACACTGCACACCGGCACACTGCACACCCCCCCTGCACACCGCACACCCCCCCTGCACACCGCACACCCCTCCCTGCATGCCGCACATCGCACACCGCACACCGGCACACTGCACACCCCCCCCTGCACACCGCACACCCCCCTGCACACCACACATCGCACACCCCCCCCCCTGCACACTGCACACCGCACACCCCCCCTGCATGCCGCACATCGCACACCGCACACCGGCACACTGCACACCCCCCTGCACATCGCACACTGCACACCCCCCCCTGCATGCCGCACATCGCACACCGCACACCGGCACACTGCACACCCCCCCTGCACATCGCACACTGCACACCCCCCCCCCCTGCATGACGCACATCGCACACCGGACACCGGCACACTGCACACCCCCCCTGCACATCGCACACTGCACACCGGCACACTGCACACCCCCCCCTGCACATCGCACACTGCACACCGGCACACTGCACCCCCCCCCCTGCACACCGCACACCCCCCCCTGCACACCGCACACCGCACACCCCCCCCTGCATGCCGCACATCGCACACCGCACACCGGCACACTGCACACCCCCCCTGCACACCGCACACCCCCCTGCACACCGCACATCGCACACCCCCCCTGCACACCGCACACCGCACACCCCCCCCCTGCATGCCGCACATCGCACACCGCACACTGGCACACTGCACACCCCCCCTACACACCGCACACCGCAACCCCCCCTGCATGCCGCACATCGCACACCACACACCGGCACACTGCACACCCCCCCTGCACACCACACACCCCCCCCTGCACACCGCACACCACACACCCCCCCCCCCCTGCATGCCGCACATCGCACACCGCACACCGGCACACTGCACACCCCCCCCTGCACACCGCACATCGCACCCCCCCCGCACACCGCACACCGGCACACCCCCCCTGCACACTGCACACCCCCCCTGCATGCCGCACATCGCACACCGCACACCGGCACACTGCACACCCCCCCCCTGCACACCGCACACCCCCCCCTGCACACCGCACACCCCCCCCTGCATGCCGCACATCGCACACCGCACACTGGCACACTGCACACCCCCCCTACACACCGCACACCGCAACCCCCCCCTGCATGCCGCACATCGCACACCGCACACCGGCACACTGCACACCCCCCCCCTGCACACCGCACACCCCCCCTGCACACCGCACACTGCACACCCCCCCCCTGCATGCCGCACATCACACACCGCACACCGGCACACTGCACACCCCCCCCTGCACACCGCACATCGCACACCCCCCCCGCACACCGGCACACCCCCCCTGCACACTGCACACCCCCCCTGCACACTGCACACCCCCCCTGCACATCGCACACCGGCACACCCCCCCCTGCACACCGCACACCCCCCCTGCATGCCGCACATCGCACACCGCACACCGGCACACCGCACACCCCCCCTGCACACCGCACATCGCACACCCCCCCCTGCACACCGCACACCCCCCCTGCATGCCGCACATCGCACACCGGCACACTGCACACACCCCCTGCACACCGCACACCCCCCCCCTGCACACCGCACACCGGCACACTGCACACCCCCCCCTGCACACCGCACACTGCACACCCCCCCCCTGCACACCGCACCCCCCCCTGCACACCGCACATCGCACACCGCAACCCCCCCCCCTGCACACCGCACACCCCCCTGCACACCGCACATCGCACACCCCCCCTGCACACCGCACCCCCCCCCCTGCATGCCGCACATCGCACACCGGCACACTGCACACCCCCCCTGCACACCGCACACCCCCCCTGCACACCGCACACCGGCACACTGCACACCCCCCCCTGCACACCGCACACCCCCCCTGCACACCGCACATCGCACACCGCACACCCCCCCTGCACACCGCACACCGGCACACTGCACACTCCCCCCCTGCACACCGCACACCGGCACACTGCACACCCCCCCTGCACACCGCACATCGCACACCGCACACCGGCACACTGCACACCCCCCCTGCACACCGCACACCCCCCCTGCACACCGCACACCCCCCCTGCACACCGCACACCCCCCCTGCACACCGCACACCGCACACCCCCCCCTGCACATCGCACACCCTCCTCTCCGCCGCCTTATGATGTTCAGTGATTGTCGGGATTTCCTGCCATCTGCAGTATTGATTGTGATTGGTCAGATAATTGAGGGGAAATCATTGATACAGAAATCCCACCTGACAGAAAGGAGAACGTCCCGCGCAGTGTTCCCCGGAGTCCGTAGGACTCAGTCCTGGTGGAGCTCTATGGACTGGGTATGGTCCCCGTATAGTGAGGACTGGGTATGGTCCCGGTATAGTGAGGACTGGGTATGGTCCCGGTATAGTGAGGACTGGGTATGGTCCCGGTATAGTGAGGACTGGGTATGGTCCCCCGAGGACTGGGTATGGTCCCTGTATAGTGAGGACTGGGTATGGTCCCCCGAGGACTGGGTATGGTCCCGGTATAGTGAGGACTGGGTATGGTCCCCTGAGGACTGGGTATTGTCCCCGTATAGTGAGGACTGGGTATGGTCCCCGTATAGTGAGGACTGGGTATGGTCCCCGTATAGTGAGGACTGGGTATGGTCCCCGTATAGTGAGGACTGGGTATGGTCCCCGTATAGTGAGGACTGGGTATGGTCCCGGTATAGTGAGGACTGGGTATGGTCCCGGTATAGTGAGGACTGGATATGGTCCCCGTATAGTGAGGACTGGGTATGGTCTTGGTATAGTGAGGACTGGGTATGGTCCCCCGAGGACTGGGTATGGTCCCCGTATAGTGAGGACTGGGTATGGTCCCCCGAGGACTGGGTATGGTCCCATTATAGTGAGGACTGGGTATGGTCCCGGTATAGTGAGGACTGGGTATGGTCCCCCGAGGACTGGGTATGGTCCCGGTATAGTGAGGACTGGGTATGGTACCCGTATAGTGAGGACTGGGTATGGTCCCCGTATAGTGAGGACTGGGTATGGTCCCCGTATAGTGAGGACTGGGTATTGTCCCCGTATAGTGAGGACTGGGTATGGTCCCTGTATAGTGAGGACTGGGTATGGTCCCCGTATAGTGAGGACTGGGTATGGTCCCCGTATAGTGAGGACTGGGTATGGTCCCACCGAGGACTGGGTATGGTCCCGTTATAGTGAGGACTGGGTATGGTCCCCCGAGGACTGGGTATGGTCCCGGTATAGTGAGGACTGGGTATGGTCCCCCGAGGACTGGGTATGGTCCCCGTATGATGGGACATTCTTTCTCGGGGGTATAAATGACATTCCTGGGACTGGCATGTGTTCTGCATGAGCGGCGCTGGGTGCGGATTACCTGCACAGAACAGACTGATCCTTGTTCTCTTCTTCCCAGAAACAAGAGCCGAGCCGTCCTTCAGAAAGTGGATCCCACATCCCAAGGAGCTCAGGTAAGGAGATCCAGGGAGGGAGGTGACACCAAATCTATACATTACAGAGCCCGGCCTCAGCCGGACCCCGGGCTCTCCCACGCCAAGCCGGTAATAGCAGCCGAGGGGAATGACAGCTGCAATCTCTGCTGCTATCATTTCATGTTCAACAAGTTCCGCCGCCTCACCTCGACGCTCCGATTCCCGGAAAACACAAATCTGCCTTGTAGAGTGCCAGGAAAAGGTCTCCGAACCCAAGGATTTCCCACAACGCCATGTATTCCTTAACCCGGGATAATACAACCGCCCCAATCCCAATAATTCCATGTATTCCTCAACCCGGGATAATACAACCGCCCCAATCCCAATAATTCCATGTATTCCTCAATCTGGGATAATACAACCGCCCCAATCCCAATAATTCCATGTATTCCTCAATCTGGGATAATACAACCGCCCCAATCCCAATAATTCCATGTATTCCTCAATCTGGGATAATACAACTGCCCCCATCCCAATAATTCCATGTATTCCTCAACCCGGGATAATACAACCGCCCCAATCCCAATAATTCCATGTATTCCTCAATCTGGGATAATACAACCGCCCCAATCCCAATAATTCCATGTATTCCTCAATCTGGGATAATACAACTGCCCCATCCCAATAATTCCATGTATTCCTCAATCTGGGATAATACAACCGCCCTCATCCCAATAATTCCATGTATTCCTCAATCTGGGATAATACAACTGCCCCATCCCAATAATTCCATGTATTCCTCAACCTGGGATAATACAACCGCCCCCATCCCAATAATTCCATGTATTCCTCAACCTGGGATAATACAACCGCCCTCATCCCAATAATTCCATGTATTCCTCAACCTGGGATAATACAACCGCCCCAATCCCAATAATTTCATGTATTCCTCAATCTGGGATAATACAACCGCCCTCATCCCAATAATTCCATGTATTCCTCAACCTGGGATAATACAACCGCCCCCATCCCAATAATTCCATGTATTCCTCAAGCTGGGATAATACAACCGCCCCAATCCCAATAATTCCATGTATTCCTCAACCTGGGATAATACAACCGCCCCCATCCCAATAATTCCATGTATTCCTCAATCTGGGATAATACAACCGCCCCCATCCCAATAATTTCATGTATTTCTCAATCTGGGATAATACAACCGCCCCCAATCCCAATAATTTCATGTATTCCTCAACCTGGGATAATACAACCGCCCCATCCCAATAATTCCATGTATTCCTCAATCTGGGATAATACAACCGCCCCCATCCCAATAATTCCATGTATTCCTCAATCTGGGCACCTCCAGTCACCTCTACCTGGTCCACCCTCCAGATAATCTTCTCTTTAGTGATTGATGAGTTTTGGTTGGTGGATGACATGTGCTGGTTGGTGGGTGTTCTATGGTAGGTGTTGGTTGGTAGGTGTTGGATGGTGGGTGTTGGTTGGTGGGTGTTGGTTGGTAGGTGTTGGTTGGTGGGTGTTGGTTGGTGGGTGTTGGTTGGTGGGTGTTGGATGGTAGGTGTTGGTTGGTAGGTGTTGGTTGGTAGGTGTTGGTTGGTAGGTGTTGGATGGTAGGTGTTGGTTGGTAGGTATTGGTTGGTGGTAGTGATGAGCCGAACACCCCCGGGTTCGGTTCGCACCAGAACCCGCGAACGGACCGAAAGTTCGCACGAACATTAGAACCCTATTAAATACAATGGATGCGAACGTTCGGATTCTAAAGTGCTAATTATAACGACTATTATCCATGTTATTGTCCGAAACAGAGTTTGGGAACCCGGGTTCTGCACCAGGGGACATGTATCAATGCAAAAAGAAGTTTTAAAAACTGACGTTTTCCGGGAGCAGTCATTTTAATGATGCATAAAGTGAAAAAAAAAGTCAAATATTCCTTTAAATATTGTACCTGGGGGGTGTCTAAAGTATGCCTGTGAAGTGCCACGTGTTTCCCGTGTTTAGAACTGTCCCTGCACAAAATAACATTTCTAAAGGGAAAAAAGTCATTTAAAACTGCTTGCGGCTTTAATGTAATGTCTGGTCCCGGTAATATGGATTAAAATCTTTAAGAAAAATGGCATAGCTACCCCATCACCCCCCCCCCACCCCAGCCCATTACCAGCCCCTTTGGGTCTTGTATGGATATTAAGGGGAACCCCGAACCCAAAATAAAAAAAGGCCCTATATACTCTGAACAGCCGTATACAGGCGGTGCATACAAGACAGGGACTGTAGGTTTGTTCTTATGTAGAATCTGTTTGTAATTTTGAACAGCTGCATTGTTTAAGTGTAGCTCCATGGCAAATTCCTTTTTTTTAGCTTTTTGTAAAACATAGGGAACGGTTATCACCCCTGTAACATTTGTTTTGCTGTCTGTGCCCCTGTTCAGAACATTTCACCTCACTTTGCGTCCCAATGACAACTGTTTTTGAAATGTGGTGTTTTTATTAAAACAAGGATTGGTGATAAAGCATCAGTACAGAGGAGACACCTTTCTCCCATATTAATTCTTACAGGAGAGAATTTTCCTTCCAATGGGGTAGATTTCCTCTCACTTCCTGTTGTCTTCTTCCGTTTGCAAGTAGGAGTCGTTTGTAAGTTGGATGTTTGAAAGTAGGGACCTGCCGTATATACTCTGCTGAAATTGGCCCCTTAGTTGTTGGTGTTGCCACAACACTGTAAGCACTCACAGTTACTCTTGGTTGGTGCTGGAACGCCCTGCTGTCAACTATTATATCAGGAATTGTAATTACATATAATTGTTGAACAGTGGTAGTAAAAATTGGGCCTTTGATGGTGGTGCTGGTGCCACAACACTGTAAGGCCTGACAGTTACTCTTGGTGGGCGCAGCAATGGGCCCTGCTGTGAATTATTCGATCAATAATTATAATTGCATGCCCCTGTTGAACAGGGGCTGAAAAATTGGGCCTTTGGTGGTGGTGGTGGTGGTGATGGTGGTGCTGGTGCCACAACACTGTAAGGCCTGACAGTTACTCTTGGTGGGTGCAGCAATGGGCCCTGCTGTGAATTATTAGATCAATAATTATAATTGCATGCCCCTGTTGAACAGGGGCTGAAAAATTGGGCCTTAGGCACTGGTGGCACAACACTGCAACCCCTCACAGATACTGTACTTGGAGCACAGCAATGAGGCCTGTTGCAAAGTATTGCATCAAAAATTTTAATTACACGCCCCTGTTAAACAGGGGCTGAAAAATTGGGCCTTAGCCACTGGTGGCGTCACCCATAAACCAAAATGATCTTCCAAGCTATCATCGTTAATCGTATCATTGAGGAGGAGGAGGAGGATAGCCAGTCAACATAACAGCACAGTCTCTCAGCATCAGCATCAGTCTTGAAGGGATGTGACATTTTAAAATCAATTAGTCTGTTATATCAGCATCTGGTGTGTGGTAGCTGGTGGTGATCCAAGACTGGTTCATCTTGATGAAAGTCAGTCGATCAACCGAGTCGGTGGACAGGCACACCCTGTGATCCGTGACAAATCCTCCAGCAGCACTGAATGTGCGTTCTGAAAGAACGCTGGATGCAGGACAGGCCAGTAGCTCAATTGCATACTGTGCAAGCTCTGGCCAGTGATCCATCCTCAAGACCCAGTAAGCCAGAGGATTTTCGGTGGGGAAGGTGTCCAAGTCTGACCTTGCCCCTAGGTATTCCTGGACCATGTATATCAGACGCTGGCGATGGTTGCTGGAACCGATCATACTTTGGGGCTGCGGACTAAAGAATTGTCTGAACGCATCGGTCAGACGGCCACCTTCCCCACCGCTCCTTCTTTGACTGACCGAAGCCTCAGCAACTCGTTGTCCAGGACCAGGAGTTTGTAACCTCCCAGTCTCTGGGAACGCATTGCACAGACCTTTCTGCAAGGCCTCCCGGAGTTGTCTCATCCTCTGCTCCCTCTGCGATGGTAAGATAAGGTCCGCAACCTTACCCTTGTACCGTGGATCAAGGAGAGTGGCCAGCCAGTAATGGTCCCTCTCCTTGATCCGAAGAATACGAGGATCCTTCCGCAGACTTTGCAGGATCAGGGAGGCCATGCAGCGTAGGTTAGCTGAGGCATTCAGTCCGGAGTCCTCTGGGTCACTAAGGACGACATGATCCGCAGCCACCTCCTCCCAGCCACGTACAAGTCCACTGGTTTCTTGGGACTGTAAATCATCCCTAAAAGACTGCTGCTGATGATGCTGAGTGCCAGCCTCCACCTCCATGCTGACACAATCCTCCTCCTCCTCCTCCTCCTCTTCCTGTGCGATGGGTGGGACAGAAGGAACACTGTCTGGGTAAAGGGGGCCTTGAGAGGCAAGGAAGTCCTCCTCTTCCTGCCTCTGTTCTGCCTCAAGTGCCCTGTCCATTATTCCACGCAGCGTGTGCTCCAACAGGTGGACAAGAGGTACAGTGTCACTGATGCATGCACTGTCACTGCTCACCATCCTCGTGGCCTCCTCAAATGGTGCCAGGACAGTGCATGCATCCCTGATTATGCCCCACTGGCGTGGAGAAAAAAAACCAAGCTCCCCTGACCCTGTCCTGGTGCCGTAGTCGCACAGGTACTCATTGATGGCCCTCTGCTGCGTGTGCAGCCGCTGCAGCATGGCCAACGTTGAGTTCCACCTGGTGGGCATGTCACATATAAGGCAGTTCTTGGGCAGGTTCAACTCCTTTTGCAGCTCAGCCAGGCGAGCACTGGCATTATAAGATCTTCGGAAATGCACACAGACTTTCCTGGCCTGCCTCAGGACATCCTGTAAGCCTGGGTACCTGCCCAAGAACCGCTGCACCACCAGGTTAAGGACGTGAGCCATACAGGGCACATGGGTCAGTTGTCCCTGTCGGAGGGCGGAGAGGAGGTTGGTGCCATTGTCGCAAACCACCATTCCTGGCTTAAGCTGGCGTGGCGTCAACCACCTCTCGGCCTGCCCCTGCAGAGCAGACAGGACCTCTGCCCCAGTGTGGCTCCTGTCCCCCAAACACACCAGCGCAAGCACGGCATGGCATCTTTTTGCCTGCGTACTTGCGTAGCCCCTTGAACGCCTACGGAGCACCGCTGGTTCCGAGGACAAACCACAGGAAGAGGCCATGGAGGAAGAAGAAGAGGAGGGGGTGGAGGAGAGAGGTGTGTCACAACCAGTAGTAGCATTTTGGAGGCGTGGCGCTGGAACAACCTCCAACACTACTGCACCTTGTCCTGCATCCTTCCCAGCTGCCAAAAGAGTGACCCAATGGGCCGTGAAAGAAAGGTAACGTCCCTGTCCATGCCTGCTGGACCATGAGTCAGCGGTAATATGCACCTTACCACTGACCGCCCTGTCCAGCGAGGCCAAGACATTGCCTTCCACATGCCTGTAGAGAGCCGGAATCGCCTTCCGTGCGAAAAAGTGGCGTTTGGGAACCTGCCACTGAGGAACCGCACATTGCACAAACTCACGGAAGGGGGCCGAGTCTACCAACTGAAAAGGCAGCAGTTGAAGCGCTAGCAATTTAGCCAAGCTAGCATTCAACCGCTGGGCATGTGGATGGCTGGGAGTGAACTTCTTTCGACGGTCCAGCAGCTGGGGCAGGGAAATTTGCCTGCTAGAATCGGACGTCGGTGTACTGCTAGCAGAGTGGCCGCAAGTACTTGGCTGTGACACACCTAATTCTACACCTTCATTCCTCTCAGTGCAGGTTTCAGAGAGGAGTGAAGGTATAGTGGGGTTGGAGATCCCAGCTGATGCGGTGCAAGGAGAGGTCCGCTTTGTTCTTTGGTGTGGGTCTTTAAGGTAGGCTTGCCAACGAGCTGCATGGCAGGTCAACATATGTCTGATCAAGCATGTGGTGCCCAAGCGGCTGATGTTTTGGCCACGCGATATACGCTTGAGACATATGTTGCAAACAGCAGCTGTGCGATCTGATGCACTCGCCTCAAAAAAGGCCCACACCAAAGAACTTTTTGAATGACGGGCAGAGGCAGCGCCCTGCACAGGCGGAGCTCTGCGGTGTGATTCCGTCGGTGTGCTGCCCATACGCTGGCCACTCAAGGGCATCCTGCCTCGTTGGAGATGTGCCTCCTCCTCATCCTCCTCCTCCTCCTCCTCTCTCCTATTAGGCACCCACGTGGAGTCAGTGACCTCATCATCCCCTCCCTCCTCATCACTGGAGCCAATCTGGCAGTATGCTGCAGCTGCTGGAGCATGACTGCCAGATTGGTGTCCTTCTTGAGCATCCCCTCTCTCTGCTCTCACGCTGCTGCCTTCCTCTAGCTGGGTATCATCATCAGATCCTTCCAAACGCTGGGCATCCTCCTGGAGCATGTACCCAACACTGTGCTCAAACAGTTCGGGGGACTCCTCAGGAGGAGGACATGGTGGGTCTAGGGAAGGATTGACTAATGAAGATAATGATACCAGAGAAGAGGACGCTTTGGCAGCTGCTTTGCCAGTACCCTGAGCCTGGGTGAGAGAGGATGAGGAGGATGAGGTGGGCTTGGTCATCCACTCTACCAAGTCTTCGGCATGATGTGGCTCAACATGTCCAGCTGCCGAAAACAAGGACAAGCGTGTCCCATGGCCATGTGCTGATGACAATGCACCACGTCCACGACCAGCACTGTTGCCCCCAGACACAGAGCCTGCTTGCCCTCTTTTTTTGCCTCCTGACTGTCTGCCTCTCCTTGGTTGCCTTCCAGACATTTTAATGGATGGACTGCAGGGAGATGGGAAAAAGAGCAATAAGGGCTACCTTCAGGTGTATACTGTGCAGGAGGCTTAGCAACAATGACACTGACACTGTCCCCTGCCTATCCTTCTCTGTCCCTAAACACAAGGATTGAAAATATGGTTCAGCAAAATAGTTTTAGAACAGAATAGCACACTGACACTTTCCCTCACTGTCCTACTCTGTCCCTCCCTACAAACAAGATTTAGCACAGAATAGCACACTGATAATTTCTACGAGTGTCCTTCTCTGTCCCTAAACTCAAGGATTGAAAATATGGAACAGCAAAATTGGTTTAGGACAGAATAGCACACTGTCAGTTTCACTCACTGTACCTCTCTGTCCCTCAACTCAAGGATTGAAAATATGGTTCAGCAAAATAGTTTTAGAACAGAATAGCACACTGTCACTTTCCCTCACTGTACCTCTCTGTCCCTCAACTCAAGGATTGAAAATATGGTTCAGCAAAATAGTTTTAGAACAGAATAGCACACTGTCCCTTTCCCTCACTGTACCTCTCTGTCCCTCAACTCAAGGATTGAAAATATGGTTCAGCAAAATAGTTTTAGAACAGAATAGCACACTGTCACTTTCCCTCACTGTACCTCTCAGTCCCTAAACTCAAGGATTGAAAATATGGTTCAGCAAGATTGGTTTAGAACAGAATAGCACACTGACACTTTCCCTCACTGTACCTCTCTGTCCCTACAAACAAGGATTAGCACAGAATAGCACACTGTCACTGACACTCTCCCTACCTATCCTTATTTGTCCCTAAACACAAGGAATCCAGGATTAGTAAAGGAAAAATAATGACACTGTCCCTGCCTATGCTTCTCTTTCCCTGCTCCGGAACACACTACACAAGGCCGCCGCGCTGGCGGCCTTTTATAGTGTGGGGCATGTACTAAACCCCCTCAGCAATAATTGGCCACAGGCATCCTGCCTGTTGCTCTCCTCGCTGCCGGCGCTGTGATTGGCCAAGCATGCGGGGTCACAGTGCATGCTTGGCCAATCACAGCGCCTGGATGACACTGCGATGGCGTAGTGCATTGTGGGCCGTTCGCGTCACTCGAATTTGGCGCGAACGGCCCAAATCGTTCGATCTTCGTCGAACAATCGAACAGCCGATGTTCGAGTCGAACGTATGTTCGACTCGAACACGAAGCTCATCCCTAGTTGGTGGGTGTTGGATGGTGGGTGTTGGTTGGTGGGTGTTGGATGGTAGGTGTTGGTTGGTGGGTGTTGGATGGTGGGTGTTGGATGGTAGGTGTTGGTTGGTAGGTGTTGGATGGTAGGTGTTGGTTGGTAGGTATTGGTTGGTAGGTGTTGGATGGTGGGTGTTGGATGGTAGGTGTTGGTTGGTAGATATTGGTTGGTAGGTGTTGGATGGTGGGTGTTGGTTGGTGGGTGTTGGATGGTGGGTGTTGGATGGTAGGTGTTGGATGGTGGGTGTTGGTTGGTGGGTGTTGGTTGGTGGGTGTTGGTTGGTAGGTGTTGGTTGGTGGGTGTTGGATGGTAGGTGTTGGTTGGTGGGTGTTGGATGGTAGGTGTTGGTTGGTGGGTGTTGGATGGTGGGTGTTGGTTGGTGGGTGTTGGATGGTAGGTGTTGGATGGTGGGTGTTGGTTGGTGGGTGTTGGTTGGTGGGTGTTGGTTGGTAGGTGTTGGTTGGTGGGTGTTGGATGGTAGGTGTTGGTTGGTGGGTGTTGGATGGTAGGTGTTGGTTGGTAGGTGTTGGTTGGTGGGTTTTGGATGGTGGGTGTTGGATGGTGGGTGTTGGTTGGTGGGTGTTGGTTGGTGGGTGTTGAATGGTAGGTGTTGGATGGTGGGTTTTGGATGGTGGGTGTTGGTTGGTAGGTGTTGGATGGTAGGTGTTGGTTGGTGGGTGTTGGTTGGTGGGTGTTGGATGGTAGGTGTTGGTTGGTAGGTGTTGGATGGTAGGTGTTTGTTGGTAGGTATTGGTTGGTGGGTGTTGGATGGTGGGTGTTGGTTGGTGGGTGTTGGATGGTAGGTGTTGGATGGTGGGTGTTGGATGGTGGGTGTTGGATGGTGGGTGTTGGTTGGTGGGTGTTGGTTGGTGGGTTTTGGATGGTGGGTGTTGGTTGGTAGGTGTTGGATGGTAGGTGTTGGTTGGTGGGTGTTGGTTGGTGGGTGTTGGATGGTAGGTGTTGGTTGGTAGGTGTTGGATGGTAGGTGTTTGTTGGTAGGTATTGGTTGGTGGGTGTTGGATGGTGGGTGTTGGTTGGTGGGTGTTGGTTGGTGGGTGTTGAATGGTAGGTGTTGGATGGTGGGTTTTGGATGGTGGGTGTTGGTTGGTAGGTGTTGGATGGTAGGTGTTGGTTGGTGGGTGTTGGTTGGTGGGTGTTGGATGGTAGGTGTTGGTTGGTAGGTGTTGGATGGTAGGTGTTTGTTGGTAGGTATTGGTTGGTGGGTGTTGGATGGTGGGTGTTGGTTGGTGGGTGTTGGATGGTAGGTGTTGGATGGTGGGTGTTGGATGGTGGGTGTTGGATGGTGGGTGTTGGATGGTGGGTTTTGGATGGTGGGTGTTGGTTGGTAGGTGTTGGATGGTAGGTGTTGGTTGGTGGGTGTTGGTTGGTGGGTGTTGGATGGTAGGTGTTGGTTGGTAGGTGTTGGATGGTAGGTGTTTGTTGGTAGGTATTGGTTGGTGGGTGTTGGATGGTGGGTGTTGGTTGGTGGGTGTTGGATGGTAGGTGTTGGATGGTGGGTGTTGGATGGTGGGTGTTGGTTGGTGCGTGTTGGTTGGTGGGTGTTGGTTGGTAGGTGTTGGTTGGTGGGTGTTGGATGGTAGGCGTTGGTTGGTGGGTGTTGGATGGTAGGTGTTGGTTGGTAGGTGTTGGTTGGTGGGTGTTGGATGGTAGGTGTTGGATGGTAGGTGTTGCTTGGTGGGTGTTGGTTGGTGGGTGTTGGTTGGTAGGTGTTGGATGGTAGGTGTTGGATGGTAGGTGTTGGTTGGTGGGTGTTGGTTGGTGGGTGTTGGTTGGTAGGTGTTGGATGGTGGGTGTTGGATGGTGGGTGTTGGTTGGTGGGTGTTGGATGGTAGGTGTTGGTTGGTAGGTGTTGGATGGTAGGTGTTGGTTGGCTGGTGGGTGTTGGTTGGTGGGTGTTGGATGGTAGGTGTTGGTTGGTAGGTGTTGGTTGGTAGGTGTTGGTTGGTAGGTGTTGGATAGTAGGTGTTTGTTGGTAGGTATTGGTTGGTGGGTGTTGGTTGGTGGGTGTTGGATGGTAGGTGTTGGTTGGTGGGTGTTGGATGGTAGGTGTTGGTTGGTAGGTGTTGGTTGGTGGGTGTTGGATGGTAGGTGTTGGATGGTAGGTGTTGCTTGGTGGGTGTTGGTTGGTAGGTATTGGTTGGTAGGTGTTGGTTGGTGGGTGTTGGATGGTGGGTGTTGGTTGGTGGGTGTTGGTTGGTGGGTGTTGGATGGTGGGTGTTGGTTGGTGGGTGTTGGTTGGTGGGTGTTGGTTGGTAGGTGTTGGTTGGTGGGTGTTGGATGGTAGGTGTTGGTTGGTGGGTGTTGGATGGTAGGTGTTGGTTGGTGGGTGTTGGATGGTGGGTGTTGGTTGGTGGGTGTTGGATGGTAGGTGTTGGATGGTAGGTGTTTGTTGGTAGGTATTGGTTGGTGGGTGTTGGATGGTGGGTGTTGGTTGGTGGGTGTTGGATGGTAGGTGTTGGATGGTGGGTGTTGGATGGTGGGTGTTGGTTGGTGGGTGTTGGTTGGTGGGTGTTGGTTGGTAGGTGTTGGTTGGTGGGTGTTGGATGGTAGGTGTTGGTTGGTGGGTGTTGGATGGTAGGTGTTGGTTGGTAGGTGTTGGTTGGTGGGTGTTGGATGGTAGGTGTTGGATGGTAGGTGTTGCTTGGTGGGTGTTGGTTGGTGGGTGTTGGTTGGTAGGTGTTGGATGGTAGGTGTTGGATGGTAGGTGTTGGTTGGTGGGTGTTGGTTGGTGGGTGTTGGTTGGTAGGTGTTGGATGGTGGGTGTTGGTTGGTGGGTGTTGGATGGTAGGTGTTGGTTGGTAGGTGTTGGATGGTAGGTGTTGGTTGGCTGGTGGGTGTTGGTTGGTGGGTGTTGGATGGTAGGTGTTGGTTGGTAGGTGTTGGTTGGTAGGTGTTGGTTGGTAGGTGTTGGATAGTAGGTGTTTGTTGGTAGGTATTGGTTGGTGGGTGTTGGTTGGTAGGTGTTGGTTGGTGGGTGTTGGATGGTAGGTGTTGGTTGGTGGGTGTTGGATGGTAGGTGTTGGATGGTAGGTGTTGCTTGGTGGGTGTTGGTTGGTAGGTATTGGTTGGTGGGTGTTGGATGGTGGGTGTTGGATGGTGGGTGTTGGTTGGTGGGTGTTGGTTGGTGGGTGTTGGTTGGTAGGTGTTGGTTGGTGGGTGTTGGATGGTAGGTGTTGGTTGGTGGGTGTTGGATGGTAGGTGTTGGTTGGTGGGTGTTGGATGGTAGGTGTTGGATGGTGGGTGTTAGATGGTAGGTGTTGGTTGGTAGGTGTTGGTTGGTGGGTGTTGGATGGTGGGTGTTGGATGGTGGGTGTTGGATGGTAGGTGTTGGATGGTAGGTGTTTGTTGGTAGGTATTGGTTGGTGGGTGTTGGATGGTGGGTGTTGGTTGGTGGGTGTTGGATGGTAGGTGTTGGTTGGTGGGTGTTGGTTGGTGGGTGTTGGTTGGTAGGTGTTGGTTGGTGGGTGTTGGATGGTAGGTGTTGGTTGGTAGGTGTTGGTTGGTGGGTGTTGGATGGTGGGTGTTGGTTGGTGGGTGTTGGATGGTAGGTGTTGGTTGGCTGGTGGGTGTTGGTTGGTGGGTGTTGGATGGTAGGTGTTGGTTGGTAGGTGTTGGTTGGTAGGTGTTGGATAGTAGGTGTTTGTTGGTAGGTATTGGTTGGTGGGTGTTGGTTGGTGGGTGTTGGATGGTAGGTGTTGGTTGGTGGGTGTTGGATGGTAGGTGTTGGTTGGTAGGTGTTGGTTGGTGGGTGTTGGATGGTAGGTGTTGGTTGGTGGGTGTTGGATGGTAGGTGTTGGATGGTGGGTGTTAGATGGTAGGTGTTGGTTGGTAGGTGTTGGTTGGTGGGTGTTGGATGGTGGGTGTTGGATGGTGGGTGTTGGATGGTAGGTGTTGGATGGTAGGTGTTTGTTGGTAGGTATTGGTTGGTGGGTGTTGGATGGTGGGTGTTGGTTGGTGGGTGTTGGATGGTAGGTGTTGGATGGTGGGTGTTGGATGGTGGGTGTTGGTTGGTGGGTGTTGGTTGGTGGGTGTTGGTTGGTAGGTGTTGGTTGGTGGGTGTTGGATGGTAGGTGTTGGATGGTAGGTGTTGGTTGGTGGGTGTTGGATGGTGGGTGTTGGTTGGTGGGTGTTGGATGGTAGGTGTTGGTTGGCTGGTGGGTGTTGGTTGGTGGGTGTTGGATGGTAGGTGTTGGTTGGTAGGTGTTGGTTGGTAGGTGTTGGATAGTAGGTGTTTGTTGGTAGGTATTGGTTGGTGGGTGTTGGTTGGTGGGTGTTGGATGGTAGGTGTTGGTTGGTGGGTGTTGGATGGTAGGTGTTGGTTGGTAGGTGTTGGTTGGTGGGTGTTGGATGGTAGGTGTTGGATGGTAGGTGTTGCTTGGTGGGTGTTGGTTGGTAGGTATTGGTTGGTAGGTGTTGGTTGGTGGGTGTTGGATGGTGGGTGTTGGATGGTGGGTGTTGGTTGGTGGGTGTTGGTTGGTGGGTGTTGGTTGGTAGGTGTTGGTTGGTGGGTGTTGGATGGTAGGTGTTGGTTGGTGGGTGTTGGATGGTAGGTGTTGGTTGGTGGGTGTTGGATGGTAGGTGTTGGATGGTGGGTGTTAGATGGTAGGTGTTGGTTGGTAGGTGTTGGTTGGTGGGTGTTGGATGGTGGGTGTTGGATGGTGGGTGTTGGTTGGTGGGTGTTGGTTGGTGGGTTTTGGATGGTGGGTTTTGGATGGTGGGTGTTGGATGGTGGGTGTTGGTTGGTGGGTGTTGGATGGTGGGTGTTGGTTGGTGGGTGTTGGTTGGTGGGTGTTGGTTGGTGGGTGTTAGTTGGTGGGTGTTGGTTGGTAGGTGTTGGATGGTGGGTGTTGGTTGGTAGGTGTTGGTTGGTGGGTGTTGGATGGTGGGTGTTGGTTGGTGGGTGTTGGTTGGTGGGTGTTGGTTGGTGGGTGTTGGATTATAGGTGTTGGATGGTGGGTGTTGGATGGTGGGTGTTGGATGGTAGGTGTTGGATGGTGGGTGTTGGATGGTGGGTGTTGGTTGGTAGGTGTTGGATGGTGGGTGTTGGATGGTGGGTGTTGGATGGTGGGTGTTGGTTGGTGGGTGTTGGTTGGTGGGTGTTGGATGGTAGGTGTTGGATGGTGGGTGTTGGATGGTAGGTGTTGGATGGTAAGTGTTGGATGGTAGGTGTTGGTTGGTGGGTGTTGGTTGGTGGGTGTTGGATTGTAGGTGTTGGATGGTGGGTGTTGGTTGGTAGGTGTTGGATGGTGGGTGTTGGTTGGTGGGTGTTGGATGGTGGGTGTTGGATGGTAGGTGTTGGTTGGTAGGTGTTGGATGGTGGGTGTTGGTTGGTGGGTGTTGGTTGGTAAGTGTTGGTTGGTGGGTGTTGGTTGGTAGGTGTTGGTTGGTGGGTTTTGGATGGTGGGTGTTGGATGGTAGGTGTTGGTTGGTGGGTGTTGGTTGGTGGGTGTTGGATGGTAGGTGTTGGTTGTTAGGTGTTGGTTGGTAGGTGTTGGATGGTAGGTGTTGGTTAGTAGGTGTTGGATGGTGGGTGTTGGATGGTGGGTGTTGGATGGTAGGTGTTGGTTGGTAGGTGGTGGATGGTGGGTGTTGGATGGTGGGTGTTGGATGGTAGGTGTTGGATAGTAGATGTTGGTTGGTAGGTGTTGGTTGGTAGGAGTTGGTTGGTGGGTGTTGGATAGTAGATGTTGGTTGGTAGGTGTTGGTTGGTAGGTGTTGCATGGTAGGTGTTGGATGGTGGGTGTTGGACGGTGGGTGTTGGATGGTGGGTGTTGGTTGGTGGGTGTTGGTTGGTGGGTGTTGGATGGTAGGTGTTGGTTGGTAGGTGTTGGATGGTAGGTGTTGGTTGGTAGGTGTTGGTTGGTAGGTGTTGGATGGTAGGTGTTGGTTGGTAGGTGTTGGTTGGTTGGTTGGTGGGTGTTGGTTGGTAGGTGTTGGTTGGTGGGTGTTGAATGAATGAATGAATGAGTGACTTGTATAGCGCTCACATGCGAACTGAATCGCCTCTAGGCGCTTTTTGCAGCCAGTGTCTGCTTAGCTGGTGCGGTCATTTTTCCCCGTAGGATCTCGACACGCTTAGGACACACAGTTGTACACACATACATACATATATACTGGGCCAATTTGGACTAGATCCAATTAACCTACCAGCATGTCTTTGGAGTGTGGGAGGAAACCGGAGTACCCGGAGGAAACCCACGCAGACACAGGGAGAACATGCAAACTCCAGGCAGATGGTGTCATGGTCGGGATTTGAACCAGTGACCCTTTTGCTGCTAGGTGAGAGTGCTAACCACTACAACACTGTGCTGCCAACACCCACCAACCAACACCCACCAAACAACACCTACCAACCAACACCCACCATCCAACACCCACCAACCAACACCCACCAACCAACACCTACCAACCAACACCCACCATCCAACACCCACCAACACCTACCAACCAACACCTACCATCCAACACCCACCATCCAACACCCACCAACCAACACCTACCATCCAACACCCACCAACCAACACCTACCAACCAACACCCACCAACCAACCAACCAACACCTACCAACCAACACCTACCATCCAACACCTACCAACCAACACCTACCAACCAACACCTACCATCCAACACCTACCAACCAACACCTACCATCCAACACCTACCATCCAACACCCACCAACCAACACCCACCAACCAACACCCACCAACCAACACCCACCATCCAACACCCACCAACCAACACCCACCATCCAACACCCACCATCCAACACCCACCATCCAACACCCACCGTCCAACACCCACCGTCCAACACCTACCATGCAACACCTACCAACCAACACCTACCAACCAACATCTACATCTACTACTGTTGGTTGGTAGGTGTTGGTTGGTGGGTGTTGGATGGTGGGTATTGGATGGTAGGTGTTGGTTGGTAGGTGTTGGTGGGTGTTGGATGGTGGGTGTTGGTTGGTAGGTGTTGGTTGGTGGGTGTTGGTTGGTGAGTGTTGGATGGTGGGTGTTGGTTGGTAGGTGTTGGTTGGTGGGTGTTGGTTGGTGGGTGTTGGATGGTAGGTGTTGGTTGTTAGGTGTTGGTTGGTAGGTGTTGGATGGTAGGTGTTGGTTAGTAGGTGTTGGATGGTGGGTGTTGGATGGTGGGTGTTAGATGGTAGGTGTTGGATGGTAGGTGTTGGTTGGTAGGTGTTGGATGGTAGGTGTTGGATGGTGGGTGTTGGATGGTAGGTGTTGGTTGGTAGGTGGTGGATGGTGGGTGTTGGATGGTGGGTGTTGGATGGTAGGTGTTGGATAGTAGATGTTGGTTGGTAGGTGTTGGTTGGTAGGTGTTGGTTGGTAGGAGTTGGTTAGTGGGTGTTGGATAGTAGATGTTGGTTGGTGGGTGTTGGTTGGTAGGTGTTGCATGGTAGGTGTTGGATGGTGGGTGTTGGACGGTGGGTGTTGGATGGTGGGTGTTGGATGGTGGGTGTTGGATGGTGGGTGTTGGTTGGTGGGTGTTGGTTGGTGGGTGTTGGATGGTGGGTGTTGGTTGGTGGGTGTTGGATGGTAGGTGTTGGATGGTAGGTGTTGGTTGGTAGGTGTTGGATGGTAGGTGTTGGTTGGTAGGTGTTGGTTGGTAGGTGTTGGATGGTAGGTGTTGGTTGGTAAGTGTTGGTTGGTTGGTTGGTGGGTGTTGGTTGGTAGGTGTTGGTTGGTGGGTGTTGGATGGTGGGTGTTGGATGGTAGGTGTTGGTTGGTAGGTGTTGGTGGGTGTTGGATGGTGGGTGTTGGTTGGTAGGTGTTGGTTGGTGGGTGTTGGTTGGTGGGTGTTGGATGGTGGGTGTTGGTTGGTAGGTGTTGTTTGGTGGGTGTTGGATGGTAGGTGTTAGATGGTAGGTGTTGGTTGATAGGTGTTGGATGGTAGGTGTTGGTTGGTAGGTGTTGGTTGGTAGGTGTTGGATGGTAGGTGTTGGTTGGTGGGTGTTGGATGGTGGGTGTTGGATGGTGGGTGTTGGTTGGTAGGTGTTGGTTGGTGGGTGTTGGTTGGTAGGTGTTGGTTGGTGGGTGTTGGATGGTGGGTGTTGGTTGGTAGGTGTTGGATGGTAGGTGTTGGTTGGTGGGTGTTGGTTGGTGGGTGTTGGATGGTGGGTGTTGGTTGGTAGGTGTTGGTTGGTAGGTGTTGGTTGGTGGGTGTTGGTTGGTAGGTGTTGGTTGGTGGGTGTTGGTTGGTAGGTGTTGGTTGGTGGGTGTTGGATGGTGGGTGTTGGTTGGTGGGTGATGGTTGGTAGGTGTTGGTTGGTGGGTGTTGGTTGGTAGGTGTTGGTTGGTGGGTGTTGGATGGTGGGTGTTGGTTGGTAGGTGTTGGATGGTAGGTGTTGGTTGGTGGGTGTTGGTTGGTGGGTGTTGGATGGTGGGTGTTGGTTGGTAGGTGTTGGTTGGTGGGTGTTGGATGGTAGGTGTTGGTTGGTAGGTGTTGGTTGGTGGGTGTTGGATGGTAGGTGTTGGTTGATAGGTGTTGGATGGTAGGTGTTGGTTGGTAGGTGTTGGTTGGTAGGTGTTGGATGGTAGGTGTTGGTTGGTGGGTGTTGGATGGTGGGTGTTGGATGGTGGGTGATAGTTGGTAGGTGTTGGTTGGTGGGTGTTGGTTGGTAGGTGTTGGTTGGTAGGTGTTGGTTGGTGGGTGTTGGATGGTGTGTGTTGGTTGGTAGGTGTTGGTTGGTGGGTGTTGGATGGTGGGTGTTGGATGGTAGGTGTTGGTTGGTAGGTGTTGGTGGGTGTTGGATAGTGGGTGTTGGTTGGTAGGTGTTGGTTGGTGGGTGTTGGTTGGTGGGTGTTGGATGGTAGGTGTTGGATGGTAGGTGTTGGTTGATAGGTGTTGGATGGTAGGTGTTGGTGGGTGTTGGTTAGTGGGTGTTGGTTGGTAGGTGTTGGTTGGTGGGTGTTGGTTGGTGGGTGTTGGATGGTAGGTGTTGGATGGTAGGTGTTGGTTGGTGGGTGTTGGTTGGTGGGTGTTGGATGGTAGGTGTTGGTTGGTAGGTGTTGGATGGTAGGTGTTTGTTGGTAGGTATTGGTTGGTGGGTGTTGGATGGTGGGTGTTGGTTGGTGGGTGTTGGATGGTAGGTGTTGGATGGTGGGTGTTGGATGGTGGGTGTTGGATGGTGGGTGTTGGATGGTGGGTTTTGGATGGTGGGTGTTGGTTGGTAGGTGTTGGATGGTAGGTGTTGGTTGGTGGGTGTTGGTTGGTGGGTGTTGGATGGTAGGTGTTGGTTGGTAGGTGTTGGATGGTAGGTGTTTGTTGGTAGGTATTGGTTGGTGGGTGTTGGATGGTGGGTGTTGGTTGGTGGGTGTTGGATGGTAGGTGTTGGATGGTGGGTGTTGGATGGTGGGTGTTGGTTGGTGCGTGTTGGTTGGTGGGTGTTGGTTGGTAGGTGTTGGTTGGTGGGTGTTGGATGGTAGGTGTTGGTTGGTGGGTGTTGGATGGTAGGTGTTGGTTGGTAGGTGTTGGTTGGTGGGTGTTGGATGGTAGGTGTTGGATGGTAGGTGTTGCTTGGTGGGTGTTGGTTGGTGGGTGTTGGTTGGTAGGTGTTGGATGGTAGGTGTTGGATGGTAGGTGTTGGTTGGTGGGTGTTGGTTGGTGGGTGTTGGTTGGTAGGTGTTGGATGGTGGGTGTTGGATGGTGGGTGTTGGTTGGTGGGTGTTGGATGGTAGGTGTTGGTTGGTAGGTGTTGGATGGTAGGTGTTGGTTGGCTGGTGGGTGTTGGTTGGTGGGTGTTGGATGGTAGGTGTTGGTTGGTAGGTGTTGGTTGGTAGGTGTTGGTTGGTAGGTGTTGGATAGTAGGTGTTTGTTGGTAGGTATTGGTTGGTGGGTGTTGGTTGGTGGGTGTTGGATGGTAGGTGTTGGTTGGTGGGTGTTGGATGGTAGGTGTTGGTTGGTAGGTGTTGGTTGGTGGGTGTTGGATGGTAGGTGTTGGATGGTAGGTGTTGCTTGGTGGGTGTTGGTTGGTAGGTATTGGTTGGTAGGTGTTGGTTGGTGGGTGTTGGATGGTGGGTGTTGGTTGGTGGGTGTTGGTTGGTGGGTGTTGGTTGGTAGGTGTTGGTTGGTGGGTGTTGGATGGTAGGTGTTGGTTGGTGGGTGTTGGATGGTAGGTGTTGGTTGGTGGGTGTTGGATGGTGGGTGTTGGTTGGTGGGTGTTGGATGGTAGGTGTTGGATGGTAGGTGTTTGTTGGTAGGTATTGGTTGGTGGGTGTTGGATGGTAGGTGTTGGATGGTAGGTGTTGGATGGTAGGTGTTTGTTGGTAGGTGTTGGTTGGTGGGTGTTGGATGGTAGGTGTTGGATGGTAGGTGTTGCTTGGTGGGTGTTGGTTGGTAGGTATTGGTTGGTAGGTGTTGGTTGGTGGGTGTTGGATGGTGGGTGTTGGTTGGTGGGTGTTGGTTGGTGGGTGTTGGTTGGTAGGTGTTGGTTGGTGGGTGTTGGATGGTAGGTGTTGGTTGGTGGGTGTTGGATGGTAGGTGTTGGTTGGTGGGTGTTGGATGGTGGGTGTTGGTTGGTGGGTGTTGGATGGTAGGTGTTGGATGGTAGGTGTTTGTTGGTAGGTATTGGTTGGTGGGTGTTGGATGGTGGGTGTTGGTTGGTGGGTGTTGGATGGTAGGTGTTGGATGGTGGGTGTTGGATGGTGGGTGTTGGTTGGTGGGTGTTGGTTGGTGGGTGTTGGTTGGTAGGTGTTGGTTGGTGGGTGTTGGATGGTAGGTGTTGGTTGGTGGGTGTTGGATGGTAGGTGTTGGTTGGTAGGTGTTGGTTGGTGGGTGTTGGATGGTAGGTGTTGGATGGTAGGTGTTGCTTGGTGGGTGTTGGTTGGTGGGTGTTGCTTGGTAGGTGTTGGATGGTAGGTGTTGGATGGTAGGTGTTGGTTGGTGGGTGTTGGTTGGTGGGTGTTGGTTGGTAGGTGTTGGATGGTGGGTGTTGGATGGTGGGTGTTGGTTGGTGGGTGTTGGATGGTAGGTGTTGGTTGGTAGGTGTTGGATGGTAGGTGTTGGTTGGCTGGTGGGTGTTGGTTGGTGGGTGTTGGATGGTAGGTGTTGGTTGGTAGGTGTTGGTTGGTAGGTGTTGGTTGGTAGGTGTTGGATAGTAGGTGTTTGTTGGTAGGTATTGGTTGGTGGGTGTTGGTTGGTGGGTGTTGGATGGTAGGTGTTGGTTGGTGGGTGTTGGATGGTAGGTGTTGGTTGGTAGGTGTTGGTTGGTGGGTGTTGGATGGTAGGTGTTGGATGGTAGGTGTTGCTTGGTGGGTGTTGGTTGGTAGGTATTGGTTGGTAGGTGTTGGTTGGTGGGTGTTGGATGGTGGGTGTTGGATGGTGGGTGTTGGTTGGTGGGTGTTGGTTGGTGGGTGTTGGTTGGTAGGTGTTGGTTGGTGGGTGTTGGATGGTAGGTGTTGGTTGGTGGGTGTTGGATGGTAGGTGTTGGTTGGTGGGTGTTGGATGGTAGGTGTTGGATGGTGGGTGTTAGATGGTAGGTGTTGGTTGGTAGGTGTTGGTTGGTGGGTGTTGGATGGTGGGTGTTGGATGGTGGGTGTTGGATGGTGGGTGTTGGTTGGTGGGTGTTGGTTGGTGGGTTTTGGATGGTGGGTTTTGGATGGTGGGTGTTGGATGGTGGGTGTTGGTTGGTAGGTGTTGGTTGGTGGGTGTTGGATGGTGGGTGTTGGTTGGTAGGTGTTGGATGGTAGGTGTTGGTTGGTGGGTGTTGGTTGGTGGGTGTTGGATGGTGGGTGTTGGTTGGTAGGTGTTGGTTGGTAGGTGTTGGTTGGTGGGTGTTGGTTGGTAGGTGTTGGTTGGTGGGTGTTGGTTGGTAGGTGTTGGTTGGTGGGTGTTGGATGGTGGGTGTTGGTTGGTGGGTGATGGTTGGTAGGTGTTGGTTGGTGGGTGTTGGTTGGTAGGTGTTGGTTGGTGGGTGTTGGATGGTGGGTGTTGGTTGGTAGGTGTTGGATGGTAGGTGTTGGTTGGTGGGTGTTGGTTGGTGGGTGTTGGATGGTGGGTGTTGGTTGGTAGGTGTTGGTTGGTGGGTGTTGGATGGTAGGTGTTGGTTGGTAGGTGTTGGTTGGTGGGTGTTGGATGGTAGGTGTTGGTTGATAGGTGTTGGATGGTAGGTGTTGGTTGGTAGGTGTTGGTTGGTAGGTGTTGGATGGTAGGTGTTGGTTGGTGGGTGTTGGATGGTGGGTGTTGGATGGTGGGTGATAGTTGGTAGGTGTTGGTTGGTGGGTGTTGGTTGGTAGGTGTTGGTTGGTAGGTGTTGGTTGGTGGGTGTTGGATGGTGTGTGTTGGTTGGTAGGTGTTGGTTGGTGGGTGTTGGATGGTGGGTGTTGGATGGTAGGTGTTGGTTGGTAGGTGTTGGTGGGTGTTGGATAGTGGGTGTTGGTTGGTAGGTGTTGGTTGGTGGGTGTTGGTTGGTGGGTGTTGGATGGTAGGTGTTGGATGGTAGGTGTTGGTTGATAGGTGTTGGATGGTAGGTGTTGGTGGGTGTTGGTTAGTGGGTGTTGGTTGGTAGGTGTTGGTTGGTGGGTGTTGGTTGGTGGGTGTTGGATGGTAGGTGTTGGATGGTAGGTGTTGGTTGATAGGTGTTGGTTGGTAGGTGTTGGATGGTAGGTGTTGGTTGGTGGGTGTTGGATGGTGGGTGTTGGATGGTGGGTGATGGTTGGTAGGTGTTGGATGGTGGGTGTTGGTTGGTAGGTGTTGGTTGATAGGTGTTGGATGGTAGGTGTTGGTTGGTAGGTGTTGGTTGGTAGGTGTTGGATGGTAGGTGTTGGATGGTGGGTGTTGGATGGTAGGTGTTGGTTGGTAGGTGTTGGATGGTAGGTGTTGGATGGTGGGTGTTGGATGGTAGGTGTTGGATAGTAGATGTTGGTTGGTAGGTGTTGGTTGGTAGGTGTTGGTTGCTAGGAGTTGGTTGGTGGGTGTTGGATAGTAGATGTTGGTTGGTAGGTGTTGGTTGGTAGGTGTTGCATGGTAGGTGTTGGATGGTGGGTGTTGGACGGTGGGTGTTGGATGGTGGGTGTTGGATGGTGGGTGTTGGATGGTGGGTGTTGGTTGGTGGGTGTTGGTTGGTGGGTGTTGGATGGTGGGTGTTGGTTGGTGGGTGTTGGATGGTAGGTGTTGGATGGTAGGTGTTGGTTGGTAGGTGTTGGATGGTAGGTGTTGGTTGGTAGGTGTTGGTTGGTAGGTGTTGGATGGTAGGTGTTGGTTGGTATGTGTTGGTTGGTTGGTTGGTGGGTGTTGGTTGGTAGGTGTTGGTTGGTGGGTGTTGGATGGTGGGTGTTGGATGGTAGGTGTTGGTTGGTAGGTGTTGGTGGGTGTTGGATGGTGGGTGTTGGTTGGTAGGTGTTGGTTGGTGGGTGTTGGTTGGTGGGTGTTGGATGGTGGGTGTTGGTTGGTAGGTGTTGTTTGGTGGGTGTTGGTTGGTGGGTGTTGGATGGTAGGTGTTAGATGGTAGGTGTTGGTTGATAGGTGTTGGATGGTAGGTGTTGGTTGGTAGGTGTTGGTTGGTAGGTGTTGGATGGTAGGTGTTGGTTGGTGGGTGTTGGATGGTGGGTGTTGGATGGTGGGTGTTGGTTGGTAGGTGTTGGTTGGTGGGTGTTGGTTGGTAGGTGTTGGTTGGTGGGTGTTGGATGGTGGGTGTTGGTTGGTAGGTGTTGGTTGGTGGGTGTGGTTGGTGGGTGTTGGATGGTGGTGTTGGATGGTAGGTGTTGGTGGGTGGTGTGGTTGGTAGGTGGGTGGTTGGTGGGTGTTGGATGGTAGGTGTTGGATGGTAGGTGTGGGTGGGGTGTTGGGGGGTGGGGTGGTTGGTTGGTGGGTGTGGTTGGTGGGTGTTGGTTGGTGGTGTTGGTTGGTGGTGGTGTTGGCTTGGTGGTGTTGGTTGGTGGGTGTTGGTTGGTGGGTGTTGGTTGGTTGGTGGGTGTTGGTTGGTAGGTGTTGGTTGGTGGGTGTTGGTTGGTGGGTGTTGGATGGTGGGTGTTGGTTGTTAGGTGTTGGTTGGTGGGTGGGTGTTGGATGGTGGGTGTTGGTTGTTAGGTGTTGGTTGGTGGGTGGGTGTTGGATGGTGGGTGTTGGATGGTAGGTGTTGGTTGGTGGGTGTTGGTTGGTGGGTGTTGGATGGTGGGTGTTGGTTGTTAGGTGTTGGTTGGTGGGTGTTGGTTGGTAGGTGTTGGTTGGTAGGTGTTGGTTGGTGGGTGTTGGATGGTGGGTGTTGGATGGTAGGTGTTGGTTGGTAGGTGTTGGTGGGTGTTGGTTAGTGGGTGTTGGTTGGTAGGTGTTGGTTGGTGGGTGTTGGTTGGTGGGTGTTGGATGGTAGGTGTTGGATGGTAGGTGTTGGTTGATAGGTGTTGGTTGGTAGGTGTTGGATGGTAGGTGTTGGTTGGTGGGTGTTGGATGGTGGGTGTTGGATGGTGGGTGATGGTTGGTAGGTGTTGGTTGGTGGGTGTTGGTTGGTAGGGGGGGGTGTGGTGGGGTGTTGGATGGGGGTGTTGGTGGTGGGTGTTGGATGGTAGGTGGGTGGGGTGGGGTGGTGGTGGGTTGGGGGGTGGAGGTGGGTGGTGGGTGTTGGTGTGGGGTGGGTGGTGGGGTGGGAGGTGGGTGGGGGGGGTGGGTGGAGGGGTTGGGGTTGGTGGGGTGGGGTTGGTGGGTGTGGTGGATGGGAGGGGGTGGTTGGTTGGTAGGTGTTGGTTGGTAGGTGTTGGATGGTAGGTGTTGGTTGGTGGGTGTTGGATGGTGGGTGTTGGATGGTGGGTGATAGTTGGTAGGTGTTGGTTGGTGGGTGTTGGTTGGTAGGTGTTGGTTGGTAGGTGTTGGTTGGTGGGTGTTGGATGGTGTGTGTTGGTTGGTAGGTGTTGGTTGGTGGGTGTTGGATGGTGGGTGTTGGATGGTAGGTGTTGGTTGGTAGGTGTTGGTGGGTGTTGGATAGTGGGTGTTGGTTGGTAGGTGTTGGTTGGTGGGTGTTGGTTGGTGGGTGTTGGATGGTAGGTGTTGGATGGTAGGTGTTGGTTGATAGGTGTTGGATGGTAGGTGTTGGTTGGTAGGTGTTGGTTGGTAGGTGTTGGATGGTAGGTGTTGGTTGGTGGGTGTTGGATGGTGGGTGTTGGTTGGTAGGTGTTGGTTGGTGGGTGTTGGTTGGTGGGTGTTGGATGGTGGGTGTTGGTTGGTAGGTGTTGGATGGTGGGTGTTGGATGGTGGGTGTTGGTTGGTAGGTGTTGGTTGGTAGGTGTTGGATGGTAGGTGTTGGTTGGTGGGTGTTGGATGGTGGGTGTTGGTTGGTAGGTGTTGGTTGGTGGGTGTTGGTTGGTGGGTGTTGGATGGTGGGTGTTGGTTGGTAGGTGTTGGATGGTGGGTGTTGGATGGTGGGTGTTGGTTGGTAGGTGTTGGATGGTGGGTGTTGGTTGGTGGGTGTTGGTTGGTGGGTGTTGGATGGTGGGTGTTGGTTGGTAGGTGTTGGATGGTGGGTGTTGGTTGGTAGGTGTTGGTTGATAGGTGTTGGATGGTAGGTGTTGGTTGGTAGGTGTTGGTTGGTAGGTGTTGGATGGTAGGTGTTGGTTGGTGGGTGTTGGATGGTGGGTGTTGGATGGTGGGTGATGGTTGGTGGGTGTTGGTTGGTAGGTGTTGGTTGGTGGGTGTTGGATGGTGTGTGTTGGTTGGTGGGTGTTGGTTGGTAGGTGTTGGTTGGTGGGTGTTGGATGGTGTGTGTTGGTTGGTAGGTGTTGGTTGGTGGGTGTTGGATGGTGGGTGTTGGTTGGTGGGTGTTGGTTGGTAGGTGTTGGTTGGTGGGTGTTGGATGGTGTGTGTTGGTTGGTAGGTGTTGGTTGGTGGGTGTTGGATGGTGGCTGTTGGATGGTAGGTGTTGGTTGGTAGGTGTTGGTGGGTGTTGGATAGTGGGTGTTGGTTGGTAGGTGTTGGTTGGTGGGTGTTGGTTGGTGGGTGTTGGATGGTAGGTGTTGGATGGTAGGTGTTGGTTGATAGGTGTTGGATGGTAGGTGTTGGTTGGTAGGTGTTGGTTGGTAGGTGTTGGATGGTAGGTGTTGGTTGGTGGGTGTTGGATGGTGGGTGTTGGATGGTGGGTGATGGTTGGTAGGTGTTGGTTGGTGGGTGTTGGTTGGTGGGTGTTGGATGGTGGGTGTTGGTTGGTAGGTGTTGGATGGTGGGTGTTGGATGGTGGGTGTTGGTTGGTAGGTGTTGGATGGTGGGTGTTGGTTGGTGGGTGTTGGTTGGTTGGTGTTGGATGGTGGGTGTTGGTTGGTAGGTGTTGGTTGGTGGGTGTTGGTTGGTGGGTGTTGGATGGTGGGTGTTGGTTGGTAGGTGTTGGTTGGTGGGTGTTGGATGGTGGGTGTTGGATGGTAGGTGTTGGTTGGTAGGTGTTGGTGGGTGTTGGATAGTGGGTGTTGGTTGGTAGGTGTTGGTTGGTGGGTGTTGGTTGGTGGGTGTTGGATGGTAGGTGTTGGATGGTAGGTGTTGGTTGATAGGTGTTGGATGGTAGGTGTTGGTTGGTAGGTGTTGGTTGGTAGGTGTTGGATGGTAGGTGTTGGTTGGTGGGTGTTGGATGGTGGGTGTTGGTTGGTAGGTGTTGGTTGGTGGGTGTTGGTTGGTGGGTGTTGGATGGTGGGTGTTGGTTGGTAGGTGTTGGATGGTGGGTGTTGGATGGTGGGTGTTGGTTGGTAGGTGTTGGTTGGTAGGTGTTGGATGGTAGGTGTTGGTTGGTGGGTGTTGGATGGTGGGTGTTGGTTGGTAGGTGTTGGTTGGTGGGTGTTGGTTGGTGGGTGTTGGATGGTGGGTGTTGGTTGGTAGGTGTTGGATGGTGGGTGTTGGATGGTGGGTGTTGGTTGGTAGGTGTTGGATGGTGGGTGTTGGTTGGTGGGTGTTGGTTGGTGGGTGTTGGATGGTGGGTGTTGGTTGGTAGGTGTTGGATGGTGGGTGTTGGTTGGTAGGTGTTGGTTGATAGGTGTTGGATGGTAGGTGTTGGTTGGTAGGTGTTGGTTGGTAGGTGTTGGATGGTAGGTGTTGGTTGGTGGGTGTTGGATGGTGGGTGTTGGATGGTGGGTGATGGTTGGTGGGTGTTGGTTGGTAGGTGTTGGTTGGTGGGTGTTGGATGGTGTGTGTTGGTTGGTGGGTGTTGGTTGGTAGGTGTTGGTTGGTGGGTGTTGGATGGTGTGTGTTGGTTGGTAGGTGTTGGTTGGTGGGTGTTGGATGGTGGGTGTTGGTTGGTGGGTGTTGGTTGGTAGGTGTTGGTTGGTGGGTGTTGGATGGTGTGTGTTGGTTGGTAGGTGTTGGTTGGTGGGTGTTGGATGGTGGCTGTTGGATGGTAGGTGTTGGTTGGTAGGTGTTGGTGGGTGTTGGATAGTGGGTGTTGGTTGGTAGGTGTTGGTTGGTGGGTGTTGGTTGGTGGGTGTTGGATGGTAGGTGTTGGATGGTAGGTGTTGGTTGATAGGTGTTGGATGGTAGGTGTTGGTTGGTAGGTGTTGGTTGGTAGGTGTTGGATGGTAGGTGTTGGTTGGTGGGTGTTGGATGGTGGGTGTTGGATGGTGGGTGATGGTTGGTAGGTGTTGGTTGGTGGGTGTTGGTTGGTGGGTGTTGGATGGTGGGTGTTGGTTGGTAGGTGTTGGATGGTGGGTGTTGGATGGTGGGTGTTGGTTGGTAGGTGTTGGATGGTGGGTGTTGGTTGGTGGGTGTTGGTTGGTTGGTGTTGGATGGTGGGTGTTGGTTGGTAGGTGTTGGTTGGTGGGTGTTGGTTGGTGGGTGTTGGATGGTGGGTGTTGGTTGGTAGGTGTTGTTTGGTGGGTGTTGGTTGGTGGGTGTTGGATGGTAGGTGTTAGATGGTAGGTGTTGGTTGATAGGTGTTGGATGGTAGGTGTTGGTTGGTAGGTGTTGGTTGGTAGGTGTTGGATGGTAGGTTTTGGTTGGTGGGTGTTGGATGGTGGGTGTTGGATGGTGGGTGTTGGTTGGTAGGTGTTGGTTGGTGGGTGTTGGTTGGTAGGTGTTGGTTGGTGGGTGTTGGATGGTGGGTGTTGGTTGGTAGGTGTTGGATGGTAGGTGTTGGTTGGTGGGTGTTGGTTGGTGGGTGTTGGATGGTGGGTGTTGGTTGGTAGGTGTTGGTTGGTAGGTGTTGGTTGGTAGGTGTTGGTTGGTGGGTGTTGGATGGTGGGTGTTGGTTGGTAGGTGTTGGATAGTGGGTGTTGGTTGGTAGGTGTTGGTTGGTGGGTGTTGGTTGGTGGGTGTTGGTTGGTTGGTGGGTGTTGGTTGGTAGGTGTTGGTTGGTGGGTGTTGGTTGGTAGGTGTTGGATGGTGGGTGTTGGTTGGTAGGTGTTGGTTGATAGGTGTTGGATGGTAGGTGTTGGTTGGTAGGTGTTGGTTGGTAGGTGTTGGATGGTAGGTGTTGGTTGGTGGGTGTTGGATGGTGGGTGTTGGATGGTGGGTGATGGTTGGTGGGTGTTGGTTGGTAGGTGTTGGTTGGTGGGTGTTGGATGGTGTGTGTTGGTTGGTGGGTGTTGGTTGGTAGGTGTTGGTTGGTGGGTGTTGGATGGTGTGTGTTGGTTGGTAGGTGTTGGTTGGTGGGTGTTGGATGGTGGGTGTTGGTTGGTGGGTGTTGGTTGGTAGGTGTTGGTTGGTGGGTGTTGGATGGTGTGTGTTGGTTGGTAGGTGTTGGTTGGTGGGTGTTGGATGGTGGGTGTTGGATGGTAGGTGTTGGTTGGTAGGTGTTGGTGGGTGTTGGATAGTGGGTGTTGGTTGGTAGGTGTTGGTTGGTGGGTGTTGGTTGGTGGGTGTTGGATGGTAGGTGTTGGATGGTAGGTGTTGGTTGATAGGTGTTGGATGGTAGGTGTTGGTTGGTAGGTGTTGGTTGGTAGGTGTTGGATGGTAGGTGTTGGTTGGTGGGTGTTGGATGGTGGGTGTTGGATGGTGGGTGATGGTTGGTAGGTGTTGGTTGGTGGGTGTTGGTTGGTGGGTGTTGGATGGTGGGTGTTGGTTGGTAGGTGTTGGATGGTGGGTGTTGGATGGTGGGTGTTGGTTGGTAGGTGTTGGATGGTGGGTGTTGGTTGGTGGGTGTTGGTTGGTTGGTGTTGGATGGTGGGTGTTGGTTGGTAGGTGTTGGTTGGTGGGTGTTGGTTGGTGGGTGTTGGATGGTGGGTGTTGGTTGGTAGGTGTTGTTTGGTGGGTGTTGGTTGGTGGGTGTTGGATGGTAGGTGTTAGATGGTAGGTGTTGGTTGATAGGTGTTGGATGGTAGGTGTTGGTTGGTAGGTGTTGGTTGGTAGGTGTTGGATGGTAGGTGTTGGTTGGTGGGTGTTGGATGGTGGGTGTTGGATGGTGGGTGTTGGTTGGTAGGTGTTGGTTGGTGGGTGTTGGTTGGTAGGTGTTGGTTGGTGGGTGTTGGATGGTGGGTGTTGGTTGGTAGGTGTTGGATGGTAGGTGTTGGTTGGTGGGTGTTGGTTGGTGGGTGTTGGATGGTGGGTGTTGGTTGGTAGGTGTTGGTTGGTAGGTGTTGGTTGGTGGGTGTTGGATGGTGGGTGTTGGTTGGTAGGTGTTGGATGGTGGGTGTTGGTTGGTAGGTGTTGGTTGGTGGGTGTTGGTTGGTAGGTGTTGGTTGGTTGGTGGGTGTTGGTTGGTAGGTGTTGGTTGGTGGGTGTTGGTTGGTGGGTGTTGGTTGGTTGGTGGGTGTTGGTTGGTAGGTGTTGGTTGGTGGGTGTTGGTTGGTGGGTGTTGGATGGTGGGTGTTGGTTGTTAGGTGTTGGTTGGTGGGTGGGTGTTGGATGGTGGGTGTTGGTTGGTAGGTGTTGGTTGGTTGGTGGGTGTTGGTTGGTAGGTGTTGGTTGGTGGGTGTTGGTTGGTGGGTGTTGGTTGGTTGGTGGGTGTTGGTTGGTAGGTGTTGGTTGGTGGGTGTTGGTTGGTGGGTGTTGGATGGTGGGTGTTGGTTGTTAGGTGTTCGTTGGTGGGTGTTGGTTGGTAGGTGTTGGTTGGTAGGTGTTGGTTGGTGGGTGTTGGATGGTGGGTGTTGGTTGTTAGGTGTTGGTTGGTGGGTGTTGGATGGTGGGTGTTGGATGGTAGGTGTTGGTTGGTAGGTGTTGGTGGGTGTTGGTTAGTGGGTGTTGGTTGGTAGGTGTTGGTTGGTGGGTGTTGGTTGGTGGGTGTTGGATGGTAGGTGTTGGATGGTAGGTGTTGGTTGATAGGTATTGGTTGGTAGGTGTTGGATGGTAGGTGTTGGTTGGTGGGTGTTGGATGGTGGGTGTTGGATGGTGGGTGATGGATGGTAGGTGTTGGTTGGTGGGTGTTGGTTGGTAGGTGTTGGTTGGTGGGTGTTGGATGGTGGGTGTTGGTTGGTAGGTGTTGGATGGTAGGTGTTGGTTGGTAGGTGTTGGTTGGTGGGTGTTGGATGGTAGGTGTTGGTTGATAGGTGTTGGATGGTAGGTGTTGGTTGGTAGGTGTTGGATGGTAGGTGTTGGTTGGTGGGTGTTGGATGGTGGGTGTTGGATGGTGGGTGATGGTTGGTAGGTGTTGGTTGGTGGGTGTTGGTTGGTAGGCGTTGGTTGGTGGGTGTTGGATGGTGTGTGTTGCTTGGTAGGTGTTGGATGGTGGGTGTTGGATGGTAGGTGTTGGTTGGTAGGTGTTGGTGGGTGTTGGACAGTGGGTGTTGGTTGGTAGGTGTTGGTTGGTGGGTGTTGGTTGGTGGGTGTTGGATGGTAGGTGTTGGATTGTAGGTGTTGGTTGATAGGTGTTGGATGGTAGGTGTTGGTTGGTAGGTGTTGGTTGGTAGGTGTTGGATGGTAGGTGTTGGTTGGTGGGTGTTGGATGGTGGGTGTTGGATGGTGGGTGATGGTTGGTAGGTGTTGGTTGGTGGGTGTTGGTTGGTGGGTGTTGGATGGTGGGTGTTGGTTGGTAGGTGTTGGATGGTAGGTGTTGGTTGGTAGGTGTTGGTTGGTGGGTGTTGGTTGGTGGGTGTTGGTTTGTGGGTGTTGGTTGGTAGGTGTTGGATAGTAGGTGTTGGTTGGTAGGTGTTGGTTGGTGGGTGTTGGATGGTAGGTGTTGGTTGGTAGGTGTTGGTGGCACCATAGAAATGGGAGTATTCCCAGTAGGGGGGTGTTTGTGTGTTTGTTTTGCTCCGCAGTGTTTCTAATCGTTCTCCTTCCCGGGAATCATGCAGAAGAAAGGGGTGACCCCAGGGGCTGTACTCGGATCCTCTCCTCCCGGGGACACTCTCTGGATCTGTTTGCAGTCTAACAAAGGAGAAAGTTATTTTTCAATTAGAGTCGGGCAGGGTGCCAGCGCGCTGCGCTCTGCCATCTTCCCTCCGGCAAACCTTTCATCCTCCCCTATGGCTCCTGCTGGCAAATCTCGGAGAACATAGCTTGTTGACATTTCTTATCCCTGGAATGGTTTATCTCTATGAATGACCCTGGATCAGCGCCCAAATATTCCTCCCATGTCTGTAAGTGGATCTGCCGCTCCCTAAGTGCAGGATAATTGTGACCCCCCCCCCCCCCCCACACACACACACACACCGCCTATATAGTTCTATGGTGTGCCACCAATACCATTTCCTGACTGGGTTTAAAGGTCACCCTGGACGCTCACCCAATGGGGGTCACATTGTACTTCCAGGCTTGTTGTGTTAAAACTCCCATCACAGGAGACATGGGTGGATGGATGGGGGAGTGGAAGGATGGATGGATGGGGGAGTTGGGGGATGGATGGATGGAGGAGTGGAGGGATTGGGGAGTGGAAGAATGGACGAAGACATGGATGGATGGATGGATGGATGGATGGGGGAGTGGAGGGATGGGGGAGTGGAAGAATGGATGAAGACATAGATGGATGGATGGATGGATGGATGGATGGGGGAGTGGATGGATGGATAGGAGAGTGGAAGGATGGATGAAGACATGGATGGATGGGGGAGTGGAGGGATGGATGGAGACATGGATGGATGGATAGATGAATGGATGGGGGGGAGTGGAGGGATGGATGGATGGATGGGGGAGTTTGTTTTGAATATTAAAAACAAATAAAAAGTGTTTTCTCTGCAGCCTGAATTGAAGTTGCATGTTTAGTGCCCCCCTATACTGCCAATGTGTACAGCCCTGCCAGGCTGTGATGTTGAGGAATTTTCAGCTCACCCAGAGGCCTGTCCTCTGCCAGCAAGTGAGTTTAATTACCACCTTTATCAGCCACAGAACCTGCGTAATTAATATGTGTTTGGGTTTAAAGGGATGAGGCAGCAACCCTACCTGGGGACCTGTCCTCTGCCGGCTCACCCCAGAGCCTGTCCTCTGCCAGCTCACCCGGGGGCCTGTCCTCTGCCGGCTCACCCGAGGGCCTGTCCTCTGCCGGCTCACCCGGGGGCCTGTCCTCTGCCGGCTCACCCGAGGGCCTGTCCTCTGCCGGCTCACCTGGGGGCCTGTCCTCTGCCGGCTCACCTGAGGGCCTGTCCTCTGCCAGCTCGCCCGAGGGCCTGTCCTCTGCCGGCTCACCCGGGGGCCTGTCCTCTGCCGGCTCACCCGGGGGCCTGTCCTCTGCCGGCTCACCCGGGGGCCTGTCCTCTGCCGGCTCACCCGGGGGCCTGTCCTCTGCCGGCTCACCCGAGGGCCTGTCCTCTGCCGGCTCACCTGGGGGCCTGTCCTCTGCCGGCTCACCTGAGGGCCTGTCCTCTGCCAGCTCACCCGAGGGCCTGTCCTCTGCCAGCTCACCTGGGGGCCTGTCCTCTGCCAGCTCACCCGGGGGCCTGTCCTCTGCCGGCTCACCCGAGGGCCTGTCCTCTGCCAGCTCACCCGGGGGCCTGTCCTCTGCCGGATCACCGGGGGGCCTGTCCTCTGGTGGATCACCCGGGGGCCTGTCCTCTGGTGGATCACCCGGGGGCCTGTCCTCTGGTGGATCACCCGGGGGCCTGTCCTCTGGTGGATCACCCGGGGGCCTGTCCTCTGGTGGATCACCCGGGGGCCTGTCCTTTGGTGGATCACCCGGGGGCCTGTCCTCTGCCGGCTCACCCGAGGGCCTGTCCTCTGCCGGCTCACCCGAGGGCCTGTCCTCTGCCGGCTTACCCGGGGGCCTGTCCTCTGCCGGATCACCGGGGGGCCTGTTCTCTGGTGGATCACCCGGGGGCCTGTCCTCTGGTGGATCACCTGGGGGCCTGTCCTCTGGTGGATCACCCGGGGGCCTGTCCTCTGGTGGATCACCCGGGGGCCTGTCCTCTGCCGCCTCACCCGGGGGCCTGTCCTCTGCCGGCTCACCCGGGGGCCTGTCCTCTGGTAGATCACCCGGGGGCCTGTCCTCTGGTGGATCACCCGAGGGCCTGTCCTCTGGTGGATCACCCGGGGGCCTGTCCTCTGCCGCCTCACCCGGGGGCCTGTCCTCTGCCGGCTCACCCGGGGGCCTGTCCTCTGCCGGCTCACCTGGGGGCCTGTCCTCTGCCGGCTCACCCGAGGGCCTGTCCTCTGCCAGCTCACCCGAGGGCCTGCGTTCTGCCAGCTCACCTGGGGGCCTGTCCTCTGCCAGCTCACCCGGGGGCCTGTCCTCTGCCGGCTCACCCGAGGGCCCTATCCTCTGCCGGCTCACCCGGGGGCCTGCCCTCTGCCGGCTCACCCGAGGGCCTGTCCTCTGCCGGCTCACCCGGGGGCCTGTCCTCTGCCGGATCACCGGGGGGCCTGTCCTCTGGTGGATCACCCGGGGGCCTGTCCTCTGGTGGCTCACCCGGGGGCCTGTCCTCTGGTGGCTTACCCGGGGGCCTGCCCTCTGCCGGCTCACCCGAGGGCCTGTCCTCTGCTGGCTCACCCGGGGGCCTGTCCTCTGGTAGATCACCCGGGGGCCTGTCCTCTGGTGGATCACCCGAGGGCCTGTCCTCTGGTGGATCACCCGGGGGCCTGTCCTCTGCCGCCTCACCCGGGGGCCTGTCCTCTGCCGGCTCACCCGGGGGCCTGTCCTCTGCCGGCTCACCCGGGGGCCTGTCCTCTGCCGGCTCACCCCGGGGCCTGTCCTCTGCCGGCTCACCCGAAGGCCTGTCCTCTGCCGGCTCACCCGGGGGCCTGTCCTCTGCCGGCTCACCCGAGGGCCTGTCCTCTGCCAGCTCACCCGAGGGCCTGTCCTCTGCCAGCTCACCCGGGGGCCTGTCCTCTGCCAGCTCACCCGGGGGCCTGTCCTCTGCCGGCTCACCCGAGGGCCTGTCCTCTGCCGGCTCACCCGGGGGCCTGTCCTCTGCCGGCTCACCCGAGGGCCTGTCCTCTGCCGGATCACCGGGGGGCCTGTCCTCTGGTGGATCACCCGGGGGCCTGTCCTCTGGTGGATCACCCGGGGGCCTGTCCTCTGGTGGATCACCCGGGGGCCTGTCCTCTGGTGGATCACCCGGGGGCCTGTCCTTTGGTGGATCACCCGGGGGCCTGTCCTCTGCCGGCTCACCCGAGGGCCTGTCCTCTGCCGGCTCACCCGAGGGCCTGTCCTCTGCCGGCTTACCCGGGGGCCTGTCCTCTGCCGGATCACCGGGGGGCCTGTTCTCTGGTGGATCACCCGGGGGCCTGTCCTCTGGTGGATCACCCGGGGGCCTGTCCTCTGGTGGATCACCCGGGGGCCTGTCCTCTGCCGCCTCACCCGGGGGCCTGTCCTCTGCCGGCTCACCCGGGGGCCTGTCCTCTGGTAGATCACCCGGGGGCCTGTCCTCTGGTGGATCACCCGAGGGCCTGTCCTCTGGTGGATCACCCGGGGGGCCTGTCCTCTGCCGCCTCACCCGGGGGCCTGTCCTCTGCTGGCTCACCCGGGGGCCTGTCCTCTGCCGGCTCACCTGGGGGCCTGTCCTATGCCGGCTCATCCGGGGGCCTGTCCTCTGCCGGCTCACCCGGGGGCCTGTCCTCTGGTGGCTCACCCGGGGGCCTGTCCTCTGCCGGCTCACCCGAGGGCCTGTCCTCTGCCAGCTCACCCGAGGGCCTGTCCTCTGCCAGCTCACCCGAGGGCCTGTCCTCTGCTGGATCAACCGGGGGCCTGTCCTCTGGTGGATCACCCGGGGGCCTGTCTTGTTGATTAGATGGAGAAAAGTCTAATGATCTCTCTTCTCTCTCCAGGAATCAGAAGTGTACAGAGTGGTGGCGGCAGAGAGGAAAGCACCGCGGGTGAAGTGTGGTAAGATAAATTGGAAGCATCTTCTGCCCAGAGATTGCCCCTCCCCCCCCTACCTACAGGCCCAGGAATGCCAAGAACAAGAGGAGAGTCTGATGAGGTTGTCTCTTGCTACAAGACAGGTCCTCTTCCCCTCCCCCTCTCAGTCTGGTAGAGTTTTCGGATAGGCAGTGCCCTTTATTAAAGTGGAGATAATATACATGAGGGGTCATCTCTGGAAATGTCACCGAGCACCATCATCGGTCTTTTCTGATTAATAAACTCATAAAAAGAGTCACATGATACGTCTACTGCCAATTCCTCCCTAATGAAAGTCGCCTTTTCAAAGGTTTATTTCCCAGACCTCCGACCCGCGTTCCCGGGAGATGAGGGCCACTTTCCGGGTCACTTCACCATTTATGAATTCCTCCAGAAGCTCCTCCCCCATCAGAGGAACCGCGCTGCACCTGTCAGGTGTCCTCAGCACTTCAATCATCTCATATGAAGAAAATCTATTCCTATTTTATAATTAGGATTAGGGATGAGCTTCGAGTTCGAGTCGAACATCGGCGGTACTATCGTTCCACGAAGATCGAACATTATGGGCCGTTCGCACCAAATTCGAGTTGCGCATCACGGCCCATAATGCACTGCGTCATCGCAGTGCATTGCTGGCTGATGATTGGCCAAGCATGCACTATGACCCGCATGCTTTGGCCAATCACAGCGCCGTCAGCGCAGAGAGCCATAATTGGCCAATCATGGCTCAGGAGAGTAGGTACACGCCCCACACTATATAAGGGCGCCTGCGCGTCGGCCTTGTGTAGTATGTTCCGGCGGCGTTCAGAGAGAGAGAGAGAGAGATTGTCGTTTTATTTCAGTTAGCGAGATTGAGCAGGCAGTTGATTCAGCTAGTTAGATCCAGTATTCCAGTATATTTAGTATATATATGCATTGCACGCTTTGTATATATATATGTAGCGCCCCCCTCACTCCCCTCTTTGCATCAGCTCGTCTCTCTTCTGTCTAGGGGTACCTCAGAGGGGAGAGAGCGGGGTCACCACGCCTGACCTTCACCACATGTGTCCGTGCGGTGTAAGCAAAGTTCTTTCTCTACCTTCGGGTCAGTGTTGTGCACCTGGAGTTCCCTTGAACAATGTCCACCAGAAAAGAGCCCCACACCACTAAAGTCCAACACTCCTTTATTTTTCTCGAGTGAACAGCACAATCAGTTGGACTTCCTTAGAGAACAGAACAGACAAGGAGGTGTGGATGCAAGTAGGCCCAGACACAATGAACTCTCCACTTTCCTCCCTGAAAGTGGGTTGCGGTCTCCGAGCGCGGGGGGGGGGAATTTCCTTCCAGGCGGTCTCCGAGCGGGGGGGGGATTTCCTTCCAGGCGGTCTCCGGTGAGAGGCTCACCTGTCACCGGCAATATGCTGCACCAGGTCTTCAAGTGAGGAGCTCCCCCCGGTCCATTACGCCTTCCGGATTCAGGTACCCACTCCCTGGGTTCCCTAGGACCTCCTTCCCTCACGGAACTCAGTGTTGGGCACTGAGCTCCAGACCTCCATCTGAGTACTCACCCCAGGCTAAAGGTGCCTGATATGGAACACGACCTCCGGTTGTCCTCTAGGCCTAGGCCGCCTAGAGGACTGACACGAACCACCGCCCACAGGCTGAAGGTGCCTGGGACTCGACCCCCTGACAAAGATGGCCGGCCCCTTTATACCCTCTCCCAGCAAGCACGGCGGGTTCCCCGCCCCACCATACCGCTGCCGAGAGAGGACAAAAAGGAGGCCCGGCACACAGCAATGGCTCAACCCCCAGCCCATGGCGACAGGGCCACCTGCTGGGCTGCAGGGAATTACACATCACTGGTGTCTCTGCCAGTTAAATTTACACCCGGGAAAGTACATACCCGCTACATATATATATATATATATATATATATATATATATATATATACTGTATACAGTTTAGCTAGATCTCACTGCAGAGCGTTCCTGTTATTCTCTTCCTAATAATACTACAGGCAGTTAATTCTGGTAGCTGCAGTATATTCAGTCAGTGTACTGTATACTGGGCACAGTGTGCAGCTAAACCTCACTGCAGACAATTCCTGTTGTTCTCTTCCTAATATACTACAGGCAGGCAGTTGATTCAGGTAGCTGCAGTATATTCAGTATATATATATATATATATATATATATATATACATCCCAGCTTTGTGCAGCTACATCTCACTGCAGGCCATTCCTGGTGTACCTATTCAAATACATCAAATACAGTATGTCTGGAAGGCCACCAAGGAGAGGTAGACAGTCACAGGCCACTAAAAGAGGGCAAGCAGGCTCTGTGTCTAGAGGCAACAGTGCTGGTCGTGGACGCGGTGCATTTTCATCAGCACGTGGCAGTGGGACACACTTGTCCTTTTTTCCAGCAGCTGGCCGTGTTGAGCCGCAACATGCAGAAGAGTTGGTAGAGTGGATGACCAAGCCGTCCTCATCCTCCTCATCCTCTCTCACCCAGGCTCAGAGTTCCTTGGCTGCCAATGCAGGTGCCAAAGCGGCCTATTCCATCGGCTCAAGGTCATCATCAGTTACTCCTTCCCTAGCCCAACCATCATGTACCGAGGAGACCCCCGATCTGTTTGACCACAGTGTAGGGTACATGCTGCAGGAGGATGCGCAGCGTTTTGAAGGCTCCGATGATGGTACCCAGCTTGAGGAAGGCAGTAGCGTGAGCCCAGAGAGAGGGGGTGCCCAACAAGGACAGCAAACTGGTAGTCATGTTCCCCCAGCTGCAGCATACTGCCAGGTTTGCTCCAGTGATGAGGAGGGAGGGGATGATGAGGTCACTGACTCCATGTGGGTGCCTGATAGGAGAGAGGAGGAGGAGGAGGATGAGGAGGAGGCACATCTCCAACGAGGCAGGATGCCCTCCAGGGTCCAGCTTAAGGGCAGCCAGCCGACTGCATCACACCGCAGAGTTCCGCCTGTGCAGGGCGCTGCTGTCTCTGCGCGTTATTCCAAAAGTTCTTTGGTGTGGGACTTTTTTGAGACGTGTGCAGCAGATCGCACCGTTGCCATTTGCAACATATGTCTGAAGCGTATCTCGCGTGGCCAAAACATCAGCCGCTTGGGCACCACATGCTTGACTGAAGTTCCATGCAGTTCGTTGGCAAGCGTACTTAAAAGAACCACACCAAAGAACAAAGCGGACCTCTTCTTGCTCCTCATCAGCTGGGATCTCCAACTCCATTATACCTTAATTTCTCTCAGAAACCTCCACTGAGAGGAATGAAGGTGTAGAATTAGGTGTGTCACAGCCAAGTACTTGCGGCCACTCTGCTAGCAGTACACCGACGTCCGATTCTAGCAGGCAAATTTCCCTGCCCCAGCTGCTGCACCGCCGAAAGAAGTTCACTCCCAGCCATCCACATGTCCAGCGTCTGAATGTTAGCTTGGCTAAATTGCTAGCACCTTCCGTGAGTTTGTGCAATGTGCGGTTCCTCAGTGGCAGGTTCACAAACGCCACTTTTTTTCACGAAAGGCGATTCCGGCTCTCTACCGGCATGTGGAAGGCAATGTCTTGGCCTTGCTGGACAGGGCGGTCAGCGGTAAGGTGCATATTACCGCTGACTCATGGTCCAGCAGGCATGGACAGGGACGTTGCCTATCTTTCACGGCCCATTGGGTCACTCTGCTGGCAGCTGGGAAGGATGCAGGACAAGGTGCAGTAGTGTTGGAGGTTGTTCCGCCGCCACGCCTCCAAAATTCTACTACTGGTGATTCTGACACACCTCTCTCCTTCACCCCCTCCTCTTCTTCTTCCTCCATGGCCTCTTCCTCTGCTGATTTGTCCTCGGAACCAGCGGTGCTCCATAGGCGTTAAAGGGGCTACGCAAGCACGCAGGAAAAAAGATGCCTTGCGGTGCTTGAGCTGGTGTGCTTGGGGGACAGGAGCCACACTGGGGCAGAGATTCTGTCAGCTCTGCAGGAGCAGACTCAGAGGTGGTTGACACCACGCCAGCTTCAGCCAGGAATGGTGGTTTGCAACAATGGCACCAACCTCCTCTCCGCCCTCCGACAGGGACAACTGACCCATGTGCCCTGTTTGGCTCACGTCCTTAACTTGGTGGTGCAGCGGTTCTTGGGCAGGTACCTGGGCTTATAGGATGCCCTGAGGCAGGCCAGGAAAGTCTGTGTGCATTTCCGCCAGTCATATAATGCCAGTGCTCGGCTGGTTGACCTCCAAAAGGAATACAACCTGCCCAAGAACCACCTAATCTGTGACATGCCCACCAGGTGGAACTCAACGTTGGCCATGCTGCAGCGGCTGCACACGCAGCAGAGGGCCATCAATGAGTACCTGTGCGACTATAGCACCAGGACAGGGTCAGGGGAGCTTGTTTTTTTTTCCGCCACGCCAGTGGGTCATGATCAGGGATGCATGCACTGTCCAGTCACCATTTGAGGAGGCCACGAGGATGGTGAGCAGTGACAGTGCATGCATCAGTGATACTGTCCCTCTTGTCCACCTGTTGGAGCACATGCTGCGTGGAATAATGGACAGGGTACTTGAGGCGGAACAGAGGGAGGAAGAGGAGGACTTCCTTACCTCTCAAGGCCCCCTTTATCCAGACAGTGTTCCTGCAGGCCTGCCGATTAAACAGGAAGAGGACGAGGAGGAGGAGGAGGATTGTATCAGCATGGAGGTGGAGCCTAGCACTCAGCATCAGCAGCAGTCTTCAGGGGATCATTTACAGTCCCCAGAAACCCATGGACTTGTACGTGGCTGGGAGGAGGTGACTGTGGATCATGTGATCCTTAGTGACCCAGAGGACTCCGGACCGAATGCCTCAGCAAACCTACGCTGCATGGCCTCCCTGATCCTGCAAAGCCTGCGAAAGAACCCTCAGATTCGTGGTATCAAGGAGAGGGATCATTACTGGCTGGCAACCCTCCTTGATCCACGTTACAAGGGTAAGGTTGCGGACTTTATTCAGCCATCGCAGAGGATGAAACATCTTCGGGAGGCCTTGCAGAAAGGTTTGCAACGCCTGGGAGGTTACAAATTCCTGGTTCTGGACAACCTGTTGCTGAGGCTTCGGTCAGTCACAGAAGGAGCGGTGGAGAAGGTGGCCGTCTGACCGATGCGTTCAGACAATTTTTTAGTCCGCAGCCCCAAGGTATGATCGGTTCCAGCAACCCTCGCCAGCGTCTGATTTACATGGTACAGGAATACCTAGGGGCAAGATCAGACTTGGACACCTTTCTCATTGAAAATCCTCTGGGTTTCTGGGTCTTGAGGATGGATCACTGGCCAGGGCTTTCACAGTATGCAATTGAGCTACTGGCCTGTCCTGCATCCAGCGTTCTTTCGGAATGCACATTCAGTGCTGCTGGAGGTTTTGTAACCAATCACAGGGTGCGCCTGTCCACCGACTCGGTCGATCGGCTGATCTTCATAAAAATGAATCAGTCTTGGATCACCAGCTACCAAGCACCTGATGCTGATGTAACCGAATATATTTTTTTAGAATGTGAGATCCCTTCAAGACTGCCTATGCTAATGCTGAGTGACTATCCTGTTATGCTGAGTGACTATCCTCTTCCTCCTCAATGTTCATGTTGATAGCTTGTAAGAACATTTTTGGTTCTGGGCACCGCCACCAGTGGCTAAGGCCCAATTTTCTGCCCCTGTTTAACAGGGGCGTGTAATTACAATTTTTGATGCAATACTTTGCAGCAGGGTTCATTCCTGCACTCCAACTAGAGTATCTGTGAGGGGTTGAAGTGTTGTGGCACCAGTGCCTAAGGCCCAATTTTCCTACCACTGTTCAACAGGGGCATGTAATTACAATTCTTGATATAATAGTTCACAGCAGAGCTCATTCATGCGCCCACCAAGAGTAACTGTGAGGGCTTACAGTGTTGTGGCAACACCAACACCTAAGGGACATATTTCTGGAGAATATATATGGCAGGCCCCTACTTCCAAACATCCAACTTTCAAATGACTCCTACTTACAAGCGGAAGGAGACAACAGGAAGTGAGAGAAAATCTACCCCTAGGAAGGGAAATTCTCTCCTGTGAAGCCTCATACACACGGCCGAGATTCTCGTCAGGAAAAAAAACGTTGTTTTTCCTGACGAGAATCTTGAGAAGAAACTTGTCCCGGCCGAGTGTACACATGTACGATTCAAAAGAACCGCCGTTCTTTTGAATGGCACGCACGCGGTGACGTCATCGACTACGACGAGCGTGCGCTCGTCACATTTAATGCCGTCGCCGCCATATTGCTACACCCTATGCCTATGCCTAGGAAGCTACCGCGCATGCGTCAAAGTCATTTCGAGCATGCGCGGGTTTCCACGGCGACAGGTAAGTGTACACACGCTCGGGTTTCTCGTCGAGAAACAGGCCGACGAGATTCTCGAAGAGAAAAAAGACCGTAGGTCGTCTTTTTTCTCGTCGGGGAATCTGGGCAGTTTTCTTGACGAGAAAACTGAAACCCGCGTACACACAGCCGGTTTTCTCGGCAAGAAAGCTCTCCCGGCAGTTTTCTTGTCATTTTTTGCAGAGAAAACCAGTCGTGTGTACGCGGCCTAATGCCGTGTACACATGATCGATTTTCTCGACGGTGAAAACACCGTCGAGAAAATCGACGGGAAAAACGAGGAACGGCTTGTTCCCCTACACACGGCCGTTTTTCCCGACATTTTTTCTCTTGGTCGAGAAAAACGACCGTGTGTAGGCTCCCCGGCAGTGTTTCCCTATGGGAAAACTGCTGCGGAAAAAAATGCCGTGAATCACGACGAGAAAAATTAGAGCATGTTCTAATTTTTCTCGTCGTGATTAATGCCGCTTTTCTCTAAAGCCCCACACACGGTCGTTTTTCTCGTCAAAGAGAAAAATTTAATTTTTCCCGACGAGAAAAATGGTCGTGTGTACGCGGCATAATGCCCCATACACACGATCATTTTTAATGTCATTTTTAAAACTGACGTTTTTCTTGTCATTTTTTTTCTTGTTTCCTCTCAAGCCTGTCTTGCGTACACACCATCATTTAAAAAAATGTTCAAGCAAAGCGCAGTGACGTACAGCACGTACGACGGCACTATAAAGGGGAAGTTCCGTTCGAATTGCGCCACCCTTCATGTTAGTAAAGTTTGTTGAGAGATGATTCGCTCTTTTCAGTCTTGTGCTTTTCAGTCCGTTACAGCGTGATGAATGTGCTATCTCCATTACGAACGCTAGTTTTACCAGAACGAGCGCTCCCGTCTCATACTTGATTCTGAGCATGCGCGTTTTTTTTCACGTCGTTAAAGCATACACACTATCGTTTTTCACGTCGTTAAAAAAAACGACATGAAAAACGACGTGAAAAAAGAGAGCATGTTTGAAATTTTTAATGGCCGTTTTTCACGTCGTTAAAAATGCTCTGGAGCCTACACACGATCATTTTTAATGGCCATTTTTTTTAATGGCATTTTTAACAGCATGAAAAACGATCGTGTGTATGGGGCATAAGAGTTATTATGGGAGAAAGGTGTCTCCTCTGTACTGATGCTTTATCACCAATCCTTGTTTCAATAAAAAACCCACATTTTCAAAAAACAGTTGTCATTGGGACGGAAAGTGAGGTGAAATGTTCTGAACAGGGGCACAGACAGCAAAACAAATGTTACAGGGGTGATAACCCTTACCTATGTTTTCCAAAAAGTTTAAAAATAGATTTTTGGGCTGGAGCTACACTTAAACAATGTACCTGTTCAAAATTACAAACAGATTCTACATAAGAACAAACCTACAGTCCCTGTCTTGTATGCACCGCCTGTATAGGGCTGTTCAGAGTATATAGGGCCTTTTTTATTTTATGTGCGGGGTTCCCCTTAATATCCATACAAGACCCAAAGGGGCTGGTAATGGGCTGGGGTAGGGGGGGGGGGTCATGGGGTAGCTATGCCATTTTTCTTAAAGATTTTCATCCATATTACCGGGACCAGACATTACATTAAAGCCGCAAGCAGTTTTAAATGGCTTTTTTTCCTTCAGAAATGTCATTTTGTGCAGGGACAGTTCTAAACACGGGAAACATGCGCTACTTTACAGGCATACTATAGACACCCCCCAGGTACGATTTATAAAGGAATATTTCACTTTTTTTTTTTCACTTTATGCATCATTAAAATGACTGCTCCCGAAAAAACGGCAGTTTTTAAAACTTTTTTTTGCATTGATACATGTCCCCTGGGGCAGGACCCGGGTCCCCAAACCCCTTTTTTAGGACAATAACTTGCATATTAGCCTTTAAAATTCACACTTTTGATTTCTCACGTTCGAGTCCCATAGACTTTAACGGGGTTTGATAGTTTGCGCAAACTTCCGGTCCGTTCGCAGGTTCTGGATGCAAACCGAACCGGGGGGTGTTCGGCTCATCCCTAATTAGGATTCCTGGAAGAGGTGTGTGTGGCCCTCAGTAGCAGGAATGTGGCCCCCGGCATGCACTCTGCACAGTTTTTCTGAGGTGGATCTTCTGCTAAAAACAGAGAGAACCCCGTGGTGGTGGTGGAGTGCCCCCTCATGGTGGTGGAGTGCCCCCTCATGGTGGTGGAGTGCCCCCTCATGGTGGTGGAGTGCCCCCTCATGGTGGTGGAGTGCCCCCTCGTGTTTCTGTCCTGTGTCCCCTTGTGCCAAGTCAAACAAAGATTTGGGGGGGGGGACCCTAAAAGACACATTAAAGATGGTGCAGCCATAAGACCATAAAATGTTCCGGAGTATTACACGGCATCGCTGGAGTGAAATTTCATATTATTGTATGTGTGAGTTATAATATTCTGTTCTGTTTTATGGTCTTTTGGCTGCACCAACTTTAATGTGTCTTTTAGGGTCCCCCCCCCCAAATCTTTGTTTGTCTATTGTACGGATTCTGACCAAATCCTTTTGGTAGGAGCACCTCATCCAACCCCCCCACCCCCCAATCATTGCCTCTCATTAGTGTCCACCTGTGATATAGGAGGAGTCCTTTATTTCTCCCATATAGAGGAGTAGATTTCTCCCATGGGTCAGAGAAGCGGGACCTTCCTTTCTATAGATAGTGTAGGACCCCCCCCATAATAATGGGGTACTTTGTCACAGTAAGCGGGCTTAGCACCGTATAACCATATAGTGTGACCAAATCCCCATATTTTTTGTTAATATTCCGGTGTATTTTTTTTTATTTTATTTAATATCTTTTTATTGTTTTTTTTAACAACACATCACATATTTTACAATACAGTATATAGAACACATACACACTCTCAATATTTCCAAACAGCAAAAAAAATAAAAAAAAAAGACAATACTCTACACTCCTATATATAAAAGGCCCGGCCATGAAATCTCCCAATGCCTAGGGGAATCAAGGCTGGGCGGGAGAGAGGGCAAGGAGTAATCAGAAATAGAAACAGAGCAGCGAGGAAGGGAGAGAGATAAAGAGGGGAATATTCTGGTGTATTAAACAGCCTTGCAGGAGTTAAATGTCATTTATTTGCATGTGTGCGCTGTATTATTTTGTTCCTTTGTGCCAAGTGTTCCCTCATATCCAGTGTCTGGTGTCCCCTCATGTCTATTGTCCCCTTATGCTCTCATGTCCAGTGTCTGGTGTCCCCTCATGTCCCCTCATATTCAGTGTCTGGTGTCCCCTTATGTAGTGTCTGGTGTCCCCTCATTTCCAGTGTCCAGTGTCTGGTGTCCCCTCATGTCTATTGTCCCCTTATGCTCTCATGCCCAGTGTCTGGTGTCCCCTCATGTCCGATGTTCTCTCATACCCAGTGTCTGGTGTCCCCTCATGTGTGATGTCCCCTCATGTCCACTCATATTCAGTGTCTGGTGTCCCCTCATGTCATGTCTGGTGTCCCCTCATGTCGTGTCTGGTGTCCCCTCATGTCGTGTCTGGTGTCCCCTCATGTTGTGTCTGGTGTCCCCTCATGTGTGATGTTCTCTCATATCCAGTGTCTGGTGTCCCCTCATGTGTGATGTCCCCTCATGTCCCCTCATATTCAGTGTCTGGTGTCCCCTCATGTCATGTCTGGTGTCCCCCTCATGTCGTGTCTGGTGTCCCCTCATGTCGTGTCTGGTGTCCCCCTCATGTCGTGTCTGGTGTCCCCTCATGTCGTGTCTGGTGTCCCCTCATGTTGTGTGTGGTGTCCCCTCGTGTGTGATGTTCTCTCATATCCAGTGTCTTGTGTCCCCTCATGTGTGATGTCCCCTCATATTCAGTGTCTGATGTCCCCTCATGTCGTGTCTGGTGTCCCCTCATGTCCCCTCATGTCCAGTGTCTGGTGTCCCCTCATGTCGTGTCTGGTGTCCCCTCATGTTGTGTCTGGTGTCCCCTCGTGTGTGATGTTCTCTCATATCCAGTGTCTGGTGTCCCCTCATGTGTGATGTCCCCTCATATTCAGTGTCTGATGTCCCCTCATGTCGTGTCTGGTGTCCCCTCATGTCCCCTCATGTCCAGTGTCTGGTGTCCCCTCATGTCGTGTCTGGTGTCCCCTCATGTTGTGTCTGGTGTCCCCTCGTGTGTGATGTTCTCTCATATCCAGTGTCTTGTGTCCCCTCATGTGTGATGTCCCCTCATATTCAGTGTCTGATGTCCCCTCATGTCGTGTCTGGTGTCCCCTCATGTCCCCTCATGTCCAGTGTCTGGTGTCCTCTCATGTCCAGTGCCTAGTGTCCCCTCATGTGTCATGTTCTCTCATGTCCCCTCATGTCGTGTCTGGTGTCCCCTCATGTTGTGTCTGGTGTCCCCTCGTGTGTGATGTTCTCTCATATCCAGTGTCTGGTGTCCCCTCATGTGTGATGTCCCCTCATATTCAGTGTCTGATGTCCCCTCATGTCGTGTCTGGTGTCCCCTCATGTCCCCTCATGTCCAGTGTCTGGTGTCCCCTCATGTCGTGTCTGGTGTCCCCTCATGTTGTGTCTTGTGTCCCCTCATGTGTGATGTTCTCTCATATCCAGTGTCTGGTGTCCCCTCATGTGTGATGTCCCCTCATATTCAGTGTCTGATGTCCCCTCATGTCGTGTCTGGTGTCCCCTCATGTCCCCTCATGTCCAGTGTCTGGTGTCCTCTCATGTCCAGTGCCTAGTGTCCCCTCATGTGTCATGTTCTCTCATGTCCCCTCATGTCATGTCTGGTGTCCTCATGTCCGATGTTCTATTATGTCCCCTCATGTCGTGTCTGATGTCCCCTCATGTGTGATGTCCCCTCATGTCCAGTGTCTGGTGTCCCCTCATGTGTGATGTCCCCTCATGTCCCCTCATATTCAGTGTCTGATGTCCCCTCATGTCGTGTCTGGTGTCCCCTCATGTCCAGTGTCTGGTGTCCCCTCATGTCCGATGTTCTCTCATACCCAGTGTCTGGTGTCCCCTCATGTGTGATGTCCCCTCATGTCCCCTCATATTCAGTGTCTGGTGTCCCCTTATGTCGTGTCTGGTGTCCCCTCATTTCCAGTGTCTGGTGTCCCCTCATTTCCAGTGTCTGGTGTCCCCTCATGTCGTGTCTGGTGTCCCCTCATGTGTGATGTCCCCTCATGTCGTGTCTTGTGTCCCCTCATGTGTGATGTTCTCTCATATCCAGTGTCTGGTGTCCCCTCATGTGTGATGTCCCCTCATATTCAGTGTCTGGTGTCCCCTCATGTGTGATGTCCCCGCACCAACTTTAATGTGTCTTTTAGGGTCCCCCCCCCCAAATCTTTGTTTTTCTATTGTACGGATTCTGACCAAATCCTTTTGGTAGGAGCACCTCATCCAACCCCCCCACCCCCCAATCATTGCCTCTCATTAGTGTCCACCTGTGATATAGGAGGAGTCCTTTATTTCTCCCATATAGAGGAGTAGATTTCTCCCATGGGTCAGAGAAGCGGGACCTTCCTTTCTATAGATAGTGTAGGACCCCCCCCATAATAATGGGGTACTTTGTCACAGTAAGCGGGCTTAGCACCGTATAACCATATAGTGTGACCAAATCCCCATATTTTTTGTTAATATTCCGGTGTATTTTTTTTTTTTTATTTAATATCTTTTTATTGTTTTTTTTAACAACACATCACATATTTTACAATACAGTATATAGAACACATACACACTCTCAATATTTCCAAACAGCAAAAAAAAAAAAAAAAAAGACAATACTCTACACTCCTATATATAAAAGGCCCGGCCATGAAATCTCCCAATGCCTAGGGGAATCAAGGCTGGGCGGGAGAGAGGGCAAGGAGTAATCAGAAATAGAAACAGAGCAGCGAGGAAGGGAGAGAGATAAAGAGGGGAATATTCTGGTGTATTAAACAGCCTTGCAGGAGTTAAATGTCATTTATTTGCATGTGTGCGCTGTATTATTTTGTTCCCTTGTGCCAAGTGTTCCCTCATATCCAGTGTCTGGTGTCCCCTCATGTCTATTGTCCCCTTATGCTCTCATGTCCAGTGTCTGGTGTCCCCTCATGTCCCCTCATATTCAGTGTCTGGTGTCCCCTTATGTAGTGTCTGGTGTCCCCTCATTTCCAGTGTCCAGTGTCTGGTGTCCCCTCATGTCTATTGTCCCCTTATGCTCTCATGCCCAGTGTCTGGTGTCCCCTCATGTCCGATGTTCTCTCATACCCAGTGTCTGGTGTCCCCTCATGTGTGATGTCCCCTCATGTCCACTCATATTCAGTGTCTGGTGTCCCCTCATGTCATGTCTGGTGTCCCCTCATGTCGTGTCTGGTGTCCCCTCATGTCGTGTCTGGTGTCCCCTCATGTTGTGTCTGGTGTCCCCTCATGTGTGATGTTCTCTCATATCCAGTGTCTGGTGTCCCCTCATGTGTGATGTCCCCTCATGTCCCCTCATATTCAGTGTCTGGTGTCCCCTCATGTCATGTCTGGTGTCCCCCTCATGTCGTGTCTGGTGTCCCCTCATGTCGTGTCTGGTGTCCCCCTCATGTCGTGTCTGGTGTCCCCTCATGTCGTGTCTGGTGTCCCCTCATGTTGTGTGTGGTGTCCCCTCGTGTGTGATGTTCTCTCATATCCAGTGTCTTGTGTCCCCTCATGTGTGATGTCCCCTCATATTCAGTGTCTGATGTCCCCTCATGTCGTGTCTGGTGTCCCCTCATGTCCCCTCATGTCCAGTGTCTGGTGTCCCCTCATGTCGTGTCTGGTGTCCCCTCATGTTGTGTCTGGTGTCCCCTCGTGTGTGATGTTCTCTCATATCCAGTGTCTGGTGTCCCCTCATGTGTGATGTCCCCTCATATTCAGTGTCTGATGTCCCCTCATGTCGTGTCTGGTGTCCCCTCATGTCCCCTCATGTCCAGTGTCTGGTGTCCCCTCATGTCGTGTCTGGTGTCCCCTCATGTTGTGTCTGGTGTCCCCTCGTGTGTGATGTTCTCTCATATCCAGTGTCTTGTGTCCCCTCATGTGTGATGTCCCCTCATATTCAGTGTCTGATGTCCCCTCATGTCGTGTCTGGTGTCCCCTCATGTCCCCTCATGTCCAGTGTCTGGTGTCCTCTCATGTCCAGTGCCTAGTGTCCCCTCATGTGTCATGTTCTCTCATGTCCCCTCATGTCGTGTCTGGTGTCCCCTCATGTTGTGTCTGGTGTCCCCTCGTGTGTGATGTTCTCTCATATCCAGTGTCTGGTGTCCCCTCATGTGTGATGTCCCCTCATATTCAGTGTCTGATGTCCCCTCATGTCGTGTCTGGTGTCCCCTCATGTCCCCTCATGTCCAGTGTCTGGTGTCCCCTCATGTCGTGTCTGGTGTCCCCTCATGTTGTGTCTTGTGTCCCCTCATGTGTGATGTTCTCTCATATCCAGTGTCTGGTGTCCCCTCATGTGTGATGTCCCCTCATATTCAGTGTCTGATGTCCCCTCATGTCGTGTCTGGTGTCCCCTCATGTCCCCTCATGTCCAGTGTCTGGTGTCCTCTCATGTCCAGTGCCTAGTGTCCCCTCATGTGTCATGTTCTCTCATGTCCCCTCATGTCATGTCTGGTGTCCTCATGTCCGATGTTCTATTATGTCCCCTCATGTCGTGTCTGATGTCCCCTCATGTGTGATGTCCCCTCATGTCCAGTGTCTGGTGTCCCCTCATGTGTGATGTCCCCTCATGTCCCCTCATATTCAGTGTCTGATGTCCCCTCATGTCGTGTCTGGTGTCCCCTCATGTCCAGTGTCTGGTGTCCCCTCATGTCCGATGTTCTCTCATACCCAGTGTCTGGTGTCCCCTCATGTGTGATGTCCCCTCATGTCCCCTCATATTCAGTGTCTGGTGTCCCCTTATGTAGTGTCTGGTGTCCCCTCATTTCCAGTGTCTGGTGTCCCCTCATTTCCAGTGTCTGGTGTCCCCTCATGTCGTGTCTGGTGTCCCCTCATGTGTGATGTCCCCTCATGTCGTGTCTTGTGTCCCCTCATGTGTGATGTTCTCTCATATCCAGTGTCTGGTGTCCCCTCATGTGTGATGTCCCCTCATATTCAGTGTCTGGTGTCCCCTCATGTGTGATGTCCCCTCATGTCCCCTCATATTCAGTGTCTGATGTCCCCTCATGTCGTGCCTGGTGTCCCCTCATGTCCCCTCATGTCCAGTGTCTGATGTCCCCTCATGTCGTGTCTGGTGTCCCCTCATGTCCCCTCATGTCCAGTGTCTGGTGTCCCCTCATGTGTGATGTCCCCTCATATCCAGTGTCTGGTGTCCCCTCATGTGTGATATCCCCTCATGTCCCCTCATATTCAGTGTCTGATGTCCCCTTCATGTCGTGTCTGGTGTCCCCTCATGTCCCCTCATGTCCAGTGTCTGGTGTCCCCTCATGTCCGATGTTCTCTCATACCCAGTGTCTGGTGTCCCCTCATGTGTGATGTCCCCTCATGTCCCCTCATGTCCCCTCATATTCAGTGTCTGGTGTCCCCTTATGTAGTGTCTGGTGTCCCCTCATTTCCAGTGTCTGGTGTCCCCTCATTTCCAGTGTCTGGTGTCCCCTCATGTCGTGTCTGGTGTCCCCTCATGTCGTGTCTGGTGTCCCCTCATGTGTGATGTCCCCTCATGTCCCCTCATATTCAGTGTCTGATGTCCCCTCATATCCAGTGTCTGGTGTCTCCTCATTTCCAGTGTCTGATGTCCCCTCATATCCAGTGTCTGGTGTCCCCTCATATCCAGTGTGTGGTGTCCCCTCATTTCCAGTGTCTGGTGTCCCCTCATGTGTGATGTCCCCTCATGTCCCCTCATGTCCCCTCATATTCAGTGTCTGGTGTCCCCTTATGTAGTGTCTGGTGTCCCCTCATTTCCAGTGTCTGGTGTCCCCTCATTTCCAGTGTCTGGTGTCCCCTCATTTCCAGTGTCTGGTGTCCCCTCATGTCGTGTCTGGTGTCCCCTCATGTCGTGTCTGGTGTCCCCTCATGTGTGATGTCCCCTCATGTCTCCTCATATTCAGTGTCTGATGTCCCCTCAAATCCAGTGTCTGGTGTCCCCTCATTTCCAGTGTCTGATGTCCCCTCATATCCAGTGTCTGGTGTCCCCTCATATCCAGTGTGTGGTGTCCCCTCATTTCCAGTGTCTGGTGTCCCCTCATGTCCAGTGTCTGGTGTCCTCTCATGTCCAGTGCCTAGTGTCCCCTCATGTGTCATGTTCTCTCATGGCCCCTCATGTCATGTCTGGTGTCCCCTCATGTGTGATGTCCCCTCATGTCCAGTGTCTGGTGTCCCCTCATGTGTTATGTTCTCTAATGTCCCCTCATGTCGTGTCTGGTGTCTTCTTTTGTCTTCTCATGTCTGGTGTCCCCTCATGTTATCTCATGTCTGGTGTCCCCTCATATTATCTCATGTCTGGTGTCCCCTCATGTCTGATGTGTTCTCATGTCCAGTGTCCCCACATGTTTGGTGACCTCTCATGTCTAGTGTCCCCTTATGTCCGGTGTACCTTCTTGTCCCCTCACGTTTCTTGTGTCCCCTCATGTCCGGCGTCCCCTCATGTCTTCTCATGTCTGATTTTCCATCATGTCCAGTGTCCCCTCATGTCCCCTCATTTCCAGTGTGTCCCCCTATGTCCCCTCATGTCCCCTCATCTCTGTGTCCTGTGTCTCTGCAGAGCTGCTTCCATGCTTCAATGGCGGGGAATGTATCCAGAAGAAGTTCTGTGACTGTGGTCGGTATAACGCCTCGGGATCGCGTTGTCAGATAGGTATTTGTGTGACTTTCTGAGAATCTCATCCAATCATCGTGTGTGTGGCTCGTCCTCCTCATGTGTTCCTCATGTCTTGTCATCCCAAAGTCTACAACACCGGAGCCGACAGAGAGAACATTTGCCGCACGTGGGGACAATATCACTATGAAACCTTCGATGGCGTTTATTATTATTACCCGGGAACATCCACCTACGACCTCCTGCGACACAGCGACCCCGAGGAGCCAAGCTTCGCCATCCAGGTCCGAGAAATGACGGCAGAGAGACAGGAGGACCGGAAAACATCTTTCCAGATTCCCTGATCAATTCCCAGATTCCCCGATCAATTCCCAGATTCCCTGATCACTTCCCAGATTCCCCAATCAATTCCCAGATTCCCCGATCACTTCCCAGATTCCCCAATCAATTCTCAGATTCCCTGATCACTTCCCAGGTTCCCCGATCAATTCCCAGATTCCCCGATCAATTCCCAGATTCCCCGATCACTTCCCAGATTCCCCAATCAATTCCCAGATTCCCCGATCACTTCCCAGGTTCCCCGATCAATTCCCAGATTCCCCGATCAATTCCCAGATTTCCCCATCACTTCCCAGATTCCCGATCAATTCCCAGATTCCCTGATCACTTCCCAGATTCCCCAATCAATTCCCAGATTCCCCGATCACTTCCCAGATTCCCCGATCAATTCCCTAATTCCCCCATCACTTCCCAGATTCCCCAATCAATTCCCAGATTCCCCGATCACTTCCCAGATTCCCCGATCACTTCCCAGATTCCCAGATCAATTCCCAGATTCCCCGATCAATTCCCAGATTCCCCGATCAATCCCCAGATTCCCCAATCACTTCCCAGATTCCCCAATCACTTCCCAGATTCCCAGATCACTTCCCAGATTCCCCAATCAATCCCCAGATTCCCCAATCAATTCCCAGATTCCCCGATCACTTCCCAGATTCCCGATCAATTCCCAGATTCCCCGATCAATTCCCAGATTCCCCCATCACTTCCCAGATTCCCCCATCACTTCCCGGGTTCCCCGATCACTTCCCAGATTCCCCCATAACTTCCCAGATTCCCCCATCACTTCCCAGATTCCCCGATCAATTCCCAGATTCCCCAATCAATTCCCAGATTCCCCGATCAATTCCCAGATTCCCCCATCACTTCCCAGATTCCCTGATCAATTCCCAGATTCCCCCGATCAATCCCCAGATTCCCCAATCACTTCCCAGATTCCCCAATCAATTCCCAGATTCCCCGATCACTTCCCAGATTCCCCAATCAATCCCCAGATTCCCCGATCACTTCCCAGATTCCCCAATCAATCCCCAGATTCCCCAATCAATTCCCAGATTCCCCGATCACTTCCCAGATTCCCGATCAATTCCCAGATTCCCCGATCAATTCCCAGATTCCCCCATCACTTCCCAGATTCCCCGATCACTTCCCAGATTCCCCGATCAATTCCCAGATTTCCTGATCACTTCCCAGATTCCCCAATCAATTCCCAGATTCCCCGATCACTTTCCAGATTCCCCAATCAATTCCCAGATTCCCCCATCAATTCCCAGATTCCCTCATCAATTCCCAGATTCCCCGATCAATTCCCAGATTCCCCGATCACTTCCCAGATTCCCCGATCACTTCCCAGATTCCCCGATCACTTCCCAGATTCCGCAATCAATCCCCAGATTCCCCCATCACTTCCCAGATTCCCCCATCATTTCCCAGATTCCCCCATCATTTCCCAGATTCCCCCATCATTTCCCAGATTCCCCCATCACTTCCAAATTCCCATTGGTTGTGATTAGTCAGTGATGTGATGTCTGTGATTCGTTGGTGGCATTATTACTTTTAATGTATTGGAGGTTGGACCTTCAAGCTGTTCTTGTGATGTATTCCCAATGGCAGCTCACTCTATCCTGACCAATCCCAGTGGAAGCTCACCCTATCCTGACCAATCCCAGGCCAGCTCACTCTATCCTGACCAATTCCAGGCCAGCTCACTCTATCCTGACCAATCCCAGGCCAGCTCACTCTATCCTGACCATTCCCAGGCCAGCTCACTCTATCCTGACCAATCCCAGTGGCAGCTCACCCTATCCTGACCAATCCCAGGCCAGCTCACTCTATCCTGACCAATCCCAGGCCAGCTCACTCTATCCTGACCATTCCCAGGCCAGCTCACTCTATCCTGACCAATCCCAGGCCAGCTCACTCTGGTCCCCTCCTTCCAATCTGTATTTTATGTTCTCCTCCACAAGGACATCAGAACAATCAATTACATTTGTATGATTTCCCTTGCAGAGAATTCCCAGCATGCTGGACGTTTATAATAGGTTGTTGAGCTGTGTGTCTCCCCCTGCAGGTACACAATGACGGGGACTGCGGCCCCCTCCCGTACTCCTGTCTGCGCTCCCTAAGTCTGTACTTTGCTGGAATCGGGGAAATTACCTTACAGAACCAAATTGTCCTTCATAACAACGTCAGGTAAGTGTCTGCGACCTTCACCACATTACACTGAAGAAATGACACTTTGCTACAATGTAAAGTAGTGAGTGTACACAGGGGGGAGGAGTGTACACAGGGGGGGAGGAGTGTACACAGGGGGGAGGAGTGTACACAGGAGGGAGGAGTGTACACAGGGGGGAGGAGTGTACACAGAGGGGAGGAGTGTACACAGGGGGAAGGAGTGCACACAGGGGGGAGGAGTGTACACAGGGGGGAGGAGTGTACACAGGGGGGAGGAGTGTATACAGGGGGAGGAGTGTACACAGGTGAGGGGGAGGAGTGTACACAGGGGGGAGGAGTGTACACAGGGGGGAGGAGTGTACACAGGGGGGGAGGAGTGTACACAGGGGGGAGGTGTATACAGGGTGGAGGAGTGTACACAGGGGGGGAGGAGTGTACACAGGGGGGAGGAGTGTACACAGGGGGAGGAGTGTACACAGGGGGAGGAGTGTATACAGGGGGGAGGAGTGTACACAGGGGAGGGGGAGGAGTGTACACAGGGGGGAGGAGTGTACACAGGGGGGAGGAGTGTACACAGGGGGGAGGAGTGTACACAGGGGGGAGGTGTATACAGGGGGGAGGAGTGTACACAGGGGGGGGGGAGTGTACACAGGGGGGAGGAGTGTACACAGGGGGAGGAGTGTACACAGGGGGGGAGGAGTGTACACAGGGGGGGAGGAGTGTACAGCTTGTATAACGGTGTAAATTTCCTCTCCCCTCAAAATAACTCAACACACAGCCATTAATGTCTAAACCGCTGGCAACAAAAGTCAGGACACCCCTAAGTGAAAATGTCCAAATTGGGCCCAAAGTGTCAATATTTTGTGTGGCCGCCATTATTTTCCAGCACTGCCTTAACCCTCTTGGGCATGGAGGTCACCAGAGCTTCACAGGTTGCCACTGGAGTCCTCTTCCCCTCCCCCATGACGTCATCACGGAGCTGGTGGATGTTGGAGACCTTGCGCTCCTCCACCTTCCGGTTGAGGATCCCCACAGATGATCAATAGGGTTTAGGTCTGGAGACATGTTTGGCCAGTCCATCACCTTTACCCTCAGGAATTTCCCCCGCAGTCCATTCATTGCATCTCTTGTTTTCTCTGCAGGGTGGGGCTGCCATACACAGTGGGGAATGTGAAGATCCAAGCCGTCTCCGGATACGTGGTTGTGCGGCAGCAGTACGTCTTCTCCATGGCTTGGGACCGGAACTCCTCCGTGTATCTGAAGATGAGTCCTGATTATTTCGGAAGGACGCACGGACTTTGCGGAAATAATAACTGGATTCCTCAGGATGATCTGGTGACCAGCTACGGTGAGACCCTGAAATTTACCAACCTGAACCCCCAGAATGTTCTTTATGTGGAAACAGCAAATATCAATAAATTTCAGCTGAGCCGCCACCGCCTACACTGCCACCACCAACACAGCCACCACCTACACCGCCACTGCCACTGCCCACACCGCCACCACTGCCATTGCCTCTCCCACCACCTACACCGCCACCACCACCTACACCGCCACCACCAACACCGCCACTGCCCACACCGCCACCACTGCCATTGCCTCTCCCACCGCCTACACCACCACCACCACCTACACCGCCTACACCGTCACCACCAACACAGCCACCACCAACACAGCCACCACCTACACCGCCACTGCCACTGCCCACACCACCACCACTGCCATTGCCTCTCCCACCGCCTACACCGCCACCACCGCCTACACCGCCACCACCAACACCGCCACCGCCACTGCCCACACCGCCACCACTGCCATTGCCTCTCCCACCACCTACACCGCCACCACCGCCTACACCACCACCACCACCTACACCGCCACCACCAACACCGCCACCGCCACTGCCCACACCGCCACCACTGCCATTGCCTCTCCCACCACCTACACCGCCGCCACCACCTACACCGCCACCACCAACACCGCCACCGCCACTGCCCACACCGCCACCACTGCCATTGCCTCTCCCACCGCCCACACCGCCACCGCCTACACCGCCACCACCACCTACACCGCCTACACCGTCACCACCAACACAGCCACCACCAACACAGCCACCACCTACACCGCCACTGCCACTGCCCACACCACCACCACTGCCATTGCCTCTCCCACCGCCTACACCGCCACCACCGCCTACACCGCCACCACCAACACCGCCACCGCAACTGCCCACACCGCCACCACTGCCATTGCCTCTCCCACCGCCCACACCGCCACCGCCTACACCGCCACCACCACCTACACCGCCTACACCGTCACCACCAACACAGCCACCACCAACACAGCCACCACCTACACCGCCACTGCCACTGCCCACACCACCACCACTGCCATTGCCTCTCCCACCGCCTACACCGCCACCACCGCCTACACCGCCACCACCAACACCGCCACCGCCACTGCCCACACCGCCACCACTGCCATTGCCTCTCCCACCGCCTACACCGCCACCACCGCCTACACCGCCACCACCAACACCGCCACCGCCCACACTGCCACCACTGCCATTGCCTCTCCCACCGCCCACACCGTCACCACCTACATCGCCTAGGTGTCATCACTTTCATTGCAGAATATTAGAAATCCGCTAAAACGGGCCTGGCTTCTGTATTCATACAATTTGTATCCATCATATACATAACACAGAATTCCCAGAGCACTCTGGGTTACCTAAAGAGAGCATTCTCTGTCTGCATTGAGACTGGCTTTGCCTGATAGGTGGTACCGATCCCTTGAAATAGGGAGGAGTCTTAGAGAAGCAATCTCTGCACTGTGTACAATGCAGCTTTAGCTATTGAGCTCTATAAACAAAAGGCTTTCACTAAATGTGGTAAGGAGAATGAAAATGAGAAGAGGTGGTGAGAGCTCCACCTGCTGGCTAGAGTAGAAGTATTGATATGTGAGGCGTCACACCTCGTCCTACAATAAATGAGATGTGAAGAAGGCGGTTCCAGTGTTCTGGTCTCATACGGTGAATATTGATCTGTATGTATATAACGTGTTCTCATACGGTGAATATTGATCTGTGTGTATATAACGTGTTCTTATACGGTGAATATTGATCTGTATATAACGTGTTCTCATACGGTGAATATTGATCTGTATATAACGTGTTCTCATACGGTGAATATTGATCTGTGTGTATATAACGTGTTCTCATACGGTGAATATTGATCTGTATGTATATAACGTGTTCTCATACGGTGAATATTGATCTGTGTGTATATAACGTGTTCTCATACGGTGAATATTGATCTGTATATAACGTGTTCTCATACGGTGAATATTGATCTGTATATAACGTGTTCTCATACGGTGAATATTGATCTGTATATAACGTGTTCTCATACGGTGAATATTGATCTGTATATAACGTGTTCTCATACGGTGAATATTGATCTGTATATAACGTGTTCTCATACGGTGAATATTGATCTGTGTGTATATAACGTGTTCTCATACGGTGAATATTGATCTGTATATAACGTGTTCTCATACGGTGAATATTGATCTGTATATAACGTGTTCTCATACGGTGAATATTGATCTGTATATAACGTGTTCTCATACGGTGAATATTGATCTGTGTGTATATAACGTGTTCTCATACGGTGAATATTGATCTGTATGTATATAACGTGTTCTCATACGGTGAATATTGATCTGTATGTATATAACGTGTTCTCATACGGTGAATATTGATCTGTATGTATATAACGTGTTCTCATACGGTGAATATTGATCTGTATGTATATAACGTGTTCTCATACGGTGAATATTGATCTGTGTGTATATAACGTGTTCTCATACGGTGAATATTGATCTGTATGTATATAACGTGTTCTCATACGGTGAATATTGATCTGTATGTATATAACGTGTTCTCATACGGTGAATATTGATCTGTGTGTATATAACGTGTTCTCATACGGTGAATATTGATCTGTGTGTATATAACGTGTTCTCATACGGTGAATATTGATCTGTGTGTATATAACGTGTTCTCATACGGTGAATATTGATCTGTGTGTATATAACGTGTTCTCATACGGTGAATATTGATCTGTGTGTATATAACGTGTTCTCATACGGTGAATATTGATCTGTATATAACGTGTTCTCATACGGTGAATATTGATCTGTGTGTATATAACGTGTTCTCATACGGTGAATATTGATCTGTGTGTATATAACGTGTTCTCATACGGCGAATATTGATCTGTATATAACGTGTTCTCATACGGTGAATATTGATCTGTATATAACGTGTTCTCATACGGTAAATATTGATCTGTGTGTATATAACGTGTTCTCATACGGTGAATATTGATCTGTATGTATATAACGTGTTCTCATACGGTGAATATTGATCTGTATGTATATAACGTGTTCTCATACGGTGAATATTGATCTGTGTGTATATAACGTGTTCTCATACGGCGAATATTGATCTGTGTGTATATAACGTGTTCTTATACGGTGAATATTGATCTGTATATAACGTGTTCTCATACGGTGAATATTGATCTGTGTGTATATAACGTGTTCTCATACGGCGAATATTGATCTGTGTGTATATAACGTGTTCTCATACGGCGAATATTGATCTGTATATAACGTGTTCTCATACGGTGAATATTGATCTGTATATAACGTGTTCTCATACGGTGAATATTGATCTGTATGTATATAACGTGTTCTCATACGGCGAATATTGATCTGTGTGTATATAACGTGTTCTCATACGGTGAATATTGATCTGTGTGTATATAACGTGTTCTCATACGGTGAATATTGATCTGTGTGTATATAACGTGTTCTCATACGGCGAATATTGATCTGTGTGTATATAACGTGTTCTCATACGGCGAATATTGATCTGTATATAACGTGTTCTCATACGGTGAATATTGATCTGTGTGTATATAACGTGTTCTCATACGGTGAATATTGATCTGTGTGTATATAACGTGTTGTTATACGGTGAATATTGATCTGTATATAACGTGTTCTCATACGGTGAATATTGATCTGTGTGTATATAACGTGTTCTCATACGGCGAATATTGATCTGTATATAACGTGTTCTCATACGGCGAATATTGATCTGTATATAACGTGTTCTCATACGGTGAATATTGATCTGTGTGTATATAACGTGTTCTTATACGGTGAATATTGATCTGTATATAACGTGTTCTCATACGGCGAATATTGATCTCTCTGTATAACATTTTATTTCTCTCCTAAATCTTCAGGAAAATTGACGGAAAACATTGAAGAGTTTGTGAACAGCTGGAGAGAAGATCTGCCCCATAAATCCTCCCCCGCCGCTCCTTTATTGTACGAACCGCCATGTGCCAAGACAAGTCCGCGTGTAACACAGGTACGGCGTCTTCCTGCTTCAAGAGACCGGGGGGGGGGCTTGTTGCCTGGAATGGGCCCTATGCCCCTCCCCCTCTGGGCCTGTGCCCCCCCCCTCTCTCTGCACGCACTAATCATCACATTCTAAGGTAAAGTGTACCCAATGTAACCTGGGGGACAGGTAGTCGGTACAAACGCTCCCTGGGATGAGCAGGCGCAGATACCAAGTCCATGGGATAAGTGACAAACACAGTGTTGTTTATTGGTGATTATATACAAAGTCAATGACAGGTGCTGTACAGTGTGCAGAAGAAGAAAAATAGCTAAACAAAACCCTAGCCGTGTCTCGGCTCTAACTATACGGTATATACCGGCCCTCACTACCAGGCTGGACAAGCCTACCGCTTACCAGATTCCACAGCAACTGATTGATAAGTTTCACCGACCTTCTTGCTCTCACAGACCAGCGTTGTCTGTGTGTCCCGGGCAGAACCCAGTCTGTCTGTGTGTCCCGGGCAGAACCCAGGCTGTCTGTGTGTCCCGGGCAGAACCCAGTCTGTCTGCTCAGGTGAGCTTTTAATGGACCTGGGAGAGAACCAACACCTGGACTGGATCAGAGATCCCTAAACGTATAAGAGAGGAGCCTGGGAGATGTCTAAACCCCGAACAGGACTTTTCCTGTCTCTCTCAGGGACGCTCTGCTACACATCCCCCCCCTTGTTTTAACCCCAGAGTTGGAACACCTGTAGCCCAACAGGAGTGAACCCGGGACAGGGCATCTACATTTCCCATCTTAACACCTGGCCTGTGTTTTACAGAAAAGGAAAAATCCTGTAGAGCCAAAAACCACCGGTTCACCCGTCTATTAGTCTTCTTCTTTTGGGCCATCCATTTCAGGGGAGCGTGGTCAGTTATTAATTCGAACTGGCGCCCTAACAAGTAGTACCTGAGCGCGTCCACAGCCCACTTTATGGCGAGACATTCCTTTTCAATGACTGCATACCTTTTCTTATGGTCATTGAGCTTTCTGCTTAGGTACACCACAGGGCGTTCTTCCCCATTGTGTACCTGTGATAGTACTGCCCCGATACCAACATCAGATGCATCCGTCTGAATCAAAACATTTTTGGAGAAATCGGGGGAGTATAGGATTGGCTGTGCACGAAGAGCCTTCTTCAGGACTTGGAAAGACTTTTCTGCTACTGGAGACCATTTCACCATTACGGAGTCTTTCCCTTTCGTAAGGTCTGTCAGTGGGGCAGCTATAGTTGCAAAATTCGGTATAAACCTTCTATAATACCCCGCAATGCCAAGAAAGGCCCTGACCTGCTTCTTGTTTGCAGGACGTGGCCACTCCTGGATGGCTTCTATTTTATTCACTTGGGGTTTAATGACTCCCCGGCCAATAATGTAGCCCAAATACCTGGCTTCCTCCAAACCAATGGCACATTTTTTTGGATTTGCCGTAAAGCCTTCCTTGAAGAGGGAATCAAGGACAGCTTGGACACGGGGCAAGTGAGACTCCCAGTCAATGCTATGCACCACTATGTCATCCAGATAGGCTGCAGCATAGTGTCGGTGAGGTCTTAGGGTCCTGTCCATAGCCCTCTGAAATGTTGCAGGGGCATTTTGCAACCCAAAAGGCATTTTCTTATACTGTAACGACACCTCCGGGGTCACAAACACAGTCTTTTCTTTGGCACTCCCAGTCAGGGGTATTTTCCAATATCCTTTGGTCAAGTCCAAAGTGGTCAGATAATGGGCCTTGCCAAGTCGGTCTACAAGTTCGTCTACCCTGGGCATTGGGTATGTGTCAAACTTTGTTACCGCATTAAGCTTTCTGAAGTTGTTACAGAATCTCCAAGTACCATCCGGTTTTGGGACTAACACGATGGGGCTAGACCAGTCACTATTGGACTCCTCAATGACATCTAGCTCCAACATTCTTTTAACTTCATCACTGATGTCCTTTCTCCTCGCTTCAGGAATTCGGTATGGTTTGAGCTTGACACGGACCCCAGGTTCAGTAACAATATCATGCTGAACTGCTGAAGTCATGCCAGGTAACTCTGAAAAATTCTTTCTATTCCTTATCAGGAACTCTAGCTTCCTGTTTTTGGGAATATGACAGGGTGTCTGGAATCGTGACCTCAGGGACCAGAGGGGACCCAGTACCCTTAGGCGTTCCCGGGAGGGACCTCGCAGTTAACGCCAGTCTATCCTTCCAGGGCTTTAACAGGTTTATGTGGTAAATCTGTTCAGGCTTCCTTTTACCTGGTTGATAGACCTTGTAATTGACTTCCCCAACTCTTTCAATTACTTCAAAGGGACCCTGCCACTTAGCCAGGAACTTGCTCTCAACAGTGGGAACTAACACGAGGACCCTGTCACCAGGTGAGAAAACACGGAGTTGGGCCCCCCTGTTGTATATCCTTTGTTGGGCTGCTTGGGCCTGCAAGAAGTGTTATTTTACCACCGGCATGATTGCTGCAATCCTGTCCTGCATTTGAGCGATATGCTCAATGACACTTTTCTGAGGTGTCTGCTCCCCCTCCCAAGTTTCCTTGGCTATGTCTAAGAGTCCCCGAGGGTGTCTCCCATAAAGTAGCTCAAATGGAGAGTACCCCGTAGAGGACTGGGGAACCTCCCTGATGGCGAACATCAAGTATGGAATCAGGAAGTCCCAGTCTTTCCCAGCCTTGTCAACAACCTTTTTTAACATACTCTTTAATGTCTTATTGAAGCGTTCCACCAAGCCATCCGTTTGAGGATGGTACACCGAGGTTCGTAACTGCGTCACCTTAAATAACTTGCACAGCTCCCTAGTTATTCGTGACATGAATGGGGTGCCCTGGTCTGTAAGGACTTCTTTAGGGATGCCAACCCGACTGAACACCATAAACAGCTCTTTGGCAATGTTTTTAGCAGACGCGGTGCGTAAGGGAACGGCCTTGGGGTAACGGGTAGCATAATCCATGATCACAAGGATATGCTGATGACCGCGGGCAGATTTGGGGAGCGGACCCACAAGGTCCATGGCAATCCTCTTAAAAGGGCACTTCAATAATGGGCAAGGGCACTAAAGGACTTCGGAAGTGGGGCTGTGGGGCTGACATCTGACACACAGGACAGGATTGACAATAATTCTCTATATTTTTCTGTATCCCAGGCCAGTAAAACCTGCGCAACACCCTTTCAGTGGTTTTCTCAACCCCTAAATGGCCTCCTAGCAAGTGCCCATGGGCAAGTTCCAACACCAGCCGTCTGTATGGCTTAGGGACTACCAACTGTTCAACCACTTCATCATTAGATTTACATACACGATACAGTAAATCCTCATTGCTGCAGAAATATGGAAAACATTGCCTGTCCCCTGGTTCGACAGGTACATCATTAATCACCATTACATTTTCCCAGGCCCTGGCAAGGGTAGGGTCTTGTCTCTGCTCAGTACTAGGGATGAGCCGAACACCCCCCCGGTTCGGTTCGCACCAGAACCTGCGAACGGACCGAAAGTTTGCACGAACGTTAGAACCCTATTAAATACAATGGACGCAAACGTTCGAAATCTAAAGTGCTAATTATAATGACTAATATGCATGTTATTGTCCTAAAAAGGGTTTGGGGACCCGGGTCCTGCCCCAGGGGACATGTATCAATGCAAAAAGCAGTTTTAAAAACTTTTCGGGAGCAGTCATTTTAATGATGCATTAGGGGGAAAAAAAGTGTGAAATATTTATTTAAATATCGTACCTGGGGGGGGTGTCTAAAGTATGCCTGTGAAGTGGCGCGTGTTTCCCGTGTTTAGAACTGTCCCTGCACAAAATGACATTTCTAAAGGAAAAAAAGCCATTTAAAACTGCTTGCGGCTTTAATGTCATGTCTTGCCATGGCAATATGGATGAAAATCATTGAGAAAAATGGCATGGCTACCCCATCACCCAAATTGGGCCTTAGGCACTGGTGCCACAATAATACAACCCCTCACAGATACTGTACTTGGAGCACAGCAATGAGCCCTGCTGCAAAGTATTGCATCAAAAATTGTAATTACACGCCCCTGTTAAACAGGGGCTGAAAAATTGGGCCTTAGGCACTGGTGCTGGTGCCATGACACTGCAACCTCTCCCAGATACTCTAGTTGGAGTGCAGGAATGAGCCCTGCTGCAAAGCATTGCATAAAAAATTGTAATTACATGCCCCTGTTAAACAGGGGCTGAAAAATTGGGCCTTAGCCACTGGTGGCGGCACCCAGAAACAAAAATGTTCTTCCAAGCTATCATCAGGAATCAGATCATTGAGGAGGAAGAGGATAGTCAGTCAATTTAACAGGACAGGCACTCAGCATCAGCATAGGCAGTCTTGAAGGGATGTGACATTTCAAAATAAATTATTCTGTTACATCAGCTTCAGGTGCTTGGTAGCTGGTGGTGATCCAAGACTGGTTCATCTTTATGAAGGTCAGTCGATCAACCGAGTCGGTGGACAGGCGCACCCTGTGATCCGTGACAAAGCCTCCAGCAGCACTGAATGTGTGTTCTGAAAGAACACTGGATGCAGGACAGGCCAGTAGCTCAATTGCATACTGTGCAAGCTCTGGCCAGTGATCCATCCTCAAGACCCAGTAAGCCAGAGAATTTTCGGTGGAAAAGGTGTCCAAGTCTGACCTTGCCCCTAGGTATTCCTGCACCATGTATATCAGATGCTGGCGATGGTTGCTGGAACCTGTGACAGGAGGGTCACGTTGGACACAGGGTGAGCCAGGAAACCATGGACATTAAGAATATGGCTTGGATTGCTTGAAATTGAAATAGTAGTATTAGTCCACAATATTGTTTTATTCTGAACTTAAAGTGGAGCTCCACCCTAAATTTTCACTTTTGTTAATCGGAACCCTCCCCCCCCTGGTGTCACAATTGACACCTTTCAGGGGGGAGGGGGGTGAAGATACCTGTCAGGTATTTTCACCCACATCCGGGAGTCCTCTCTCCGGGAATCTGCGGGAGTGACGTCACTTCCCCCAGACTTCCCGTAGTGTTCTGGGAGACACTCGGCTCCCAGAACACAGGAGCACCAATCAGAACGGCGCAGCGCGACTCGCGCATGCGCCGTAGGGAACCGGGCATGAAGCTGCAGGGCTTCACTTCCTGGTTCCCTCAGCGAGGATGGGGGAGGGAGCAGCAGAGCGACGAGCGGTCGCTCATCCTCTGCTGCGGACGTCGCTGGACTCCAGGACAGGCAAGTGTCCAAATATTAAAAGCCAGCAGCTGCTGTAGCTGTAGCTGCTGGCTTTTAATATTTTTTTTCCAGCGGAGCTCCGCTTTAACAGGTTAATTGAGAGATGTGTATTAAAGGTCGTCATTGAGTAAAGTCTGTTGATAATGGGAGTTAAGCCTGTAATTATAGGTGTTGTAGAAGACAGAGTGGCTACAGATCCTTTCATTGTAAGATGTGTATTAAAAGTTTGTTATGCAAATATTGTGTGAAGTCTTTGATAGTTGGGAGACAAAAGCTAACCTGTTGTCGTCTAGGAGGTGTCAAAATAATGTGTATTGGGTCTTGTTGTGTTGTGGGTGGAGCTGGACCATTGTTCATTTTGGGTTAATGCAGTATTGGATGTATATAAAAGTTACAGTGTTTTTCAATAAAGGTCAGTCTATTTTTTGGAAAGATACAGAGCGTGTTGTCTCGTTCTTCCAGAAGGATTAATTCCTATGGGAAGTGGTCGTCTGGCTGTGGAGGATAGGCAGTGAATTTGTGTCCAGGAGAGGGAAGAGATCATTAAACGGCGTTAAACCCCTTTCGTATTTGGGGTGTCGTTACATTGGTGGCAGCGGTGGGATTTTCCCTCCAGTTCCTAGGACACTCCAAACCACCACAGTGAATGACCAGCTATGCAGCCTGCAGGAAAGCCACGCTGAAAGACCTACTTGAGAGCCGAGATGGACCAGAGGGATGGTGATGCAAGACCCCGGTCAATTGAAGATTTGTTTTAGCAACGAGTTCGAGAGCGGTTGGCATTATATGGTGCTAACCCATCAGAGACCACCATACAGGAAGCCATTAGAGGCATCCAGCTGCAGGATGAGCGACAAGAGAAAAAACTACAGCGACAAAAGAGAGAACTAGAGCGGCAACATGAGCGAAGAACGGCGGAGATACGGCAATCGGAGATCGCCTACAAACAGCTGCTAGAATCTGCTCAGCAGCAGGGTGGGGCTACCTTTGCCTGGGACTATCAGGAAATACCAGTTGACAACTATGAAATCCTGGCTGAAGAATCGGCAGTGGAAAATCTGAACATTGCCATCCCTAAAGCCGAAGTGGATGATATGGAGTTCCAGGAAGCTAGCCTGGCTGAAGAATCGGCAGTGGAAAATCTGAAGATTGCCATCCCTAAAGCCGAAGTGGATGATATGGAGTTCCAGGAAGCTAGGGCAGTTGGCTCATCTCCCCAGCCACAGATTACAGAAGGTATGGACTTAAGGGACTGTTCAGAGGATGTTATGGATTATGCATCGCCTGCTCAAGTACTGGCAGCAGGACAAAGTACTGCAGACCCCTGCTCTACACCCGTGGCAGTTTTGAGGGCCGAGGTGAGGAGGTGATGGTTCCTCTTTCCCAGGGGATTTCAGAGATGCAGGGAGGAGAAGCAGCCCTTTTCCCTCCCCAACAATTAGCCAGAGCAGATGGTGTGGAGTCCCCAGCAGAAGTGCTGGCAACAGGGCAGAGTGATAGCAACCTCTGCCCAGCACCGGAAACAACTGGGGAGTTTCAGGGAGCCGGGGCAGTTGGCCCCTCTCTCCAGCAACAAGCTGAGGTGGTAAAGCTTTTACCCCCAGCTGAATCACTGGCAGCAGGGCAGAATGCTACTGGCCTCTGCACACAACTGCAACTTGAGCTGATATCGGTGGATGGGACTTCGGTCTTCACTGACCCAACCCCAGAAAATGGTGTGACACTGGGACAGGAGGATGTCAGCTTTGCTTTGCAAGCACTGGGGGATTTTCACCTACCACAAGTGGATGGGACTTCAGTCTCCATTTGTATACCCCAGGGATGCTGGGCAGTCTGCCCAGATCCCCAACAGCATGACGGACTGAGCCCAGTCACCCTGTCTTCTCCCCAGCGGCGGGTATGTTCTCTGAGAGAGGCAGAGGTTGGCTGGGTAAGTAATGCTCTGTTTGGAGCAATTTATTGGGGGTACTGTGTGGATACCGGCATTAGAAGAATGGACCTATGGACTAACTTCGGAGTCAACCCGTCTGGGGTCACCTCCTGTGTTAGTCTCCTGCCGAAAGGGGAGATGTGTGACAGGAGGTTCACGTTGGAAACAGGGTGAGCCAGGAAACCATGGACATTAAGAATATGGCTTGGATTGCTTGAAATTGAAATAGTAATATTAGTCCTCAATATTGTTTTATTCTGAACTTAACAGGTTAATTGAGAGATGTGTATTGAAGGTCGTCATTGAGTAAAGTCTGTTGATAATGGGAGTTAAGCCTGTAATTATAGGTGTTGTAGCAGACAGAGTGGCTACAGATCCTTTCATTGTAAGATGTGTATTAAAAGTTTGTTATGCAAATATTGTGTGAAGTCTTTGATAGTTGGGAGACAAAAGCTAACCTGTTGTCGTCTAGGAGGTGTCAAAATAATGTGTATTGGGTCTTGTTGTGTTGTGGGTGGAGCTGGACCATTGTTCATTTTGTGTTAATGCAGTAATGGATGTATATAAAAGTTACAGTGTTTTTCAATAAAGGTCAGTCTATTTTTTGGAAAGATACAGAGCGTGTTGTCTCGTTCTTCCAGAAGGATTAATTCCTATGGGAAGTGGTCGTCTGGCTGTGGAGGATAGGCAGTGAATTTGTGTCCAGGAGAGGGAAGAGATCATTAAACGGCGTTAAACCCCTTTCGTATTTGGGGTGTCGTTACATTGGTGGCAGCGGTGGGATTTTCCCTCCAGTTCCTAGGACACTCCAAACCACCACAGTGAATGACCAGCTATGCAGCCTGCAGGAAAGCCACGCTGAAAGACCTACTTGAGAGCCGAGATGGACCAGAGGGATGGTGATGCAAGACCCCGGTCAATTGAAGATTTGTTTTAGCAACAAGTTCGAGAGCGGTTGGCATTATATGGTGCTAACCCATCAGAGACCACCATACAGGAAGCCATTAGAGGCATCCAGCTGCAGGATGAGCGACAAGAGAAAAAACTACAGCGACAAAAGAGAGAACTAGAGCGGCAACATGAGCGAAGAACGGCGGAGATACGGCAATCGGAGATCGCCTACAAACAGCTGCTAGAATCTGCTCAGCAGCAGGGTGGGGCTACCTTTGCCTGGGACTATCAGGAAATACCAGTTGACAACTATGAAATCCTGGCTGAAGAATCGGCAGTGGAAAATCTGAACATTGCCATCCCTAAAGCCGAAGTGGATGATATGGAGTTCCAGGAAGCTAGCCTGGCTGAAGAATCGGCAGTGGAAAATCTGAAGATTGCCATCCCTAAAGCCGAAGTGGATGATATGGAGTTCCAGGAAGCTAGGGCAGTTGGCTCATCTCCCCAGCCACAGATTACAGAAGGTATGGACTTAAGGAACTGTTCAGAGGATGTTATGGATTATGCATCGCCTGCTCAAGTACTGGCAGCAGGACAAAGTACTGCAGACCCCTGCTCTACACCCGTGGCAGTTTTGAGGGCCGAGGTGAGAAGGTGATGGTTCCTCTTTCCCAGGGGATTTCAGAGATGCAGGGAGGAGAAGCAGCCCTTTTCCCTCCCCAACAATTAGCCAGAGCAGATGGTGTGGAGTCCCCAGCAGAAGTGCTGGCAACAGGGCAGAGTGATAGCAACCTCTGCCCAGCACCGGAAACAACTGGGGAGTTTCAGGGAGCCGGGGCAGTTGGCCCCTCTCTCCAGCAACAAGCTGAGGTGGTAAAGCTTTTACCCCCAGCTGAATCACTGGCAGCAGGGCAGAATGCTACTGGCCTCTGCACACAACTGCAACTTGAGCTGATATCGGTGGATGGGACTTCGGTCTTCACTGACCCAACCCCAGAAAATGGTGTGACACTGGGACAGGAGGATGTCAGCTTTGCTTTGCAAGCACTGGGGGATTTTCACCTACCACAAGTGGATGGGACTTCAGTCTCCATTTGTATACCCCAGGGATGCTGGGCAGTCTGCCCAGATCCCCAACAGCATGACGGACTGAGCCCAGTCACCCTGTCTTCTCCCCAGCGGCGGGTATGTTCTCTGAGAGAGGCAGAGGTTGGCTGGGTAAGTAATGCTCTGTTTGGAGCAATTTATTGGGGGTACTGTGTGGATACCGGCATTAGAAGAATGGACCTATGGACTAACTTCGGAGTCAACCCGTCTGGGGTCACCTCCTGTGTTAGTCTCCTGCCGAAAGGGGAGATGTGTGACAGGAGGTTCACGTTGGAAACAGGGTGAGCCAGGAAACCATGGACATTAAGAATATGGCTTGGATTGCTTGAAATTGAAATAGTAATATTAGTCCTCAATATTGTTTTATTCTGAACTTAACAGGTTAATTGAGAGATGTGTATTGAAGGTCGTCATTGAGTAAAGTCTGTTGATAATGGGAGTTAAGCCTGTAATTATAGGTGTTGTAGCAGACAGAGTGGCTACAGATCCTTTCATTGTAAGATGTGTATTAAAAGTTTGTTATGCAAATATTGTGTGAAGTCTTTGATAGTTGGGAGACAAAAGCTAACCTGTTGTCGTCTAGGAGGTGTCAAAATAATGTGTATTGGGTCTTGTTGTGTTGTGGGTGGAGCTGGACCATTGTTCATTTTGTGTTAATGCAGTAATGGATGTATATAAAAGTTACAGTGTTTTTCAATAAAGGTCAGTCTATTTTTTGGAAAGATACAGAGCGTGTTGTCTCGTTCTTCCAGAAGGATTAATTCCTATGGGAAGTGGTCGTCTGGCTGTGGAGGATCGGCAGTGAATTTGTGTCCAGGAGAGGGAAGATCTTTAAACGGCGTTACTCCCTTTGATATTTGGGGTGCCGTTACAGAACCGATCATACCTTGGGGCTGCGGACTAAAGAATTGTCTGAACGCATCGGTCAGACGGCCACCTTCTCCACCGCTCCTTCTGCTACTGACCGAAGCCTCAGCAACTCGTTGTCCAGGACCAAGAGTTTGTAACCTCCCAGTCTCTGGGAACGCGTTGCAAGGCCTCCCGGAGAGGTCTCATCCTCCGCTCCCTCTGCGACGGCAAGATAAGGTCCGCAACCTTACCCTTGTACCGTGGATGAAGGAGAGTGGCCAGCCAGTAATGGTCCCTCTCCTTGATCCGAAGAATACGAGGATCCTTCCGCAGACTTAGCAGGATCAGGGAGGCCATGCAGCGTAGGTTAGCTGAGGCATTCGGTCCGGAGCCCTCTGGGTCACTAAGGACGACATGATCCGCAGCCACCTCCTCCCAGCCACGTACAAGTCCACGGGTTTGTTGGGACTGTAAATCATCCCTAAAAGACTGCTGCTGTTGATGCTGAGTGCCAGGCTCCACCTCCATGCTGACACAATCCTCCTCCTCCTCCTCCTCGTCCTCTTCCTGTGTTATGAGTGGGACAGAAGGAACACTGTCTGGGTAAAGGGGGCCTTGAGAGGCAAGAAAGTCCTCCTCTTCCTGCCTCTGTTCTGCCTCAAGTGCCCTGTCCATTATTCCACGCAGCGTATGCTCCAACAGGTGGACAAGAGGGACAGTGTCACTGATGCATGGACTGTCACTGCTCACCATCCTCGTGGCCTCCTCAAATGGTGCCAGGACAGTGCATGCATCCCTGATCATGCCCCACTGGCGTGGTGAAAAAAACCCGAGCTCCCCTGACCCTGTCCTGGTGCCGTAGTCGCACAGGTACTCATTGATGGCCCTCTGCTGCGTGTGCAGCCGCAGCAGCATGGCCAATGTTGAGTTCCACCTGGTGGGCATGTCACATATAAGGCGGTTCTTGGGCAGGTTCAACTCCTTTTGCAGCTCAGCCAGCCGAGCACTGGCATTATATGATCTGCGGAAATGCACACAGACTTTCCTGGCCTGCCTCAGGACATCCTGTAAGCCCGGGTACCTGCCCAAGAACCGCTGCACCACCAGGTTAAGGACGTGAGCCACACAGGGCACATGGGTCAGTTGTCCCTGTCGGAGGGCGGAGAGGAGGTTGGTGCCATTGTCGAAAACCACCATTCCTGGCTTAAGCTGGCGTGGCGTCAACCACCTCTCGGCCTGCCCCTGCAGAGCTGACAGAACCTCTGCCCCAGTGTGGCTCCTGTCCCCCAAACACACCAGCGCAAGCACGGCATGGCATCTCTTTGCCTGCGTACTTGCATAGCCCCTTGAACGCCTACGGAGCACCGCTGGTTCCGAGGACAAAGCACAGGAAGAGGCCATGGAGGAAGAAGAAGAGGAGGGGGTGGAGGAGAGAGGTGTGTCACAACCAGTAGTAACATTTTGGAGGCGTGGTGGCGGAACAACCTCTAACACTACTGCACCTTGTCCTGCATCCTTCCCAGCTGCCAAAAGAGTGACCCAATGGGCCGTGAAAGAAAGGTAACGTCCCTGTCCATGCCTGCTGGACCATGAGTCAGCGGTAATATGCACCTTACCGTTGACCGCCCTGTCCAGCGAGGCCAAGACATTGCCTTCCACATGCCTGTAGAGAGCCGGAATCGCCTTCCTTGAGAAAAAGTGGCGTTTGGCAACCTGCCAATGAGGAACCGCACATTGCACAAACTTACGGAAGGGGGCCGAGTCTACCAAATGAAAAGGCAGCAGTTGAATTGCTAGCAATTTAGCCAAGCTAGCATTCAACCGCTGGGCATGTGGATGGCTGGGAGTGAACTTCTTTCGATCCAGCAGCTGGGGCAGGGAAATTTGCCTGCTAGAATCGGACGTCGGTGTACTGCTAGCAGAGTGCCCGCAAGTACTTGGCTGTGACACACCTAATTCTACACCTTCATTCCTCTCAGTGCAGGTTTCAGAGAGGACTGAAGGTATAGTGGGGTTGGAGATCCCAGCTGATGCGGTGCAAGGAGAGGTCCGCTTTGTTCTTTGGTGTGGGTCTTTTAGGTAGGCTTGCCAACGAGCTGCATGGCAGGTCAACATATGTCTGGTCAAGCAAGTGGTGCCCAAGCGGCTGATGTTTTGGCCACGCGAGATACGCTTGAGACATATGTTGCAAATGGCAGCGGTGCGATCTGATCTGATCTGACTCAAAAAAGGCCCACACCAAAGAACTTTTGGAATAACGCGCAGAGACAGCAGCGCCCTCTACAGGCGTAGCTCTCCGGTGCGATTCAGTCGGTGTGCTGTCCTTACGCTGGCCCCCCGAGGGCATCCTACTCCGTTGGAGATGTGCCTCCTCCTCATCCTCCTCCTCTCTCCTATCAGGCACCCACGTGGAGTCAGTGACCTCATCATCCCCTCCCTCCTCATCACTGGAGCCAATCTGGCAATATGCTGCAGCTGCTGGAACATGACTGCCAGATTGCTGTCCTTCTTGAGCATCCCTTCTCTCTGCGCTCACGCTACTGCCTTTCTCTAGCTGGGTTTCATCATCAGACCCTTCAAAATGCTGGGCATCCTCCTGGAGCATGTACCCAACACTGTGCTCAAACAATTCGGGGGACTCCTCAGGAGGACACGGTGGGTCTAGGGAAGGAGTGACTGATGATGACATTGATACGAGGGAAGAGGACGCTTTGGCAGCTGCTTTGCCAGTACCCTGAGCCTGGGTGAGGGAGGATGAGGAGGGCTTTGTCATCCACTCTACCAAGTCTTCGGCATGATGCGGCTCAACACGTCCAGCTGCCAAAAATAAGGACAAGCGTGTCCCATGGCCACGTGCTGATGACGATGTGCACCGCGTCCACGACCAGCACTGTTGTCTCTAGACACAGAGCCTGTTTGCCCTCTTTTATTGGCTTGTGACTCTCTGCCTCTCCTTGTTGGCCTTCCAGACATAGTAATGGCCTGCAGGGAGATGGGAAAACCAGCAATTGGGTAGTGTATATTGTGCTGGAGGCACACAACACCCACTAACTCCTGCAGATGCCTTTATTAGAGAACAGCAATAACGGGTATATACAGGTGTATACTGTGCTGGGGCACACAACACCCACTAACTCCTGCAGATGCCTGAGAAAAGAACACACTGTCCCTGCCTATGTAGCTCTTTCCCTGCACTGCCGGAACACACTGCACAAGGCCGCCGCGCTGGCGGCCTTTTATAGTGTGGGGCGTGTACTAAACCCCCCTGAGCTATGATTGGCCACAGGCATTCTGCCTGTGGCCAATTATGGCTCTCCTTGGTGCCGGCGCTGTGATTGGCCAAGCATGCAGGGTTACAGTGCATGCTTGGCCAATCACAGCGCCGGCAATGCACTGCGATGGCGCAGTGTATTGTGGGCCGTTCGCGTCACTGGAATTTGTCGCAAACGGCCCATAACGTTCGATCTTCGTCTCGAACACGAAGCTCATCCCTACTCAGTACCAAAATTTTCCTTGTGCACATTAAGATCAGCAAACTCCAACGTAGGCTCAGATTCAGCAGACAGCTGTCCAGCTCTACTGGTTGTGGGGACTTCTTCAGGTTCCCCCAGCTCTCCTGCCATAACGGAGAAAGGATCACCCGGAGAGCCCTGAGAGGAGTCCCCTGAACTCACAATGTCAGTAGCGGCCAGGAGTTCTGGCTCTGCGACTGAGTCAGGTACTGCGACCGGGTCGGGACAATCCCACAGTTCCCAAAACTTAGGGAACTCCCTACCAATGATAGCCTCATGCACCAAGTGGGGCACAAGTCCAACCGAATGGGTCACCGTACCTAAGCCAGTTTTAAACTGAACAGTGGCGATTGGATACTCCCGGGTATTCCCATGTACACAGATCACAGCAACTTTTTTAGCATGAAAATTCAGTTTCAACCATCTCAGCTGTAACCAAAGTAACTAGACTTCCAGAGTCCAGCAAGGCCGTAATAGGCTTATTATTAATAGTCACTTGACACATGTGTTTTCCCACATTTGGCACTGCAGCGCATGAAACAGCAGCAAACATAGACTGCCTTCTAATAGATTAGAACTGCATTGGTTCATCTGTCAATGGACAGTTTGCTGCAACATGTCCTAGTTCTTGGCAATGAAAACACCCGATGTTTCCCCAGTTTGGTTTGCTGACAGGCAGTGGCTTCCCTTGTTTGGGACGCCAAACTTCAGTCCTGGCACCAAAAATCCTCCCCCCCCTATTTCCTTGCCATGCTTACCACCCACTTCCCCTGGAACAGTCTTACCGGTTGCCTGGGGAGAGCGTGGCTTTGGGTGGAAAGTCCGTGCGGCTGTAGGGATGGTGACCAGCAAAGTACCTCTCAATGAGCTCCACCAGGTTGTCTGCCGACTTGGGGTCTCCTTGACTCACCCACCTTTGCAGGGCAATTGGCAATGACCTCAGGAATTGGTCCATGACCACACGCTCCACTATTTGTGGCACAGACAGGGACTCCGGCTGTAGCCATTTCCTCACCAGGTGGATTAGATCAAACATCTGCGATCTTGGGGGCTTCTCATCTTGGAAGAACCAGCTGTGGACCCGCTGAGCTCAAACAGCCAAGGTGACACGAGTCGTGCCAGGATTTCCCGCTTGACCTTCTCATAATCTCCCGCTTCTGCTGACTCCAGATCATAGTAGGCCTTCTGCGCTTCTCCAGAAAGTAAGGGGGCAATCAGTTCTGCCCACTGGGTTTGGGGCCAACCTTCCCTCTCAGCGGTCCATTCAAATGTTAGTAGGAAGGCCTCTGGATCATCATCTGCCGTCATTTTTGAAAGAAAGCGACCCACATGGATGGCTGAGGGCTTGTCTCCAATATCCTTCATTATCGCAGGTGACCACTGTGCTAGCGTCTCCACAACCTCAGTCAGGGTTTTCCTATCTGCTTTTGCAGCAGTGGCAAGCTGTTCAAACAGCCTCTGCGATTGCTCCTGTACAGCACCAATCTGTTGGAACAGCACCCTGGTTTGCTCCTGTGCGATAGCGTTTGCTTGCTGTTGTGCAGCGTTGGATAACAGCATTTGTTTGAGGATTTCCTCCATGTTGTCACTTTAGGTACTGGCCTTTTAAATAGTAACTTACTACAGCTGCCCGCATTCTCCACCATATGTAACCTGGGGGACAGGTAGTAGGTACAAAAGCTCCCTGGGATGAGCAGGCACAGATACCAAGTCCATGGGATAAGTGACAAACACAGTGTTGTTTATTGGTGATATATACAAAGTTTATTGACAGGTGCTGTACAGTGTGCAGAAAAACAAACAGAACAAAAATAGCTAAACAAAACCCTAGCCGTGTCTCGGCTCTAACTATACAGGCCCTCACTACCAGGCTGAACATGCCTACCGCTTGCCAGATTCCTCATCAACTGATTGATAAGTTTCACCAACCTTCTTGCTCTCACAGACCAGCGTTGTCTGCGTTTCCCAGGCAGAGCAAAGGCTGTCTGCTCAGGTGAGCTTTTAATTGACCTGGGAGAGAACCAACACTTGGACTGGATCAGAGATCCCTAAACGTATAAGAGAGGAGCCTGGGAGATGTATAAACCCCGAACAGGACTTTTCCTGTCTCTCTCAGGGACGCTCTGCTACACCATCAATAGATATTTCTCCATCCTCCATTGAGGGACACAGGAATTCAAACTCAGCCGAGTTATAATGCCACCTACAGGATATTGGGACAATTGCAGAGCAGGTGTAGGACAGCCCCTGTAGACCTTCCTCTACCCAGCATGCTTTGTTTTTTTGTCCTAGGAGGTTGGACGCTATTTCTGAAGCCTCGTACACACGGCTGTTTTTCTCATCAAGAAACGACAAGAAAACTGCCGGCAGAGCTTTCTTGCCGAGAAAACTGGCTGTGTGTACGCGGCTTTCAGGTTTCTCGTCAAGAAAACTGCCCAGAATCTCCACAAGAAAAATAGAGAACCTGCTCTCTATTTTCTCGTCGATATTCTTGTCGGCCTGTTTCCCGACGAGAAACCCAAGAGTGTGTACACTTGCCTGTCGCCGTGGAAACCCGCGCATGCTCAAAATGACTTTGACGCATGCGCAGTAGCTTCCTAGGCATAGGTAGGGTGTAGCAAGATGGCGGCGACGGCATCGAATGTGACGAGCGCATGCTCGTCGTAGTCGATGACGTCACCGCGTTTGTTGCATTCAAAAGAACTGCGGTTCCTTAGAATAGAGCGTGTGTACACTCGGCCGGGACAAGATTCTTGTCAAGAATCTCGTCAGGAAAAATGACATGTTTTTTTCTTGACGAGATTCTCGACCGTGTGTACGAGGATTTAGTCTAATTGTTTTTCTTTGCTTCGTAGAAAGATTCCTCTGTACATTTGCTGATAGGCTGATCCCTACATTGCTGATGGGCTGATCCCTACTGTTCTAGGGGACCTCTATTGTTCTAGGGGACCTCTACTGTTCTAGGGGACCTCTATTGTTCTAGGGGACCTCTATTTTTCTAGGGGACCTCTACTTCCAGGGAACCTCTATTGTTCTAGAGGACCTCTATTGTTTTAGGGGACCTCTACTTCCAGGGAACCTCTATTGTTCTATGGGACCTCTACTTCTGGGGGACCTTTATTGTTCTCGGGGACCTCTATTGTTCTCGGGGACCTCTACTGTTCTAGGGGACCTTTACTGTTATTGGGGACCTCTATTGTTCTAGGGGACCTCTATTTTTCTAGGGGGCCTTTACTGTTCTAAGGGACCTTTACTGTTATTGGGGACCTCTATTGTTCTAGGGAACCTCTATTGTTCTAGGGGACCTCCTTTACTATTCTAGGGAACCTCTATTGTTCTAGGGGACCTCCTTTACTATTCTAGGGAACCTCTATTGTTCTAGGGGACCTTTACTGTTCTAGGGAACCTCTACTTCCAGGGAACCTCTATTGTTCTAGGGGACCTCTATTGTTCTAGGGGACCTCTACTTCTAGGGGATAGCCTGCTCTTCCACACCTTCAGAGCTCCTACAGCTGCAAAGATCTTTCCATTACTCTCAGCTTTTTAAGTCTTTTTTCCCTATGAAGCCGGGAAGCACCCTGAAAGGTCCTCCTGAGCCTCATCTGACAAAGAGCCTGTAGGCAGGTGGTAGGCAGGTGGTGATGCCCTTTTACTGAGACCACTCCTCTGGTGATGTCATTAGGAGGAGTTATGTGCCCTTTTACATTCTAGTGTGGGTGGAGCCCTGGGGACAAGGTGGATGGAAACTGACCACCCCAACCTACAGCATGTACAATAGGCCTGAAGAGTGGTCGGCCTTCTGGGCCTTAACCTGGGACGATGTGAGGACCCTCCACTGGGGGACTCATAAAGGAGCATTTGGGAAGATGGCCGGACTCTATGGGTTTGAGTTTCTGGCAATATAGTTGGGAGAGAGTGAAGATGAGGAATTGTTGTGTCAGTTAGGCCAGTATAGGTGGGCCATTGGCTGGGAGTATCTGTGAGAAAACATGGCAGAGCCCCTCTGATAGACAGGTATGTGTACTATCCAGAGACGGGAGCTGGGCCAGCCTGGCAGGAAATGCCCAATCGAGTTCCTTACAAGCCGGAACATTTCCCCTTTATTAAGGAGTTTATAATCTGGACGCCCCAGTCACCCAAAGAATTACCACCGAATGGTTGAAGGTGCGCTCACTTTTCAGGTCTTCAGTGGTGGACGGGTACATTTTCTCCATAGATCCCAGTTTAAAGTGTCAGACTTGTGTTAAAATCCCTCAGAGGGTCCCTCCACCACTGGGGAAGACCCCTGCTATAGTCCCCGATGTAAGGAGTGACTGCAGGGAATGGTGGGAGGGGGGGGCTCTGGATACATGTGTTGGGTGTCTCCCATGGGGCTGATGTCTGTACAGGGGTGGAGGGACTCTGGATACATGTGTTGGGTGTCCCCCATGGGGCTGATGTCTGTACAGGGGTGGGGGGGGGGCTCTGGATACATGTGTTGGGTGTCTCCCATGGGGCTGATGTCTGTACAGAGGTGGGGGAGCTCTGGATACATGTGTTGGGTGTCCCCCATGGGGCTGATGTCTGTACAGGGGTGGGGGGGACGCTGGATACATGTGTTGGGTGTCCCCCATTGGGGTGATGTTTGTACAGAGGTGGGGGGGCTCTGGATACATGTGTAGGGTGTCTCCCATGGGGCTGATGTCTGTACAGAGGTGGGGGGGGGCTCTGGATACATGTGTTGGGTGTTCCCAATGGGGCTGATGTCTGTACAGGGGTGGGGGGACTCTGGATATATGTGTTGGGTGTCTGCCATGGGGCTGATGTCTGTACAGGGGTGGGGGGGCTCTGAATACATGTGTTGGGTGTCCCCCATGGGGCTGATGTCTGTACAGGGGTGGGGGGACTCTGGATATATGTGTTGGGTGTCTGCCATGGGGCTGATGTCTGTACAGGGGTGGGGGGGCTCTGAATACATGTGTTGGGTGTCCCCCATGGGGCTGATGTCTGTACAGGGGTGGGGGGGGCTCTGGATACATGTGTTGGGTGTCCCCCATGGGGCTGATGTCTGTACAGGGGTGGGGGGGCTCTGGATACATGTGTTGGGTGTCCCCCATGGGGCTGATGTCTGTACAGGGGTGGGGGGGCTCTGGATATATGTGTTGGGTGTCCCCCATGGGGCTGATGTCTGTACAGGGGTGGGGGGACTCTGGATATATGTGTCGGGTGTCCCCCATGGGACTGATGTTTGTACAGGGGTGGGGGGGCTCTGAATACATGTGTTGGGTGTCCCCCATAGGGCTGATGTCTGTACAGGGGTGGGGGGGGCTCTGGATATATGTGTTGGGTGTCCCCCATGGGGCTGATGTCTGTACAGGGGGGGGGCTCTGGATATATGTGTTGGGTGTCCCCCATGGGGCTGATGTCTGTACAGGGGTGGGGGGACTCTGGATATATGTGTTGGGTGTCCCCCATGGGGCTGATGTCTGTACAGGGGGGGGGCTCTGGATATATGTGTTGGGTGTCCCCCATGGGGCTGATGTCTGTACAGGGGTGGGGGGACTCTGGATATATGTGTTGGGTGTCCCCCATGGGACTGATGTCTGTACAGGGGTGGGGGGACTCTGGATATATGTGTTGGGTGTCCCCCATGGGGCTGATGTCTGTACAGGGGGGGGGCTCTGGATATATGTGTTGGGTGTCCCCCATGGGGCTGATGTCTGTACAGGGGTGGGGGGACTCTGGATATATGTGTTGGGTGTCCCCCATGGGACTGATGTCTGTACAGGGGGGGACTCTGGATATATGTGTTGGGTGTCCCCCATGGGACTGATGTCTGTACAGGGGTGGGGGGACTCTGGATATATGTGTTGGGTGTTCCCAATGGGACTGATGTCTGTACAGGGGTGGGGGGGCTCTGGATATATGTGTTGGGTGTCCCCCATGGGGCTGATGTCTGTACAGGGGGGGGACTCTGGATATATGTGTTGGGTGTCCCCCATGGGGCTGATGTCTGTACAGGGGTGGGGGGTCTCTGGATATATGTGTTGGGTGTCCCCCATGGGGCTGATGTCTGTACAGGGGGGGGGGGGGCTCTGGATATATGTGTTGGGTGTCCCCCATGGGGCTGATGTCTGTACAGGGGTGGGGGGACTCTGGATATATGTGTTGGGTGTCCCCCATGGGACTGATGTCTGTACAGGGGGGGGGGCTCTGGATATATGTGTTGGGTGTCCCCCATGGGGCTGATGTCTATACAGGGGTGGGGGGACTCTGGATATATGTGTTGGGTGTCCCCCATGGGGCTGATGTCTGTACAGGGGTGGGGGGACTCTGGATATATGTGTTGGGTGTCCCCCATGGGGCTGATGTCTGTACAGGGGGGGGGGCTCTGGATATATGTGTTGGGTGTCCCCCATGGGGCTGATGTCTATACAGGGGTGGGGGGACTCTGGATATATGTGTTGGGTGTCCCCCATTGGGCTGATGTCTGTACAGGGGTGGGGGGACTCTGGATATATGTGTTGGGTGTCCCCCATGGGGCTGATGTCTGTACAGGGGTGGGGGGACTCTGGATATATGTGTTGGGTGTCCCCCATGGGACTGATGTCTGTACAGGGGTGGGGGGACTCTGGATATATGTGTTGGGTGTTCCCAATGGGACTGATGTCTGTACATTTTGGTTGGCCTGGTCAGCACCCTCCCCCATGACAGCCTTCAGATGTAAAATTGAAGAACCTGAATGATGAGAATGTGTGTGTGTATATATGTGTGTGTGTGTGTGTATATATATATACAATGTGTGTGTGTGTGTGTATATATATATATGTGTGTGTGTGTGTATATATATATATATGTGTGTGTGTGTATATATATATATATGTGTGTGTGTGTGTTTATATATACTGTATATATATACAATGTGTGTGTGTGTGTATATATATACAATGTGTGTGTGTGTATTAGACTTGTGCACAACGGAAAAATTCGTTCCGTTTCGGTTCGTTTCTTTCCGGTCCTGTTGATTCGTAATCATTCGTAATTTTGCTAGACGGGATTTTTCGTGTTCGGACTCATTCGTATTTTTGCAAGCGACATTTTTTGTTGAATTTTTTGTTGCTTTATAATTCGTACTTTCGGTAGAGTACGTTGTTTTTCGTTGATTCTGGACACAACTCCTACTTTCGTAACTTTTTTTGGGTTCGTACTTTCGGTAGAGTACGTTGTTTTTCGTTGATTCTGGACACAACTCCTACTTTCGTAACTTTTTTTGGGTTCGTTGATTTGTAATTTTCCGTGTCTCTCTCACAACGACGCTGCCTATTATGCCTAATGTGCTTCGAATGGATTTGTACTTTTCTAAATACATAGCGGTTATTTGTAACGATTCGAAATCTCGTATTTTACTTTCGTTTTTAACATGCGGCTATAGGCTCCGCCCCTGTACACCATTTTCAGAGGGTTCAGCACGGTGAGGGAGAAGCAGAGAGCAGAGCAGAGTGAGTGTTATTGTGCTTCGAATGGATTCGAAATCTCGTATTTTACTTTCGTTTTTTACATGCGGCTATAACCTCCGCCCCTGTACACCATTTTGAGAGGGAGTTCAGCACGGTGTGGGAGAAGCAGAGAGCAGAGCAGAGCTCTCGTGTGCTTCGTATGGATTCGTACATTCGTAACTTTTTCATAACGAATTATGCCGAAGACATTCGGGCATTCGCTATTTGCGGTATAATTTATTTCGGATTCGGTCTTATTCGTAATTGCTTTGTTCGGAAATTCGAATGCTTCCGAATGTCCGAAAGTTGCTAAATTCGGACGAATTTCAATTAGTTACGAAACGAATTGCACAAGCCTAGTGTGTATATATATATATATGTGTGTGTTTATATATACTGTATATATATACAATGTGTGTGTGTGTATATATATATATGTGTGTGTGTGTATATATACTGTATATATATACAATGTGTGTGTGTGTGTATATATATATATATATACAATGTGTGTGTGTGTGTGTGTGTGTATATATATATACAATGTGTGTGTGGCCGCCTTTATATCTCCGTCCATGGCTCCTCCACAGCCTCTTGAGGAAGTTTCTCCAGATCCTCCTTGGTTCTGTCCCTCATCATTTGGCTGAGGTTCCTGCCGCTGACTCCACACCTGTGGATGCCGCACTGGACCGGCTCGGGTCACATGACTCCTAGAACCGTCTTCTGTGTTAGTATAGACAGGTCATGCAGGGTCTCAGGGACAGCTCTGGGTGTGAATGGGTCCTGCCCATCCTCCCACTATTCTGGTGTTCATATAGCACCCTCTAGTGTCAGAGCAGGAAAAATATAGTTTGGTTCTTGGTTAAGCAAGAGTCATGGAATCTGGGTCAGGGTTTATTTGTGTTTTATGCTGGATGACTCCTGCAGGCAAGTCTCTGGTGCCTCCCCCCCCCCCGGGTTTGGAAGTTTGGAGAAACTTCTGGAGGTTAGTGGGCGGAAGACAGGAGGGTTGATCTTCTTACTATGGGGAGCTTAGCCAATCCCCAGGCAGTGGGCCTGGCATGGTGATTAGGGAGTCAGGTGTGAGATGGAGTGCTGAAGAGACAGTTGGTGGCCTATGTGGTCCTTTAGGTCAGCGTCACTAAGCTCCTCCTCCCGGCCTTTTATATCACTCTCCTGACTCCAGAGTTGCCATCGGTCTCCGGGGTCTTTGGTTGTCCATGACGGAGTCCTCCCTTCCCCCGAATTCCAGGCCTTCCCCTGGCAGACTGAGGCCTCTCCTCGTTCTTCTGGGAATATTTCCCGGCGTGGTCCGTATTCCATTCTTGGTCTGTCGGTAGTTGTCGTGTTTTGGTGGAATTTCTGGTTCCGGCTCGGTGGGGTCATTTCTTCTCCCCGGTGATCTCCTCTGTCCTGGGGACCTTCCATTGCTTGGCCTGTCCTGCAGGGGAATTCACCTCATCTGCTCGCCATTGTCCCGACCTCCTCTAGGTGGCAGTATAACCCGACTGTTCCTGGATTCCTGTGTCCCTCAATGGACTCAAAGAAAAAGAATTTACAGTAAGTACAAAAACCGCCGCTATTTTCTAATGTAAAGTCAATTCATGCCGAGTCACGTGTCAGCGTCCCCCTTCCTGGAATTTATTACCTCCCATAGAGGTCACAGGACTCCCCCTGACAACGCCTACATCTCCTTTTCTCTCCAGAAGGACGGCACCATTTTTGTCCAGGCATCATCCATGGTTACCATCTACTTACTGGATGACACAATCATTAAATCCTGGCGCCTGTTCAAATGTCTGACACAGATCAGCCCCTTGCTGCAGCCTCTCACCCTGTGACTGGGGGAGGGGAGACTGAGGAAATGCCCCCCCCTCCCTCCTTCTACAAAGTTACAATGTACAGTCTGATCACTGGGGGAGGGGAGACTGAGGAAACGACTCCTCCTCCTTCTACAAAGTTGCAATGTACAGTCTGATCACTGGGGGAGGGGAGACGGAGGCAATGCTTCCTCCTGCTTGCAGCAGACTGATGCCTAGACAAAGTCTCTGACTGGAGCTGAAGGACGGCTTTTCTAATAAGGGGAGTCAGGAGCGGGGACCGGGGTGTGTGGGGTGATTGGCGGGGGTTGGGCAGATTGTTAGGTTGTGTGATGTCATCTCTCCTCTCTCTCCAGATGTCATACTCACTGTGCTCCGCCCTTCTCCAAGATCCATTCCACGCCTGTCACCATGTGGTCAGCCCCTCCCCCTTCATGGCCAGCTGTGCTACTGACCTCTGCAGGTGAGTAATAGTGACCTCTGCGGGTAATAATCACCCAGCGGGGGGGGGTCTTACACTCTTCCTCTTCTCCTGCAGGTCGGATGGTGATGTTGGTACGTGGTGTCACGCCCTGGCAGAGTATGCCCGCTCCTGTGCCCATGCTGGACACCCTCTCCATGGCTGGCGAGAGACGTACAGACAGTGCGGTATGTGATCTTTGTATGTAACAGATATGAGATCTGATGTGTATGTCCAATCACCCATCTGGACATCGTGTCCAATGAGCGGGCACAGAGCCCATCACCCATCTGGACATCGTGTCCAATGAGCGGGCACAGAGCCCATCACCCATCTGTAGGTCGTGTCCAATGAGCAGGCACAGATCCCATCACCCACCTGTAGTTTGTGTCCAATGAGTGGGCACAGAGCCCATCACCCATCTGGACGTCGTGTCCAATGAACGGGCACAGAGCCCATCACCCATCTGTAGGTCGTGTCCAATGAGCGGGCACAGATCCCATCACCCACCTGTAGGTCGTGTCCAATGAGTGGGCACAGAGCCCATCACCCATCCGGATGTTGTGTCCAATGAGCGGGCACAGAGCCCATCACCCATCTGGACATCGTGTCCAATGAGCGGGCACAGAGCCCATCACCCATCTGTAGGTCGTGTCCAATGAGCGGGCACAGAGCCCATCACCCATCTGTAGGTCGTGTCCAATGAGCGGGCACAGAGCCCATCACCCATCTGTAGGTCGTGTCCAATGAGCGGGCACAGAACCCATCAACCCATCAGGTTTCTTGGCTGTCGCTCGGCAACTCGAAGTTTCAGCTCCCTCCATACATTTTCTATGGGATTAAGGTCTGGAGACTGGCTAGGCCACTCCATGACCCTAATGTGCTTTTTCTTGAGCCACTCCTTTGTTGCCTTGGTGGTATGTTTTGGGTCATTGTCATGCTGGAAGACCCATCTGTGACCCATCTTCAGTGTTCTGTGTGAGGGAAGAAGGTTCTCATCCAAGATCTTACAATACGTGGCCCCGCCCATTGGCCCCTTAATGTAGCAAAGTCAGCCTGGACCTTTATCAGAGAAACACCCCAAAGCCTCGTGTTTCCCCCTCCGTGTGACTGGAGGGATGGAGTTCTTAGGGTCATAGTCACCATTTTTCTTCCTCCAAACACGGCGAGTCCCCTCCTGAGGAAGACACAGGTACAGCCCGTCTGAAGTCTCCCAATGAAGATCTAAATGATTCAGAGGAGGATCGGGAGAAAGTTCTGTGGTCACATGAGACCAACAATGTTTGGTGGAAGAAGAATAGTGACTATGACACAAGATTTGCGGGGGATCAAATCATTATTTTCCCCACTATATTATACATTCACATCAGTCCCTGCCCCCAGGAGCTTACACTCTAAGGTAACTAACTTACACTCATACATACACACACTAGAGACCATTCAGAGAGGAGCCAATTTAACTCCCAGCATGTCTTTGTAATGTGGGAGGAAACCAGAGTACCCAGAGGAAACCCCCCCCACAGGCAGAACATACAAACTCCATGTAGGCGGTGCCATGGTGGTGATTTCAACCGATGACCCCAGTGCTGCCAGGCGAAAGTGCTAACCAATCAGCCACCATTCCGGCCTCCCACCATCGATCTGTATCGGGATATTTACTAAATGTCTCCTCTGCAGGAATCCCATGTGAGGACGATCTTGTCTACAATGAATGTATCGCCTGCTGCCCCAACTCCTGTCACCAGAGGAAGCCGTGTATAGACAGCGAGATCGCCTGCGTAGATGGCTGCTACTGCACTGAAGGTGAGTCCTTTCTACAAGTCTATGTATTGTGAGGGGGTTAGCTCGGTAGCGGGTGTGTGTGACCCCCTGGATGGGCTCCCCACACAAAAACAGGCCCAGCAGACGGAGGTTGTGGTTTTTCAAGATCAAAAGGTGCGGTTTATTTCTCTATTTACAGTGACAAAAACACAGCAAAGCAAAAAGAAACATAAACAAAATAAATCCTGGTCAGCTTGACCTCTGACTAAACATGCAGGTTTCCCTAACTAACAACTGGGATCAGCCTGGTGCTGTCCTAGTCCCTAAGTCCCTGGTTTAGTAAATGTCCAAACAAATAGCCACACAGGCTTTGTCTCACCGCACAGGGGTTCACTCTCCCTAGACAGTCCACACAGGTCTGGTTTCAGGCATGAGCAAACACCTAATGAAGCTGGGAGTTTTTAATTCAATCTTATTTTATTTGTTTATGCAATGAAACGACAGAAAAAGACATACATTGTCTTAAACATTACAAACATTAATAGGATACATCCTCAACAGGCATCATGTGTGTCAGAACAGAGCAGGGCTAAGTACCATCAGATGAAGGTATACACAAACCTATCTGGAGAGTATGAAGTAGGGTCACTCAACGGGTTGTAGGTAGTAGGTAAATTGAAGCCCTGGTACGTTATCCTACTGGGTTCTTAGAGGTGTATTTATGTGTAGAGAGAAGAGAAAGAGTCAGAGTCAGGGGCAAATAGTAGGGGTACACAGATAGGGGACAGGGATCAGAATCACTCCATCAAGGTCCGAGAGTGGTCTCGTCCAGGGCACACTCCGCCCAAGAGATAAACTCCGAGGAGTACCGAAACACGGACCACGAAGTCCATGTGAGAGAAAACTGTTCACTTTTGTCATTTTCCTCCGCCACCAGGCGCTCAAGGTCCCTAATGCGGTCCACCTCAACAGCCCAATCCCCCAGGGAAGGCATGGTTGCCGTTCTCCAATGACGGGGAATCACTACTCTGACCGCCGCCAAAAAGTGTCGCAAGACATCATTTCTGATGGATTTAAATGATCCTGGGATAATAGACAAGAGAGCCACCTCAGGTGAAGGGTGGATAGAGGTCGCCATCAATTTGCAGTAGAGTGTGAAAATCCGCTGCCAGTACTTCCGCACAGGAGGGCACTCCCACCAGATGTGGAGCATGGTTCCCCGGGAGCCGAGGCACCGCCAGCAGGCATCCGACACCTCCGGATTGAAGTGGTGAAGAGTTGATGGACATCTGTACCATCTTCTTAACAGTTTAAACCCCTTCTCCTGGGTCTTGGTGGCTATGGACAATTTGTGCGTCAGGGTAAAACATTTCTGCCAGTCAATAGGGGAGATAGTGTGACGGAGGTCTGTCTCCCAGGCCACCGTAAACGGTGGGAGGCCAGGGGAGTAAACATCGAGCAGAAGGGAGTATAGTTGCGATACAACATGCGTTGGAGGTTCCACCTGCAGGAGCAGTTCCTCGAATCCCGTCGGTTCAGCAAGAATGTCTGTAATAGATGGGAAAGTCCGGATGTAGGAGGCAGTCTGTTGCCTCCGAAGCCACTGCATGGGGTGACGGGAGGTCAGACCGGTAGAGGTATCTGACCTCAAAGTGGGGTCTGCACGAAGGACCTGGGCAAGTCGCCTATGATCCTCTCTTCGCCATGGTCCGAATCTTGCTACCGACATAGCTGGCGGAAAGGCCGGGGTCCCAAAGAAGGGAGTCATAGGCCCCATGCGGTTTGATAAGCCCCTTCTGGACAGCATGCGATCCCAAATCTGGATCGTTTGATGGGTAAGGTCATTAAGAGGGCCCGAACCCCCCCGTAGCGTAGGCAAGGTCCAGGGGAGAGCGGAGAGCTCAATTGGGCTCATGTGGCTTTCCAACTGAACCCAAAGCTTGGTTGAAGAATGATGGAACCAATCTAGTATGCGGGTGAGCACCGCTGCTTTATGGTATAGGGAGGCATCTGGGGCTCCAGCCCCCCCCCCGAGCCTTTGGAAGAGAAAGTGTTTCATACCGTATCCTGGGACGGGCCGCATTCCAAATACAGGAACCTAGGGAGAACATCCATTTTCAGGGCGTTCACTCTACCTAGCCATGAGAGCTGTTTGGACGCATAATTGATTAAATCTGCCTGGGTCCTAAGAAGTAGGGGGGCAAAGTTCAGGGAAAAAAGTTGGGAAGCATCCGCCGGTATTTGAATTCCGAGATACCTTATGGAGGAGGAACCAGTTTTGAAGGGGAAAGAAGACGATAGTCTTCGCAGGGCCGACGTAGGCAGAGATATGTTGAGGATTTCCGATTTATTGTAGTTGACCTTGAAGTTGCTAACTTCTCCAAATTTCCGAAACTCCTGCAATACCAAGGGCAAGGATGTGTGAGGGTGTGTCACGAACAGGAGCAGATCATCTGCAAAGAGGGCAAGTTTAGTATGTGTGGGCCAGACTGTTATGCCTTGGATAGAAGAATTGTTACGTAGAGCAATAGCTAGGTGTTCCATAGTGAGAACGTAGAGGAGGGGGGACAGTGGGCATCCCTGTCGCGTCCCGTTAGATACAGAGAAGGCTGGAGATAGCGAGCCATTTAGTCTAATCCTAGCATATGGAGAGGAGTAAAGGGACATTATTCTCGCCATCATATTGGTTCCCACGCCTATTTGTTGCAGGGATAATCGAAGGAACTGCCAGTCTACTCGGTCGAATGCCTTCTCGGCATCGACTGTTAAGAGGCATAGTGGGATATCGTGGGACCGGGCATAGTTGGTTAAAAGAAGGGTCTTCAGGGTATTGTCCCTAGCCTCACGGCCACTCACAAAGCCGACCTGGTCTAGGTGTATTATCCCAGGCAACAATGGTTGTAATCTATTGGCTAGGATTTTAGCAAAGACTTTCAAATCGACCCCAATCAAGGAGATCGGCCTATAGCTTGCACAAAGAGTGGGGTCTTTGCCTGGCTTTGGGATGAGGGATATGTGAGCCTCAAGTGTTTGTGGAGGGAACACTGAACCCTCCGACAAAGAGTTGAACACCTTAGTTAGAAAGGGCGTGAGGAGGGCGGCAAAAAGTTTGTAGAACTTAGGAGTAAAGCCGTCTGGGCCCGGGCTCTTTCCACTCGGTGTACCCGCTATGGCTTTGGTGACTTCGTCTTCTGTGATTGAGGTTTCCAGATCAGCGATGACGTCATCGTCTAACGTAGGGAGCGCGGTTTCCAATACATATGACATCTGGTCCTCCACCCCGGAGGAAGGGGAACTTGTCCCTTGAGTCTTAGGGATATTGTACAGGGACTGATAAAAGTCCCTGAATTCCCCCGCCATCTTAGTGGGTGAGGATACCATTTCCCCCTGTGCCCCCCGAATATGAGGCACAAAGGCGGAGGTTGTTTTTGGGTGCAGGGAGCGAGCCAGTGGCCTACCACATTTATCTCGAAACTTATATTGATGGAAAGTGAGCTTATCTGCATATGTACGTGCAGAGGCTTCATAAAGTTCTCTAAGTTGTGATCGTGCCCTAGAAACGTCCGCCAGCATTGTCACTGTCGGGGATCGTTTGTGCTCAGTTTCTAGGTTTCTAAGCGTTTTATTTGCTGCCTCTATGGCGGCTGAGCGCTCCTTTTTAAGACGCGTACCCATTTGAATAAAGGTACCACGTAGGACAGCCTTAAGTGCCTCCCATTGAAAGGGCAACGATGTCGTATCCAAAGCGTGGTCCGCAAAAAAGTTAGAGATTGTATCTGAAACCCTTGTCACACATTCCGGGTTCGTAAGCAGCGAATCGTTCAAGCGCCATGACCATTCCCTAATCGGAGTGGAAGGGATCGAGAATGTCATGTGTATAGGAGAATGGTCAGACCAGACCATTGGGTCTATGGTGCATTCCGGGGACCAATCCAGGCAGCTATGGTCACTCATTAGGTAGTCTATGCGACTATAGGTGTGATGAACATGGGAGAAGTGGGTATAGTTACGGACCGTGGGGTACAGCACTCTCCAAACGTCCACCAGACGCAGATCGTAGAATGCCCGTTTCAGAGCCCTCAGTTTGGGGAAGGAGATACACGATCGCGAGGTGGAGGAATCTAAAAGTGGTTCAAGAGGGGTGTTAAAATCTCCCCCCACTATGAGCTTACCCTCCCTGAATCCTGACAAAATCCTCATGTATTGTAACGCGGCCGATACTTGATTAACATTAGGAAGGTAAATGTTAGCTACTGTAAATTTGGTACCCCATAACACGAATTTCACAAAAACATACCTCCCCTGGGGGTCCGAGAGATGGTCAAGCACCCCTATAGGGAGCGTCTTATGGAAGGCCACAGACACTCCCTTGGCTTTCTGGGTTGGGCTAGTGCTGTGGAACCACCTGTTGAAGTATCTGTTGGAACAGGAAGGGGTGGAGGCAGAGTGAAAATGTGTCTCTTGGAGAAGAAGCACATTGACTTGGCGTTTGTGCATTTGATACAGGATTTGTCCTCTTTTGGAGGCAATATTGAGCCCATTGACATTGTAGGAACAGAATTGTAACCTAGGGTGAGAGGTCACTGTGTGGGCCATGATGGAGCGATGGGGGGGGAGGGGGGGGAGGAGAGAGAGAAGAAGAAAAAAAGAAAAGCGGGGAAGAAAAAAAGGGGGGGAAACACAACAGGGGAGGAAGAGAGAAGGTAGAGCGAGGCAGGGGAGAGATTGAACGTAGAGAGCACCTGGGGAAGGCGGCTCAAGAATACTAAAGTGTGCGCAAAAACGTAACACTTCGTGAAATATCACGTAGTAGGCACTAACTGTGCCAATCCTATTTAGGGGGAGAGAGCGGGGTTAGAACAGCTGAGTTGTGATCCCGACAACCTAACAGGCATATATAACATAACTGTAAGTGTAACACACCCAATGACCGTGGCATCTAATGCTCAACTGCCTAGTCACTAAAGGGCAGAGTGTCAGACTAATACCATTGGTACGCTGGAGTGTAATAAACAGTCTAAAATTACATAGAAAAATAGCATCAACGTAGAACAAGATGTACACAATCTGGTGACAGAATAAAGGCACAGGTATTCCCGCGTAAGCATGCGAGGGTTGGAAGCACCAATTACTACATTTATAGCAGCATTAACTATGATAGTTGTCACGGCTTAGCTCAGATATCTGTGTAAACGCCCAGAAGGTGTCAGTGATAAGGCCAGTCAGTCCCAAGCTCCAGGGACATAGATGTCCAGAGCCCGAGGGAAGACCCGGAGGTCCCCGGACAAGCCAAAGGGCTATGCCCGGGAAACACCAAGCCAGCCAGTAGAGCCAATGCCGTGAAAGAACATATCAACACCACCGACCGCCTTTCCAAAGCCCCCGCAAGCACAACCGCACCAGCTGAGGGCAAGGAAACATTCTCCGTGCCAAGCGAGACAACTAAACCGTCAGCAGCACTTAAATAACAAAGTGAGCAAGAGTCAGCGGGGTGGATACGCAAGTAAAACCGTGAGTACAAAACAAAATAGAGAAAACAGTAGGCAAACCTGGCCGGAGTCTCATAAAGGAACTGTAGTCACCTGGTGGACTAAAGGACATATCAAAAAAGAACCATTTCAGTTCTCGGACGACAGAGTCTGGATCAGTCTTCTGGTGACGTGGCTCGCCGTACTCTAGGACCGGAAGGTACCGATCTAGACTGTGGGCGTCCTCGACGCTGTAGAGGAGGGCCCGGTAGCCGCTGACGGTCATCTGGGGGGTCCAACCAGTTCGGGATGACAATAGGGTCCCGGTCCAGGAACAGGAAGAAGGCAGGAAGCTGGTCCGGGTCTGACAGCACAAATTTGTGGTTATCTTCTCGGGTCACTTTGATGCTGAAGGGGTGGCCCCAAGTGTACGTGGCGCCTACTTGGCGAATCAAGTCCAGCAGAGGACGGACCACTCGCCGCATGTACAGCGTGTTGCGGGAGAGGTCCGGGTAGAGGTGTATAGGTGATCCGTGAAAGTCCAGTGGCCCCAGGCGCCAGGCCTTGCGCAAAATTTCTTCCTTCAAGGTATAGTAGTGCACCCGGCAAAGTACGTCACGAGGGCGGTCCCTGCGGTCACCCCCCATGCCTCCCACTCTATGCACTCTGTCCAATTCAATGGGAGATGTAACTTCCCTGCCCAGGACCTGATTGAGGATAGCGATGACAGTGGGTTTGAGATCGGCACCTGATGTAGCCTCCGAGACCCCCTGCAGCCGGATGTTGTTCCTGCGGCTCCGGTTCTCACTATCTTCTATCCGGAGCTGGTGTTGCCGTAGACGGGAGAGGTGAGCCGAAGATGCATTTTCAAGCGCCTTTATGCGGGCTGAATGGTCCTCCTGGGTGGTGGCCATAGCAGAAACCGTGACCTCCGATGTGGAAACCCGTTGTTTGAGGGCATTCAGTTCAACATGGAGAGAAGTTTCCATTTTGGAAGCCCAGGAATCAAAGTCAGCTCGGAAAGCAGAAAGTACGGCAGCGGATGTGGAGCCCTGGGAGAGCATCTCTGCTGAGGCCGTGTTCACGCTAAGAGAAGCGGGATCCATCGGAGGGGTCGGGTGTACACCTGGGCCGGTCCCACCGACAGAGAAAGCTGCTGCAGCCGGGGGAGGAGGTGTTGGTTTGCCTGGAGTTCGGGCTGATGAAGCCCTGTCTTTCCCTGTACGGGAGTCCTGTGAGGCTGTGCGTAGCAGGTACCGTTGGATATTACCTGGTTGCAGTGCAGCGGAATCAGTAGCGGTAGAGCTGGAAGCCGCCATCAGCAGATTGGGCGTGATTGGTTGGGAACGCAGCCTGCGGTCGTCGGGAGAGCACAATGCTCAGCAGTACATGTCTTCAGCCGTCCATCCTCAGCCACGCATCCCCATAGGTGGAGTGGAAGAACAGAAAGTGCGACCCGTGTCGTACATGGGAATAGACGCTTGCTTTGCTGCTACTGACGTCTTGGAGCAGGCGCAGGGGAGTGCCGGTGTTTGCTTTACAGGACAGCGGTACGGCAGCCTGGGCAGCACTGGCGGCTGAGGAGGGGGCAGAGCAAGGCTAGTGGCAAGGGGGAGCACGGAGTCCGGGTGGAGCAAGATGGCCACTACACTGCTTGCTAGTCTGTGACTGGAGGGTTACGGGGAGGGCCAGATGAATGAGGTGGGGGCCCAGCCGCCCCGTACACCAGAGTAATCAGACCTTGATGGGTAGGGCAAAGCGGTTTTAAACGGGCAAGGGGGGACCCAGCAGTCCTATGGTTGGGTATAGCAAGATGGCCGCCCCTCGAACCTATGGGGTCAGGGCTCCCACCGAGTGCTCCTTTCTGACTGCCAGCTGGGGAGGGATCAGCCTACTTCTGGTGCCTTTTACTCTGCCCCCGCCCTGCTTACCCCGTGCGAGATGGTGCTTTGTGCTGGATGTTGCTCTGGGTGTATTGGGAGCAGCAAGATGGCCGCCGACTTCCAGGAGTAGGCCGAAGCCGCGGACTTTCCTAGAACTGGCCGCCGCGGGTGTGTCAGGCCGAACGTCCCGGGATCCCTCAGGTATGTAGACCAGACCAGTGCAGACACACTTGCGGCCGATCCGCCCGCCGCACACTCCGCCGACCGCAGCACTTTAGGCCGGAGGATGCTGCTGTTCCCGCAGGCCGCAAGATGGCGGCCAGGCCCCGGAGCCGACCACGGGCCGAAAAGAAGACCGAGGGGGTTCCCTAAGAGTCAAACACCTCCATCCAAGCCTGGATGGAGATGTAGAATGTCCGTGGGGTATCCGGAGACCCTCCGGGAGGCGGTGGAGGCTTCGTGGGCCCCAAGATGGCGTCGGGCCTGGGCTGTGTAGAGCAGGCCTGGTAGTTGCTGCACGGTCGGCCCGGAGTCACAATTCAGGCTGGGTTGCAGGTATGGAATCCTCAGGAACGACAGGGGAAGAGTTGGAGCAATTTCCAGTGGATTAGGAGCGAGGATGGCTATAGATTGAGGGTGCAGTTGTGGAGCTCAATGTCTGCACGTCCTCCTCAGTCGGCTCCCGGACACGCCCCCCATCTGGGAGTTTTTATAGAGGCCTTAAACGAGCTGACAAGCTTCAGCTGGTCTCATCAACTCCCTGTCTGCACAACGCCCCACACTCTCCCTAGAGGTATGAGTCATCCATGAGCCCACTAGCCTCAGCTGGGCTTCATCAACTCTCTCCCTAGTTGTATAAGTCGGCATAAAGCCTGAATCTGGGAGAAATATACCTACCCCCCCTGGATGCAACCAGGTGACTTTACCTTCCTGCTGTCACATACCCCCCCCTCTTGTTTTAACCTCGGGGTTGGAACACCAGCAATCAGGCATTCATGTACTCGAGACAAAGCATCCACATTCCCCATTTGAACGCCAGGGCGATGCTTTACTGTGAAGTTGAATTCCTGTAGGGCCAGGAACCACCTATTTACTCTTCTATTTGTCTCCTTGTTTTGAGCCATCCACTTTAACGGAGCGTGATCCGTAACCATGTCAAAGTGCCTACCTAGCAGATAGTACCGAAGGGAATCTAGAGCCCACTTCACCGCTAAACACTCCTTTTCAACCGTGGCGTAATTTACCTCATGGGACTTCAACTTCCTGCTGAGGTAAATGACTGGGTGCTCTTCCCCGTTCCAGACCTGGGACAATACTGCTCCTAACCCCACATCTGACGCATCACTTTGTACGACAAAGTCTTTAGAGAAGTCGGGTGAGTACAACACTGGCTGGCTACATAAGGCTTGTTTCAAGAATTGGAATGCTGCCTCAGCCTCGGGGGTCCATTTAATCATGACCGACCCTTTCCCTTTCGTCAGGTTGGTTAGGGGCACAGCCTTAGAAGCAAAGTGGGGAATGAAGCGCCGATAATAACCCGCGATTCCCAGAAAGGCTCGTACCTGCTTCTTGCTGTTGGGACGTGGCCAACTCTGGATGGCCTCGACTTTGTTGAGTTGGGGTTTTATTACTCCCCTGCCAATGGTGTACCCAAGATATTTGGCCTCCTCCTGCCCAATGGTACACTTCTTGGGGTTAGCCGTAAACCCCGCTTCCCGGATAGAGTCTAGGACTGCTTGCACTTTTGGCAGATGTGAGGCCCAATCTGTGCTATGGACAATTACGTCATCCAGGTAAGCCGCAGCATACTTCCGATGGGGCCTCAGTATCTGGTCCATTTTCCGCTGGAATGTGGCCGGCGCATTCTGTAACCCGAACGGAATTCTCTTATATTGGAACGCCCCGTCTGGGGTTACAAATGCGGTTTTCTCTTTGGCCGACTTGGCCAGGGGAATTTGCCAATACCCTTTTGTGAGGTCAAGAGTCGTCATGTATCGGGCTGTTCCCAGCCGGTCGATCAACTCATCTATACGTGGCATGGGGTAGGTGTCAAATTTTGTAACTTTGTTCAACTGACGAAAATCGTTACAAAATCGCCAGCTCCCATCCGGTTTAGGCACCAACACAATGGGACTAGACCAATCACTTTGGGACTCCTCTATCACCCCTAAGTTCAGCATTTTCTGTACTTCCTCCCGTATTGCCTCCCGTCGGGCCTCTGGGATCCGATAGGGTTTTAACTTCACCCTTTCACCGGGCGGGGTAATAATATCATGCTCTACCCCAGATGTTTGTCCCGGCAGCTCAGAGAACACCTCCTTGTTGCGAAGCACAAACTCCTTAACCTCCTGTTGTTGGGGTTGTGACAAGGTGGCTGCTATTCCAACCTCCGGAATCACGCAACCAGTTTGAGCTGGTGACCAAGTTTCTGCGACTAGGGACTCTCTATCCCTCCAGGCTTTCAACAGATTAACGTGATAGAACTGTTCGGGCTTTCGCCTTCCTGGTTGTCTGACCTTGTAATTCACTTCGCTCACTTTTTCCATTATCTCGTAGGGGCCTTGCCATTTGGCAAGGAATTTACTTTCAACCGTAGGGACAAGTACCAATATCCTATCCCCCGGGGAAAAGGTACGGGTCTTGGCTCCACGGTTGTACACTCTCTGCTGTGCCAACTGCGCTTGGGCCAAATGTTCCTTCACGATGGGCATTACCTGTGCAATTCGATCTTGCATCAGGGCGACATGCTCAATCACACTCCTGTGGGGAGAACTCTCACTTTCCCAAGTTTCCTTGGCAATATCCAACAGCCCTCTTGGGTGTCTCCCATACAGTAACTCAAAGGGGGAGAATCCCGTAGAGGATTGGGGCACCTCCCTAATAGCAAACATCAAATAAGGAAGTAGACAGTCCCAATCCTTTCCATCTCTATCCACCACTTTCTTCAACATTTGTTTTAGGGTTTTGTTGAATCTTTCAACCAGCCCATCGGTTTGGGGGTGATACACAGAGGTACGCAATTGCGTCACTTTGAACAATTTACACAGCTCTTTCATAACCCGGGACATAAAGGGTGTACCTTGGTCCGTAAGCAGTTCTTTACAAATACCCACCCGGCTAAAAACAAGAGATAGCTCTTTGGCTATGGTTTTGGCTGAGGTATTTCGGAGAGGGATCGCTTCTGGATAACGGGTGGCATAGTCCATTATAACTAATATGTACTGGTGCCCCCTAGCGGACTTGATTATAGGACCTACCAAATCCATTGCGATTCTCTCAAACGGGACCTCAATGATGGGTAGAGGGACCAGCGGGCTACGGAAATGTGGCATCGGGGCCGACCTCTGACACACAGGGCAGGAGGAACAATAATTTTCTATGTCCTTCATCACCCCAGGCCAATAGAATCTCTGTAATACCCTCTGTGACAGAACCCACTGTCACTGTGTGCTTTGGAAGGGACTGAGGGCGGGCCTCCTACCCACAGATTATGGCCCAGAAGAGACTGGAGACTCGGGGAGAAGCTGGCATTGAGATAATGTATAGTAATGCTACATCCCTTCTCCCCCATCCCCCCCCTCTTGTTGCTGTGTTTAGCTGTGTTGGTTCATGGCACACAGACAATGGTCTGGACTGCAGACATCTCTCCGCAGGGGATGTGTATTGAAGGGCTGCCTGCTTACCATAATCCCTTTATGTTTATCTGTAGTCTCTGTTTCAATGTACAAGTGTTCAGTTCCCATTGATTCTTCCTTGTCCCCTACCCCCCTCTATGACAAGGCTAAGGGGAGTGTCCCTAACTGTGTGTAAAAGTGTATGTTTTGGATTTAATAAACAGTTGATGCTCTGCATGTTTAACCCTCAACACCTGTGTGGATTGTCTCGTGATTGAGGGGTTAAGGGCTGGTTATGGCGAATCTGCAGGCTGCGGGTGCGTTTGGAGGACAGGAGACACAAGTCTGGCGGATGTGCCCATCTGGGGTATCTGAGATCCGTTACAGTGGTGGCAGCAGTGGGATGTCTCCTGCAGTCCGGGCCATCCAAACCACCACCAGGATTCAAGATCTGGGCAGCCGTCGAGGAGCAATACGGGGACCAGCCAGCATGAGAGCGGAGTTTGAGAGGAGGCTGCAAGGCATGCGGAAGCAACATCGGGGACCAGCGACAGAGCGCACCATGCTCGGCTGGGAGGATGTGATCCGCTGGCAACTCTGGCATGAAACGCTAAGCCACGAGCGGCGCCATCAGGGGAAGATCCTTCCCTCCTCCACAGAGATGTACTGGACGCAGTACCATGCGCGAGAGGTGTTCCTGAGGGAACGACCGCGAGAGGAGTGGAAGACGGAGCTCGGAAGATTGGTCCAGGAGGAGATGAGGCTGGACGCCAGCTACAGAGCCCTCCGGTGGTTCGCGGCTCAACTGTGGCCAAGTACAGCAGACGGCAGCCCGACAGAAGGCGTTGGCTACGGCGGCGTGGGGCTGCTCCATCAAAAAATGTACGGAGACCCAGACTTTGGGAGCGATGAGGAGTGGCGGCTGGAAAACATCCTGGACTTCCGAGATGAGGTGCTGGACCTCCCTGAAGAGGCGTGTGACCTGGAGGAATTGGAGTTCCTGGTTGAGCAGGAATGGGAGCTCGAGATTGCCTACAAGCGGCTGTTTGACGGTGATCAGCAGCCTGGCATGGCTCCCGTTGCCTGGGACTGTCCTGGAGAAACAGCGGACAGTCACGAAGATGCGGAGCAAATGGGGCCAGGAGTGCCCCTACGTTTTCCCGTCCTAACCGCAATGGAAGAAGCGGCGATGATACAGAGGGCACTGCGAGTGCTAGAATGCCGGAACGCACCAGAGGTTCCCCAAGCAGAGAGACAAGATAATAGCATAAAGGTCTCAGAAGGGGAAGTTGAGACTGGCGCTGGAAGGCTGGTAAATGGTGATCAGCAGCAAGTCGAGAGTATTGCATCCGGTGCCCCAGCAGAAGCGCTGGCTACAGGGCAGAGTGCCACTAGCCTCAGCCCAGCATCAGAAAAAGAGTTGGATCCGGAGAGTCTGAGAGATGATTTTCGTGAGCCTTTTCCCCAACAGCAGATATCCCCAACGGGAGTGGAGGAAGCAATTCTCCCTCCCCAGCAATTGGACATTACCCCAATGTTCATCCCCCCAGTAGAAGCGCTGACTGCAGGGCAGAGTGCCGCTGGCCTCTGCCCACCCTCAGAGTTGGATCCAGGGAGTCCGAGGGATGACCTCAGTGAGCTGGTTGCCCAGCACTTGGACACTACCCCAGTGTTTATCCCCCCAGCTGAAGCGCTGGCTACGGGGCAGAGTGCCGTGGGCCTCTGCCCACCCTCAGAGTTAGATCCAGGGAGTCCGAGGGATGACCTCAGTGAGCTGGTTGCCCAGCACTTGGACACTACCCCAGTGTATATCCCCCCCAGCAGAAGCACTGGCTGCATGGCAGAGTGTTACCGGCCCCGACCCAGCCCTCAGTAGATTTTTGGAGGGTTTGGGAGACAGCCCCTGTCAGAAGTCGCCTCAGAAGCTGGTCACAGAACCAGGAGGGGAGAAAATCCTTCCCCCTCTTCAGCTGCTGAACTCTACCATTGTATATGTCCCCCTAGCAGAAGCACTGGCTACGGGGCAGAGCGATGTTGGCCTCTGCCCAGCATCAGAAAAAGAGACGGAGAGTCCGGGAGACAGTCCCTGCAAGATACCTCCTCAGCGGCTGTTAGCTACTCCAGGAGAAAAGCAAGAACCTTTTCCTCCCCAACTGCATAGCACTGCCAGCCTATGTTCCCTACAAGCTGAAGCGCTGGCATAGGGGCAGAGGATTATTCAGCTCCCCTCAATATCTGCAACCCAGCCCTGGATCACGGGAGTGCGGACAGCTGTTCCCACTCTGCAGCGGCTGTTTTTATTCACGGGAGACCGTATGTGCGATTTTGCTCCCCAGCCCCAGAGACGTACTTTTCCTTTTCCTGGTGGCCTGGGGTGGAAGTTTGCGACTAACGCAGGTCCAGACCAGTTCGGGGTCAGGAACCTGGTTAGTCTGTTTTTAAAAGGGGAGAAATGTGACAGAACCCACTGTCACTGTGTGCTTTGGAAGGGACTGAGGGCGGGCCTCCTACCCACAGATTATGGCCCAGAAGAGACTGGAGACTCGGGGAGAAGCTGGCATTGAGATAATGTATAGTAATGCTACATCCCTTCTCCCCCATCCCCCCCCTCTTGTTGCTGTGTTTAGCTGTGTTGGTTCATGGCACACAGACAATGGTCTGGACTGCAGACATCTCTCCGCAGGGGATGTGTATTGAAGGGCTGCCTGCTTACCATAATCCCTTTATGTTTATCTGTAGTCTCTGTTTCAATGTACAAGTGTTCAGTTCCCATTGATTCTTCCTTGTCCCCTACCCCCCTTTATGACAAGGCTAAGGGGAGTGTCCCTAACTGTGTGTAAAAGTGTATGTTTTGGATTTAATAAACAGTTGATGCTCTGCATGTTTAACCCTCAACACCTGTGTGGATTGTCTCGTGATTGAGGGGTTAAGGGCTGGTTATGGCGAATCTGCAGGCTGCGGGTGCGTTTGGAGGACAGGAGACACAAGTCTGGCGGATGTGCCCATCTGGGGTATCTGAGATCCGTTACACCCTCTCTCGGGTTTTCTCTGTCCCCAGATGACCTCCAAGAATGTGCCCATGGGCCAACTCCAACACCAACTTCCTGTAAGGTTTGGGCACCACAAGCTGCTCAACGGTTTCTTCTGCCCTTTTTGCCACCCGATACAGTAGGTCCTTCTCTACGCTGAAGTATGGGTAAGTGCAGGTATTATCTGGGTTCACTAACTCGCCATCTATTTCCACTACGTTTTCCCGTGCCTTTATTAGGGCGGGGTCTTTTAACTGTTCTGTGGCAAAATTTTCCCTGTGAACCTCAAGATCAGAAAACTCCACAGACGGTAGGTTTTCGAGGTGGGCTCCTCTCCAGTTTCTTGAGTCTCGCCTGCCAATACTGACAAGGGAAATTCTGGAGAGTCCTCACCACTCTCAGAGGAGTTCTGGCTATCACCTTCCTGGTACATAGGGGCACCAGTGGGGGGCTCAGGATCATCCCACAGTTCCCAGAACTTCGGAAAATCCCTTCCCACAATGGCATCATGCGGTAGTTGAGATACTAACCCCACTGGATGAGAGAGGGTACCTTTAGGGGTCTTGAAACACACTGTAGTCACTGGATACTCTCGGGTGTCCCCATGCACACAAATAACAGCTACCTTGCTATTCCCAGAGACCTCTGTTTTAACTAATTCAGCCTTTATCAGGGTCACAAGGCTACCTGAATCCAGTAATACCACAACATTTCTACCATTAATACACATTTTGCATAAATGTTTCTCAGTTCCCCGAATGGCAGTGCATGCGACTGTCGCACACAGCGACTGACGTCTGTCCGTCAGAAAGTCACATTGCATGGGTTCCTCCACAACCGGGCAATTTGCTGTAATATGTCCCGCTTGCCGGCAGCGGTAGCAAACAATCCTTTTGGCTGCCTCTTGAGCCCCCGACTTCCCAGGCTGTTCTCGCCAAACCCTGGGCAGAACTCCCACCCTCTCACTCTCTCCACCCTCACCCCTTGGAATCATCTTATCCGCCCCTGGGGATGGTCTGATCTTAGGGTGGAAAGTCCGAGAGTCTCTGGAAGAGGCCGTCAGGTTCTCTGCAGCCAAGTATCTCTCTACACGATCCACAAGTTTACCGGCCGTTTCTGGGTCTCCATGGCTTACCCACTTTTGAATGGCGGTAGGAAGAGCTCTCAAGAAACGATCCATCACAACACGTTCCACAATCTCCGGTGCGGACAAAGTCTCTGGCTGTAGCCACTTCCTGCTCAGGTGAATGAGATCATACATTTGAGACCTGGGGGGTTTTCCAAGCTGGAAAGTCCAGTTATGCACACGCTGAGCCCGGACAGCCAGGGTGACACCCAGCCTTGCCAATATTTCAGCTTTTAGCATCACATAGTCTTTTGCTTGGTCAGGCTCTAGGTCATAGTAAGCTTTCTGCGATTCACCAGTTAACAGGGGAGCCACCAGTCCAGCCCACTGCTCCTCAGGCCACTTTTCTCTTTCAGCAGTCCTTTCAAATGTGGTCAAAAATACTTCTGGATCATGCTCTCCAGTCATTTTTGTCAATAAACGACTCACCCCAAAGGACGCGGTATTAGTGGGACGGCTTTCCTCACTGGTCTGCGGACGTTGCTGCATTACTGCTTCCATCTGTTGTTGTAGTCTCTGCTCTTGCTTCTGCAACAGGTCTATGAAGCGGGCCTCAGATTGCTGCTGGGCTTGTTGCTGGGCTGCGAAGCTCTGTTGTTGAGCTGCAAGGCTCTTTTGCAAACCTGCATTTGTCTGCTGTTGATTGGCATTTGCTAGAGCCAGCTGTTTCAGTATCTCCTCCATGCTGGCTTAAAAAAACTGCCACTGGTTCTCCACCAACTGTGAGGGGGTTAGCTCGGTAGCGGGTGTGTGTGACCCCCTGGATGGGCTCCCCACACAAAAACAGGCCCAGCAGACGGAGGTTGTGGTTTTTCAAGATCAAAAGGTGCGGTTTATTTCTCTATTTACAGTGACAAAAACACAGCAAAGCAAAAAGAAACATAAACAAAATAAATCCTGGTCAGCTTGACCTCTGACTAAACATGCAGGTTTCCCTAACTAACAACTGGGATCAGCCTGGTGCTGTCCTAGTCCCTAAGTCCCTGGTTTAGTAAATGTCCAAACAAATAGCCACACAGGCTTTGTCTCACCGCACAGGGGTTCACTCTCCCTAGACAGTCCACACAGGTCTGGGTCCAGGCATGAGCAAACACCTAATGAAGCTGGGAGTTTTTATAGAGGCCTTAAACGAGCTGACAAGCTTCAGCTGGTCTCATCAACTCCCTGCCTGCACGACGCCCAGCACTCTCCCTAGAGGTATGAATCATCCATGAGCCCACTAGCCTCAGCTGGGCTTCATCAACTCTCTCCCTAGTTGTATAAGTCGGCATAAAGCCTGAATTTGGGAGAAATATACCTACCCCCCTGGATGCAACCAGGTGACTTTACCTTCCTGCTGTCACAGTATGTAGAGTCATGTACGGGCGTGTGGAGTCATGTACGGGCGTGTGGAGTCATGTACGGGCGTGTGGAGTCATGTACGGGCGTGTGGAGTCATGTACGGGCGTGTGGAGTCTTGTACGGGAGTGTGGAGTCATGTACGGGCGTGTGGAGTCATGTACGGGCGTGTGGAGTCATGTACGGGCGTGTGGAGTCATGTACGGGCGTGTGGAGTCATGTACGGGCGTGTGGAGTCATGTAGGGGCGTGTGGAGTCATATAGGAGCGTATGGAGTCATGTAGGGGCGTGTGGAGTCATGTACGGGCGTGTGGAGTCATGTAGGGGCGTGTGGAGTCATGTAGGGGCGTGTGGAGTCATGTAGGGGCGTGTGGAGTCATGTACGGGCGTGTGGAGTCATGTACGGGCGTGTGGAGTCATGTAGGGGCGCGTGGAGTCATGTAGGGGCGCGTGGAGTCATGTAGGGGCGCGTGGAGTCATGTACGGGCGCGTGGAGTCATGTACGGGCGTGTGGAGTCTTGTACGGGTGTGTGGAGTCATGTACGGGCGTGTGGAGTCATGTACGGGCGTGTGGAGTCATGTAGGGGCGTGTGGAGTCATGTACGGGCGTGTGGAGTCATGTACGGGCGTGTGGAGTCATGTAGGGGCGCGTGGAGTCTTGTACGGGCGTGTGGAGTCATGTACGGGCGTGTGGAGTCATGTACGGGCGTGTGGAGTCATGTACGGGCGTGTGGAGTCATGTAGGGGCGCGTGGAGTCATGTAGGGGCGCGTGGAGTCATGTACGGGCGCGTGGAGTCATGTACAGGCGTGTGGAGTCATGTACGGGCGTGTGGAGTCTTGTACGGGCGTGTGGAGTCATGTACGGGCGTGTGGAGTCATGTACGGGCGTGTGGAGTCTTGTACGGGCGTGTGGAGTCATGTACGGGCGTGTGGAGTCATGTAGGGGCGTGTGGAGTCATGTAGGGGCGTGTGGAGTTATGTAGGGGCGTGTGGAGTCATGTAGGGGCGTGTGGAGTCATGTAGGGGCGTGTGGAGTAATGTAGGGGCGTGTGGAGTCATGTAGGGGCGCGTGGAGTCATGTAGGGGCGTGTGGAGTCATGTAGGGGCGTGTGGAGTCATGCACGGGCGTGTGGAGTCATGTACGGGCGTGTGGAGTCATGTACGGGTGTGTGGAGTCATGTACGGGTGTGTGGAGTCATGTACGGGCGTGTGGAGTCATGTAGGGGCGTGTGGAGTCATGTAGGGGCGCGTGGAGTCATGTACGGGCGCGTGGAGTCATGTACGGGCGCGTGGAGTCATGTAGGGGCGCGTGGAGTCATGTACAGGCGCGTGGAGTCATGTAGGGGCGCGTGGAGTCATGTAGGGGCGTGTGGAGTCATGTAGGGGCGTGTGGAGTCATGTAGGGGCGTGTGGAGTCATGTAGGGGCGTGTGGAGTCATGTAGGGGCGTGTGGAGTCATGTACGGGCGTGTGGAGTCATGTAGGGGCGTGTGGAGTCATGTACGGGCGTGTGGAGTCATGTAGGGGCGTGTGGAGTCATGTATAGATACGTTACGTGGTAAAGGTATATATCGGTATATACACGTGGTATGTCTTGTACAGGATACACATTGGATGGATCTCTCTGTTTTAAAGCTATGAATCTATATAGACATTGAGGTCCTATAGGTGTACACTACAGTATCTGACAAAAGTAAGTACACCCCTCAGGCACATCCATGTGACAACACTGAAGAAATGACACTTTGCTACAATGTAAAGTAGTGAGTGTACACAGGGGGGAGGAGTGTACATGGGGGAGGAGTGTACACAGAGGGGAGGAGTGTACACAGGGGGGAGGAGTGTACACAGAGGGGAGGAGTGTACACAGGGGGGAGGAGTGTACACAGGGGGGGAGTGTACACAGGGGGGAGGAGTGTACACAGGGGGGAGGAGTTTACACAGGGGGGAGGAGTGTACACAGGGGGGGAGGAGTGTACACAGGGGGGAGGAGTGTACACAGGGGGGGGAGGAGTGTACACAGAGGGGAGGAGTGTACACAGGGGGGAGGAGTGTACACAGGGGGGGGGGAGTGTACACAGGGGGGAGGAGTGTACACAGGGGGGGAGGAGTGTACACAGGGGGGAGGAGTGTACACAGGGGGGAGGAGTGTACACAGGGGGGGGATAGGAGTGTACACAGGGGGGGAGAGGAGTGTACACAGGGGGGGAGAGGAGTGTACACAGGGGGGAGGAGTGTACACAGGGGGGAGGAGTGTACACAGGGGGGGAGGAGTGTACACAGGGGGGAGGAGTGTACAGCTTGTATAACGGTGTAAATTTCCTCTCCCCTCCAAATAACTCAACACACAGCCATTAATGTCTAAACCGCTGGCAACAACAGTCAGTACACCCCTAGGTGAAAATGTCCAAATTGGACCCAATTAGCCATTTTCCCTCCCCGGTGTCATGTGACTCGTTAGTGTTACAAGGTCTCAGGTGTGATAAATTTGGTGTTATCGCTCTCACTCTCTCATACTGGTCACTGGAAGTACAACATGGCGCCTCATGGCAAAGAACTTTCTGAGGATCTGAAGAAAAGAATTGTTGCTCTACATAAAGATGGGCGGGGCTATAAGAAGATTGGCAAGACCCTGAAACTGATCTGCAGCACGGTGGCCAAGACCATCCAGCGGTATAACAGGACAGGTTCCCCTCAGAACAGGCCTCGCCATGGTCCACCAAAGAAGTTGAGGTCACGTGCTCAGCGTCATATCCAGAGGTTGTCTTTGGGAAATAGACGTATGAGTGCTGCCAGCATTGCTGCAGAGGGTGAAGGGGTGGGGGAGGGGTCAGCCTGTCAGTGCTCAGACCATACGCAGCACACTGCATCAAATTGGTCTGCATGGCTGTCGTCCCAGAAGGAAGCCTCTTCTACAGATGATGCACAAGAAAGACAAGCAGACTAAGGACATGGATTACTGGAACCATGTCCTGTGGTCTGATGAGACCAAGATAAACTTATTTGGTGTCAGATGGTGTCAGGCATGTGTGGCGGCAACCAGGTGAGGAGGACAAAGACAAGTGTGTCTTCCCTACAGTCAGGCATGGTGGTGGGAGTTTCATGGTCTGGGGCTGCATGAGTGCTGCCGACACTGGGGAGCTACAGATCATTGAGGGGACCATGAATGCCGACATGTACTGTGACATACTGAAGCAGAGCATGATCCCCTCCCTTCAGAGACTGGACCGCAGGGTAGTATTCCAACATGATAACCACCCCAAACACTCAACCAAGACCACCACTGCCTTGCTAAAGAAGCTGAGGGTAAAGGTGATGGACTGGCCAAGCATGTCTCCAGACCTAAACCCTATTGATCATCTGTGGGGGATCCTCAAACGGAAGGTGGAGGAGCGCAAGGTCTCCAACATCCACCAGCTCTGTGATGTCATCATGGGGGAGGGGAAGAGGACTCCAGTGACAACCTGTGAAGCTCTGGTGACCTCCATGCCCAAGAGGGTTAAGGCAGTGCTGGAAAATAATGGCGGCCACACAAAATATTGACCCTTTGGGCCCAATTTGGACATTTTCACTTAGGGGTGTACTGACTTTTGTTGCCAGCGGTTTAGACATTAATGGCTGTGTGTTGAGTTATTTTGAGGGGAGAGGAAATTTACACCGTTATACAAGCTGTACACTCCTCCCCCCTGTGTACACTCCTCCCCCTGTGTACACTCCTCCCCCCTGTGTACACTCCTCCCCCTGTGTACACTCCTCCCCCCCCTGTGTACACTCCTCCCCCCTGTGTACACTCCTCCCCCCTGTGTACACTCCTCCCCCTGTGTATACTCCTCCCCCTGTGTACACTCCTCCCCCCTGTGTACACTCCTCCCCCTGTGTACACTCCTCCCCCTGTATACACTCCTCCCCCCTGTGTACACTCCTCCCCCCTGTATACACTCCTCCCCCCTGTGTACACTCCTCCCCCCTGTGTACACTCCTCCCCCCTGTGTACACTCCTCCCCATGTGTACACTCCTCCCCCCTGTGTACACTCCTCCCCCCCCTGTGTACACTCCTCCCCCTGTGTACACTCCTCCCCCCTGTGTACACTCCTCCCCATGTACACTCCTCCCCCCTGTGTACACTCCTCCCCCCTGTGTACACTCCTCCCCCCCCCTGTGTACACTCCTCCCCCTGTGTACACTCCTCCCCCCTGTGTACACTCCTCCCCCCCTGTGTACACTCCTCCCCCCTGTGTACACTCACTACTTTACATTGTAGCAAAGTGTCATTTCTTCAGTGTTGTCACATGAATGGGACCGAGGGGTGTACTTACTTTTGTCAGATACTGTATATAGTTGAGCTCCTGTATACAGTGTATGGAGTGTGAGATGTATATGTGGAAGGTGTGTATATATATATATGCAGTATATACATGTATGACGTATGTCTCACTCTTCTCCTGTGTACACGCAGGTTTGATCTTTGAGAACGGGACTTGTGTTCACCCCTCTGAGTGTCCCTGTGACTTCCATGGCACCGTCTACCCTGCCGGCTCCGTAGTCCGGGATCGCTGCAACAACTGGTCAGTCTGCGACACTGATAGGAGACGGGTGACCCCACAGATCTTGTGATGTGGAATGTGGGCAGGGTGTCGGTGGGCGGGGTGTCGGTGGGTGGGGTGTCTGTGGGCGGGGTGTCGGTGGGCGGGGTGTCTGTGGGCGGGGTGTCTGTGGGCTGGGTGTCGGTGGGCGGGGTGTCTGTGGGCGGGTTGTCTGTGGGTGGGGTGTCGGTGGGCGGGGTGTCTGTGGGCGGGGTGTCGGTGGGCGGGGTGTCTGTGGGCGGGGTGTCGGTGGGCGGGGTGTCGGTGGGCGGGGTGTCTGTGGGCGGGGTGTCGGTGGGCGGGGTGTCGGTGGGCGGAGTGTCGGTGGGCGGGGTGTCTGTGGGCGGGGTGTCGGTGGGCGGGGTGTCGGTGGGCGGGGTGTCTGTGGGTGGGGTGTCGGTGGGCAAGGTGTCTGTGGGCGGGGTGTCTGTGGGCGGGGTGTCGGTGGGCGGGGTGTCGGTGGGCGGGGTGTCGGTGGGCGGGGTGTCTGTGGGCGGAGTGTCTGTGGGCGGAGTGTCTGTGGGCGGGGTGTCGGTGGGCGGGGTGTCTGTGGGCGGGGTGTCGGTGGGCGGAGTGTCGGTGGGCGGGGTGTCTGTGGGCGGGGTTCGGTGGGCGGGGTGTCTGTGGGCGGGGTGTCGGTGGGCGGGGTGTCTGTGGGCGGAGTGTCTGTGGGCGGGGTGTCTGTGGGCGGGGTGTCGGTGGGCGGGGTGTCGGTGGGCGGAGTGTCGGTGGGCGGGGTGTCGGTGGGCGGGGTGTCTGTGGGCGGGGTGTCGGTGGGCGGGGTGTCTGTGGGCGGCGTGTCTGTGGGCGGGGTGTCTGTGGGCGGGGTGTCTGTGGGCGGGGAATCGGGGGAATTAGCTTTATCGGTGATTTCTGTAATCTAGGAATAATCTGTGCAGCTGTCATTGCTCAGCAGCTCCTGGAAATGCCGGTTTCCTGGCTGTTTTTGTCCTCATTGCTGACCCGGGACATGGAGAACATGGACAGAAGTCCGGGAGAAGTCGGATCTCCGGAGCTGTACACCAGTCCGGGATCGGTGACTCACATTAGTAAAGCCATTGTATCAGCATAGCTGGGAAATTGGCATTTTCAGGAATGGCAGCCTCCATGCGGGAAGATAGGTGTGGTAGTCTCATCACAGAGAGCAGAGCCCGGCCTTCTATTGGCTGATCTATGTGTGAAGGGCGGTTCCTCTGTGTGCACTCAGTCAGGATCTCGGCTCTGATTGGTCCTTCTCTTCTTATAGCACCTGCTCAGGAGGAAGGTGGATCTGCACTGATGTGACCTGTCCCGGTGAGTGCTCCTGCTGTGTGTGGGGGAGGGGGGCAAATTACTCAAGTCCCCGTCCCACTTTTTTATGGATAGGATAGTCCTTCCCTACCACCTCCCTGTCCATAGTCCTGATCCATATATGTATGGGCCTCTATAGATATGTATAGGCCGGGGCCCCTTTAGATATGTATAGGTAGGGGTCCCTATAGATATGCATAGGGTGGGCCCCCATAGATATGTATGGGGCTGGCCCCTATAGAGATGTATATGCCGGGCCCCTATAGGTATGTATAGGTCGGGTCCCTATAGATGTGTATAGTCCCGGTCCCTATAGCTGGTATAGGTCTGGTCCCTATAGAGATGTATAGTCCAGGTCCCTATAGATGGTATCGATATGTATAGGCCGGGTCCCTATTGATATGTATAGATAGGGTCCCTTTGGCTGGTATAAAAATGTATAGGCCGGTCCCTCTAAATTGTATAGATATGTATAGGTCGGGTCCCTATAGATATGTAGAGGGCGGGTCCCTATAGATATGTAGAGGTCGGGTCCCTATAGATATGTATAGGCCGGGTCCCTATAGATATGTAGAGGCCGGGTCCCTATAGATATGTAGAGGTCGGGTCCCTATAGCTATGTATAGGTTGGGTCCCTGTAGATATGTAGAGGGCGGGTCCCTATAGCTATGTAGAGGTTGGGTCCCTATAGCTATGTATAGGTCAGGTCCCTGTAGATATGTATAGGTCGGGTCCCTATAGATATGTAGAGGTCGGGTCCCTATAGATATGTAGAGGTTGGGTCCCTATAGATATGTATAGGTCGGGTCCCTATAGATATGTATAGGTCGGGTCCCTATAGATATGTATAGGTCGGGTCCCTCTAGCTATGTAGAGGTCGGGTCCCTCTAGCTATGTAGAGGTCGGGTCCCTGTAGCTATGTAGAGGTCGGGTCCCTGTAGCTATGTAGAGGTCGGGTCCCTGTAGCTATGTAGAGGTCGGGTCCCTGTAGCTATGTAGAGGTTGGGTCCCTATAGCTATGTATAGGTCGGGTCCCTGTAGATATGTATAGGTCGGGTCCATATAGATATGTAGAGGTCGGGTCCCTATAGATATGTAGAGGTCGGGTCCCTATAGATATGTAGAGGTCGGGTCCCTATAGATATGTAGAGGTCGGGTCCCTATAGATATGTATAGGTCGGGTCCCTATAGATATGTATAGGTCGGGTCCCTCTAGCTATGTAGAGGTCGGGTCCCTGTAGCTATGTAGAGGTCGGGTCCCTGTAGCTATGTAGAGGTCGGGTCCCTGTAGCTATGTAGAGGTCGGGTCCCTGTAGCTATGTAGAGGTTGGGTCCCTATAGCTATGTAGAGGTTGGGTCCCTATAGCTATGTAGAGGTCGGGTCCCTATAGATATGTAGAGGTCGGGTCCCTATAGATATGTAGAGGTCGGGTCCCTATAGATATGTAGAGGCCAGGTCCCTATAGATATGTAGAGGTCGGGTCCCTATGGATATGTAGAGGTTGGATCCCTATAGATATGTAGAGGTCGGATCCCTATAGATATGTAGAGGTCGGTCCCTATAGATATGTAGAGGTCGGGTCCCTGTAGCTATGTAGAGGTCGGGTCCCTGTAGCTATGTATAGGTCGGGTCCCTATAGATATGTAGAGGCCGGGGTCCCTATAGATATGTAGAGGCTGGGTCCCTATAGATATGTAGAGGCTGGGTCCCTATAGATATGTAGAGGTCGGGTCCCTATAGATATGTAGAGGCCGGGTCCCTATAGATATGTAGAGGCCGGGTCCCTCTAGCTATGTAGAGGTCAGGTCCCTATAGTTATGTAGAGGTCAAGCCCCTATAGACATGTAGAGGTCGGGCCCCTATAGATATGTAGAGGTCAGGTCCCTATAGATATGTAGAGGTCGGGTCCCTATAGATATGTATAGGCCGGGTCCCTATAGATATGTAGAGGCCGGGTCCCTATAGATATGTAGAGGTCGGGTCCCTATAGCTATGTATAGGTTGGGTCCCTGTAGATATGTAGAGGGCGGGTCCCTATAGCTATGTAGAGGTTGGGTCCCTATAGCTATGTATAGGTTGGGTCCCTGTAGATATGTAGAGGGCGGGTCCCTATAGCTATGTAGAGGTTGGGTCCCTATAGCTATGTATAGGTCGGGTCCCTATAGATATGTAGAGGTCGGGTCCCTATAGATATGTAGAGGTCAGGTCCCTATAGATATGTAGAGGTTGGGTCCCTATAGATATGTAGAGGTCAGGTCCCTATAGATATGTAGAGGTCGGGTCCCTATAGATATGTAGAGGTCGGGTCCCTATAGATATGTAGAGGTCGGGTCCCTATAGATATGTATAGGTCGGGTCCCTCTAGCTATGTAGAGGTCGGGTCCGTGTAGCTATGTAGAGGTCGGGTCCCTGTAGCTATGTAGAGGTCGGGTCCCTGTAGCTATGTAGTGGTCGGGTCCATATAGCTATGTAGAGGTTGGGTCCCTATAGCTATGTAGAGGTTGGGTCCCTATAGCTATGTAGAGGTCGGGTCCCTATAGATATGTAGAGGTCGGGTCCCTATAGATATGTAGAGGTCGGGTCCCTCTAGCTATGTAGAGGTCTGGTCCCTCTAGCTATGTAGAGGTTGGGTCCCTATAGATATGTAGAGGCCGGGTCCCTATAGATATGTAGAGGTCGGGTCCCTATGGATATGTAGAGGTTGGATCCCTATAGATATGTAGAGGTCGGATCCCTATAGATATGTAGAGGTCGGTCCCTATAGATATGTAGAGGTCGGGTCCCTGTAGCTATGTAGAGGTCGGGTCCCTGTAGCTATGTATAGGTCGGGTCCCTATAGATATGCAGAGTCCGGGTCCCTATAGATATGTAGAGGCCGGTCCCTATAGATATGTAGAGGCCGGGTCCCTATAGATATGTAGAGGCCGGGTCCCTATAGATATGTAGAGGCCGGGTCCCTATAGTTATGTAGAGGTCGGGCCCCTATAGATATGTATAGGTCGGGCCCCTATAGATATGTATAGGTCGGGTCCCTATAGATATGTAGAGGTCGGGTCCCTATAGATATGTAGAGGTCGGGTCCCTATAGATATGTAGAGGTCGGGTCCCTCTAGCTATGTAGAGGTCGGGTCCCTGTAGCTATGTAGAGGTCGGGTCCCTGTAGCTATGTAGAGGTCGGGTCCCTGTAGCTATGTAGAGGTTGGGTCCCTATAGCTATGTAGAGGTTGGGTCCCTATAGATATGTAGAGGTCGGGTCCCTATAGATATGTAGAGGTCGGGTCCCTATAGATATGTAGAGGTCGGGTCCCTCTAGCTATGTAGAGGTCTGGTCCCTCTAGCTATGTAGAGGTTGGGTCCCTATAGATATGTAGAGGCCGGGTCCCTATAGATATGTAGAGGTCGGGTCCCTATGGATATGTAGAGGTTGGATCCCTATAGATATGTAGAGGTCGGATCCCTATAGATATGTAGAGGTCGGTCCCTCTAGATATGTAGAGGTCGGGTCCCTGTAGCTATGTAGAGGTCGGGTCCCTGTAGCTATGTATAGGTCGGGTCCCTATAGATATGTAGAGGCCGGGTCCCTCTAGCTATGTAGAGGCCGGGTCCCTCTAGCTATGTAGAGGTCGGGCCCCTATAGATATGTAGAGGTTGGGCCCCTATAGATATGTAGAGGTTGGGTCCCTATAGATATGTAGAGGCTGGGTCCCTATAGATATGTATAGGTCGGGTCCCTCTAGCTATGTAGAGGTCGGGTCCCCATAGATATGTAGAGGTCGGGTCCCTATAGATATGTAGAGGTCGGGTCCCTATAGATATGTAGAGGTCGGGTCCCCATAGATATGTAGAGGCCGGGTCCCTATAGATATGTAGAGGTCGGGTCCCTATAGATATGTAGAGGCTGGGTCCCTATAGATATGTATAGGTCGGGTCCCTCTAGCTATGTAGAGGTCGGGTCCCCATAGATATGTAGAGGTCGGGTCCCTATAGATATGTAGAGGTCGGGTCCCTATAGATATGTAGAGGTCGGGTCCCCATAGATATGTAGAGGCCGGGTCCCTATAGATATGTAGAGGTCGGGTCCCCATAGATATGTAGAGGCCGGGTCCCTATAGATATGTAGAGGCCGGGTCCCTATAGATATGTAGAGGTCGGGTCCCCATAGATATGTAGAGGCCGGGTCCCTATAGATATGTAGAGGTCGGGTCCCTATAGATATGTAGAGGCTGGGTCCCTATAGATATGTATAGGTCGGGTCCCTCTAGCTATGTAGAGGTCGGGTCCCCATAGATATGTAGAGGTCGGGTCCCTATAGATATGTAGAGGTCGGGTCCCCATAGATATGTAGAGGCCGGGTCCCTATAGATATGTAGAGGTCGGGTCCCCATAGATATGTAGAGGCCGGGTCCCTATAGATATGTAGAGGTCGGGTCCCTATAGATATGTAGAGGTCGGGTACAGTACTGTTAACTGTCTCTCTTTTCTCCTATATTGTCAGCGGAATGTTCCGTCACAGGAGACTTTCACATTGTGACGTTCGATGGGCGGAAGTTCACCTTCCAGGCTCCCTGTCAGTACATCCTAACCAAGAGCCGGACATCCGGAGCATTCACTGTGTCGGTACAGAACGCCCCCTGTGGACAGGTGAGACAAATCCAGACCAATCACCACCTACTGAGCACCTACAGCACTCACCTGTCTGGTGATAGCATTGTTCTGAGTCCAGTGGCTGAGGAGTCCCATGTGGCTCTCAGCTCCCTCTGAGTAGATATTTGTGGATCAGTGCTTCTCAGGCAGTGGCTCGGGCGTCCCATGTGGCTCTCAGCTCCCTCTAAAGTATACGATTCCACTGACATGGAGGTGTTTGAATTCCTCGTCTTCCACATGTCCTGGGACTTGTTGGCATGGTGTTGCTTGGGGTTCCACACAAACTTTCTGAATATTGATTATAATTTGGGGGAGGGGGGGACAGTGAAAAGCAATACAAATAGAACAAAGATGAGTGGTGTAAGGTTTCTGAACGGTGTATCTGAGAGGTTGTCACCAGCAACATGGGAGGGAGCTGAGAGCCACATGAGGCTCTGAAGCCATTGCTGTCATCTCTTCAGTGTCTCTGAGACAAGACTGTACAGTAACCTTGTGACAGGCAGGGGGCGCCCTGGAGACCTCAGCACTGTGGCCCCGCCCCCTCTGTGGGCGGCTCTTCGATGGACCTTCTTCTCCTCTTGTTGTCCTCATATCTCCATGAGGCCATTATGATGATTCAGCGTTGTGACAGGAGTGACTTTGGGTGGGGGGTTGGTGCGGCTCGGCTTGCCCTGGAGAGTTCTGGAGGCTCCTTGTCCAGCTTCCCCGACACCTCTTATGTGTAGATCACCCTGTGTCTCTAATAGGGGCACATGAATGAGACCCCCACTATGATCTGTGCTAGTCAGACTCAGTGCTGTATACATTGTATATATTGTGTGTCATGCTGTATACATTGTATATATTGTGTGTCACGCTGTATACATTGTATATATTGTGTGTCATGCTGTATACATTGTATATATTGTGTGTCACGCTGTATACATTGTATATATTGTGTGTCACGCTGTATACATTGTATATATTGTGTGTCACGCTGTATACATTGTATATATTGTGTGTCATGCTGTATACATTGTATATATTGTGTGTCACGCTGTATACATTGTACTGTATATATTGTGTGTCATGCTGTATACATTGTATATATTGTGTGTCACGCTGTATACATTGTATATATTGTGTGTCACGCTGTATACATTGTATATATTGTGTGTCACGCTGTATACATTGTATATATTGTGTGTCATGCTGTATACATTGTACTGTATATATTGTGTGTCATGCTGTATACATTGTATATATTGTGTGTCACGCTGTATACATTGTATATATTGTGTGTCACGCTGTATACATTGTATATATTGTGTGTCATGCTGTATACATTGTACTGTATATATTGTGTGTCATGCTGTATACATTGTATATATTGTGTGTCATGCTGTATACATTGTATATATTGTGTGTCATGCTGTATACATTGTATATATTGTGTGTCATGCTGTATACATTGTATATATTGTGTGTCATGCTGTATACATTGTACTGTATATATTGTGTGTCATGCTGTATACATTGTATATATTGTGTGTCACGCTGTATACATTGTATATATTGTGTGTCACACTGTATACATTGTATATATTGTGTGTCATGCTGTATACATTGTATATATTGTGTGTCATGCTGTATACATTGTATATATTGTGTGTCATGCTGTATACATTGTATATATTGTGTGTCACGCTGTATACATTGTATATATTGTGTGTCATGCTGTATACATTGTATATATTGTGTGTCATGCTGTATACATTGTATATATTGTGTGTCATGCTGTATACATTGTATATATTGTGTGTCATGCTGTATACATTGTATATATTGTGTGTCAGGCTGTATACATTGTATATATTGTGTGTCATGCTGTATACATTGTATATATTGTGTGTCATGCTGTATACATTGTACTGTATATATTGTGTGTCATGCTGTATACATTGTATATATTGTGTGTCACGCTGTATACATTGTATATATTGTGTGTCATGCTGTATACATTGTATATATTGTGTGTCAGGCTGTATACATTGTACTGTATATATTGTGTGTCATGCTGTATACATTGTATATATTGTGTGTCATGCTGTATACATTGTATATATTGTGTGTCACACTGTATACATTGTATATATTGTGTGTCACGCTGTATACATTGTATATATTGTGTGTCAGGCTGTATACATTGTATATATTGTGTGTCATGCTGTATACATTGTATATATTGTGTGTCACGCTGTATACATTGTATATATTGTGTGTCACGCTGTATACATTGTATATATTGTGTGTCACGCTGTATACATTGTATATATTGTGTGTCAGGCTGTATACATTGTATATATTGTGTGTCACGCTGTATACATTGTATATATTGTGTGTCATGCTGTATACATTGTATATATTGTGTGTCATGCTGTATACATTGTATATATTGTGTGTCAGGCTGTATACATTGTATATATTGTGTGTCATGCTGTATACATTGTACTGTATATATTGTGTGTCATGCTGTATACATTGTATATATTGTGTGTCACGCTGTATACATTGTACTGTATATATTGTGTGTCACGCTGTATACATTGTATATATTGCGTGTCACGCTGTATACATTGTATATATTGTGTGTCATGCTGTATACATTGTACTGTATATATTGTGTGTCATGCTGTATACATTGTATATATTGTGTGTCACGCTGTATACATTGTACTGTATATATTGTGTGTCACGCTGTATACATTGTATATATTGTGTGTCACGCTGTATACATTGTATATATTGTGTGTCACGCTGTATACATTGTATATATTGTGTGTCATGCTGTATACATTGTATATATTGTTTGTCATGCTGTATACATTGTATATATTGTGTGTCAGGCTGTATACATTGTATATATTGTGTGTCATGCTGTATACATTGTATATATTGTGTGTCATGCTGTATACATTGTATATATTGTGTGTCACGCTGTATACATTGTATATATTGTGTGTCACGCTGTATACATTGTATATATTGTGTGTCAGGCTGTATACATTGTATATATTGTGTGTCACGCTGTATACATTGTATATATTGTGTGTCACGCTGTATACATTGTATATATTGTGTGTCACGCTGTATACATTGTATATATTGTGTGTCAGGCTGTATACATTGTATATATTGTGTGTCATGCTGTATACATTGTATATATTGTGTGTAACGCTGTATACATTGTATATATTGTGTGTCACGCTGTATACATTGTATATATTGTGTGTCACGCTGTATACATTGTATATATTGTGTGTCATGCTGTATACATTGTATATATTGTGTGTCATGCTGTATACATTGTATATATTGTGTGTCATGCTGTATACATTGTATATATTGTGTGTCATGCTGTATACATTGTATATATTGTGTGTCACGCTGTATACATTGTATATATTGTGTGTCATGCTGTATACATTGTATATATTGTGTGTCACGCTGTATACATTGTATATATTGTGTGTCACGCTGTATACATTGTATATATTGTGTGTCATGCTGTATACATTGTATATATTGTGTGTCACGCTGTATACATTGTATATATTGTGTGTCATGCTGTATACATTGTACTGTATATATTGTGTGTCATGCTGTATACATTGTATATATTGTGTGTCATGCTGTATACATTGTATATATTGTGTGTCACGCTGTATACATTGTATATATTGTGTGTCATGCTGTATACATTGTATATATTGTGTGTCACGCTGTATACATTGTATATATTGTGTGTCATGCTGTATACATTGTACTGTATATATTGTGTGTCATGCTGTATACATTGTATATATTGTGTGTCATGCTGTATACATTGTATATATTGTGTGTCACGCTGTATACATTGTATATATTGTGTGTCATGCTGTATACATTGTACTGTATATATTGTGTGTCATGCTGTATACATTGTATATATTGTGTGTCACGCTGTATACATTGTATATATTGTGTGTCATGCTGTATACATTGTATATATTGTGTGTCATGCTGTATACATTGTATATATTGTGTGTCATGCTGTATACATTGTATATATTGTGTGTCACACTGTATACATTGTATATATTGTGTGTCAGGCTGTATACATTGTATATATTGTGTGTCACGCTGTATACATTGTATATATTGTGTGTCATGCTGTATACATTGTACTGTATATATTGTGTGTCATGCTGTATACATTGTATATATTGTGTGTCATGCTGTATACATTGTATATATTGTGTGTCACACTGTATACATTGTATATATTGTGTGTCATGCTGTATACATTGTATATATTGTGTGTCATGCTGTATACATTGTATATATTGTGTGTCAGGCTGTATACATTGTATATATTGTGTGTCACGCTGTATACATTGTATATATTGTGTGTCACGCTGTATACATTGTATATATTGTGTGTCACACTGTATACATTGTATATATTGTGTGTCATGCTGTATACATTGTATATATTGTGTGTCACACTGTATACATTGTATATATTGTGTGTCATGCTGTATACATTGTATATATTGTGTGTCACGCTGTATACATTGTATATATTGTGTGTCAGGCTGTATACATTGTATATATTGTGTGTCACGCTGTATACATTGTATATATTGTGTCACGCTGTATACATTGTATATATTGTGTGTCATGCTGTATACATTGTACTGTATATATTGTGTGTCACGCTGTATACATTGTATATATTGTGTGTCATGCTGTATACATTGTACTGTATATATTGTGTGTCATGCTGTATACATTGTATATATTGTGTGCCAGGCTGTATACATTGTATATATTGTGTGCCAGGCTGTATACATTGTATATATTGTGTGTCACGCTGTATACATTGTATATATTGTGTGTCACGCTGTATACATTGTATATATTGTGTGTCATGCTGTATACATTGTACTGTATATATTGTGTGTCAGGCTGTATACATTGTATATATTGTGTGTCATGCTGTATACATTGTATATATTGTGTGTCACGCTGTATACATTGTATATATTGTGTGTCACGCTGTATACATTGTATATATTGTGTGTCATGCTGTATACATTGTACTGTATATATTGTGTGTCAGGCTGTATACATTGTATATATTGTGTGTCATGCTGTATACATTGTATATATTGTGTGTCATGCTGTATACATTGTATATATTGTGTGTCACACTGTATACATTGTATATATTGTGTGTCACACTGTATACATTGTATATATTGTGTGTCATGCTGTATACATTGTATATATTGTGTGTCACACTGTATACATTGTATATATTGTGTGTCATGCTGTATACATTGTATAAATTGTGTGTCACGCTGTATACATTGTATATATTGTGTGTCACGCTGTATACATTGTATATATTGTGTGTCATGCTGTATACATTGTACTGTATATATTGTGTGTCATGCTGTATACATTGTACTGTATATATTGTGTGTCACGCTGTATACATTGTATATATTGTGTGTCATGCTGTATACATTGTACTGTATATATTGTGTGTCAGGCTGTATACATTGTATATATTGTGTGTCATGCTGTATACATTGTACTGTATATATTGTGTGTCACGCTGTATACATTGTATATATTGTGTGTCATGCTGTATACATTGTACTGTATATATTGTGTGTCATGCTGTATACATTGTATATATTGTGTGTCATGCTGTATCTGTATACATTGTATATATTGTGTGTCACGCTGTATACATTGTACTGTATATATTGTGTGTCATGCTGTATACATTGTATATATTGTGTGTCACGCTGTATACTGTGACAGCAGGAAGGTAAAGTCACCTGGTTGCATCCAGGGGGGTAGATATATTTCGCCCAGATTCAGGCTTTACGCCGACTTATACAACTAGGTGGAGAGTTGTATAAGCCCAGCTAAGGCTAGTGGGCTCATGGATGACTCATATGTCTAGGGAGAGTGTGGGGCGTCGTGCAGACAGGGAGTTGATGAGACCAGCTGAAGCTTGTCAGCTCATTTAGGCCTCTATAAGAACTCCCAGCTTCATTAGGTGTTTGCTCATGCCTGGAACCAGACCTGTGTGGACTGTCTAGGGAGAGTGAACCCCTGTGCGGTGAGACAAAGCCTGTGTGGCTATTTGCTTGGACATTTAAAACCAGGGACTTAGGGACTAGGACAGCACCAGGCTGATCCCAGTTGTTAGTTAGGAAACCTGTATGTTTAGTCAGAGGTCAAGTTGACCAGGATTTATTTTGTTTATGTTTCTTTTGCTTTGCTGTGTTTTGTCACTGTAAATAGAAAATAAACCGCACCTTTTTGATTTTGAAAACCACAACCTCCGTTTGCTGGGCCTGTTTTTGTGTGGGGAGCCCATCTCGGGGGTCACACACACCCGCTGCCGAGCTAACCCCCTCACAGTTGGTGGAGAATGCAGGCAGTTTTTTTTTTAAGCCAGCATGGAGGAGATACTGAAGCAGCTGGCTCTAGCAAATGCCAATCAACAGCAGACAAATGCAGGTTTGCAAAAGAGCCTTGCAGCTCATCAACAGAGCCTTGCAGCTCAACAACAGAACTTCGCAGCCCAGCAGCAAGCTCATCAACAGAGCCTTGCAGCCCAGCAGCAGACAAACGCAACTTTGCAACAGAGTCTGGAGGCTCAGCAACAAGCCCAGCAGCAATCTGAGGCCCGCTTCATAGACCTGTTGCAGAAGCAAGAGCAGAGACTACAACAACAGATGGAAGCAGTAATGCAGCAACGTCCGCAGACCAGTGAGGAAAGCCGTCCCACTAATACCGCGTCCTTTGGGGTGAGTCGTTTATTGACAAAAATGACTGGAGAGGATGATCCAGAGGTATTTTTGACCACATTTGAAAGGACCGCTGAAAGAGAAAAGTGGCCTGAGGAGCAGTGGGCTGGACTGGTGGCTCCTCTGTTAACTGGTGAATCGCAGAAAGCTTACTATGACCTAGAGCCTGACCAAGCAAAAGACTATGTGATGCTAAAAGCTGAAATATTGGCAAGGCTGGGTGTCACCCTGGCTGTCCGGGCTCAGCGTGTGCATAACTGGACTTTCCAGCTTGGAAAACCCCCCAGGTCTCAAATGTATGATCTCATTCACCTGAGCAGGAAGTGGCTACAGCCAGAGACTTTGTCCGCACCGGGGATTGTGGAACGTGTTGTGATGGATCGTTTCTTGAGAGCTCTTCCTACCGCCATTCAAAAGTGGGTAAGCCATGGAGACCCAGAGACGGCCGATGGTCTTGTGGATCGTGTGGAGAAATACTTGGCTACAGAGAACCTGACGGCCTCTTCCAGAGACACTCGGACTTTCCACCCTAAGACCAGACCATCCCCAGGGGCGGATAAGAGGATTCCAAGGGGTGAGGGTGGAGAGAGTGAGAGGGTGGGAGCTCTACCCCAAGTTTGGCGAGAACAGCCTGGGAAATCAGCGGCTCGAGAGGCGGCAAGAAGGATCGTTTGCTACCGCTGCCGGCAAGCGGGACATATTGCAGCCAATTGCCCGGTTGTGGAGGAACCCATGCAGTGTGACTTTCTGACGGACAGACGTCAGTCGCTGTGTGCGACAGTCGCATGCACTGCCATTCGAGGAACTGAGAAACATTTATGCAAAATGTGTGTTAATGGTAGAAATGTTGTGGTATTGCTGGATTCAGGTAGCCTTGTGACCCTGATAAAGGCTGAGTTAGTTAAAACAGAGGTCTCTGGGAATAGCAAGGTAGCTGTTATTTGTGTGCATGGGGACACCCGAGAGTATCCAGTGACTACAGTGTGTTTCGAGACCCCCAAAGGTACCCTCTCTCATCCAGTGGGCTTAGTATCTCAGTTACCGCATGACGCCATTGTGGGAAGGGATTTTCCGAAGTTCTGGGAACTGTGGGATGATCCTGAGCCCCCCACTGGTGCCCCTATGTACCAGGAATGTGATAGCCAGAACTCCCCTGAGAGTGGTGAGGACTCTCCGGAATTTCCCTTATCAGTATTGGCAGGGGAGACTCAAGAAACTGGAGAGGAGCCCACCTCCTCAGACGAAAACCTACCGTCTGTGGAGTTTTCTGATCTTGAGGTTCACAGGGAAAACTTTGCCACAGAACAGTTGAAAGACCCCGCCCTACTAAAGGCACGGGAAAACGTAGTGAAAATAGATGGCGAGTTAGTGAACCCAGATAATACCTGCACTTACCCATACTTCAGCGTAGAGAAGGACCTACTGTATCGGGTGGCAAAAAGGGCAGAAGAAACCGTTGAGCAGCTTGTGGTGCCCAAACCTTACAGGAAGTTGGTGTTGGAGTTGGCCCATGGGCACATTCTTGGAGGTCATCTGGGGACAGAGAAAACCCGAGAGAGGGTATTACAGAGATTCTATTGGCTGGGGGTGATGAAGGACATAGAAAATTATTGTTCCTCCTGCCCTGTGTGTCAGAGGTCGGCCCCGATGCCACATTTCCGTAGCCCGCTGGTCCCTCTACCCATCATTGAGGTCCCGTTTGAGAGGATCGCCATGGATTTGGTAGGTCCTATAATCAAGTCCGCTAGGGGGCACCAGTACATATTAGTTATAATGGACTATGCCACCCGTTATCCAGAAGCGATCCCTCTCCGAAATACCTCGGCCAAAACCATAGCCAAAGAGCTATCTCTTGTGTTTAGCCGGGTGGGTATTTGTAAAGAACTGCTTACGGACCAAGGTACACCCTTTATGTCCCGGGTTATGAAGGAGCTGTGTAAATTGTTCAAAGTGACGCAATTACGTACATCTGTGTATCACCCCCAAACCGATGGGCTGGTTGAAAGATTCAACAAAACCCTAAAACAAATGTTGAAGAAAGTGGTGGATAGAGATGGAAAGGATTGGGACTGTCTACTTCCTTATCTGATGTTTGCTATTAGGGAGGTGCCCCAATCCTCTACGGGATTCTCCCCCTTTGAGTTACTGTATGGGAGACACCCAAGAGGGCTGTTGGATATTGCCAAGGAAACTTGGGAAAGTGAGAGTTCTCCCCACAGGAGTGTGATTGAGCATGTCGCCCTGATGCAAGATCGAATTGCACAGGTAATGCCCATCGTGAAGGAACATTTAGCCCAAGCGCAGTTAGCACAGCAGAGAGTGTACAACCGTGGAGCCAAGACCCGTACCTTTTCCCCGGGGGATAGGATACTGGTACTTGTCCCTACGGTTGAAAGTAAATTCCTTGCCAAATGGCAAGGCCCCTATGAGATAATGGAAAAAGTGAGCGAAGTGAATTACAAGGTCAGACAACCAGGAAGGCGAAAGCCCGAACAGATCTATCACGTTAATCTGTTGAAAGCCTGGAGGGATAGAGAGTCCCTAGTCGCAGACACTTGGTCACCAGCTCAAACTGGTTGCATCATTCCTGAGGTTGGAATAGCAGCCACCTTGTCACAACCCCAACAACAGGAGGTTAAGGAGTTTGTGCTTCGCAACAAGGAGGTATTCTCTGAGCTGCCGGGACAAACATCTGGGGTAGAGCATGACATCATTACCCCGCCCGGTGAAAGGGTGAAGTTAAAACCCTATCGGATCCCAGAGGCCCGACAGGAGGCAATACGGGAGGAAGTACAGAAAATGCTGAACTTAGGGGTGATAGAGGAGTCCCAAAGTGATTGGTCTAGTCCCATTGTGTTGGTGCCTAAACCGGATGGGAGCTGGCGATTTTGTAACGATTTTCGTCAGTTGAACAAAGTTACAAAATTTGACACCTACCCCATGCCACGTATAGATGAGTTGATCGACCGGCTGGGAACAGCCCGATACATGACGACTCTTGACCTCACAAAAGGGTATTGGCAAATCCCCCTGGCCAAGTCGGCCAAAGAGAAAACCGCATTTGTAACCCCAGACGGGGCGTTCCAATATAAAAGAATGCCGTTCGGGTTACAGAATGCGCTGGCCACATTCCAGCGGAAAATGGACCAGATGCTGAGGCCCCATCGGAAGTATGCTGCGGCTTACCTGGATGACGTAATTGTCCATAGCACAGATTGGGCCTCACATCTGCCAAAAGTGCAAGCAGTCCTGGACTCTGTTCGGGAAGCGGGGTTTACGGCTAACCCCAAGAAGTGTACCATTGGGCAGGAGGAGGCCAAATATCTTGGGTACACCATTGGGAGGGGAGTAATAAAACCCCAACTCAACAAAGTCGAGGCCATCCAGAGTTGGCCACGTCCCAACAGCAAGAAGCAGGTACGAGCCTTTCTGGGAATCGCTGGGTATTATCGGCGATTCATTCCCCACTTTGCTTCTAAGGCTGTGCCCCTAACCAACCTGACGAAGGGGAAAGGGTCGGTCATGATTAAATGGACCCCCGAGGCTGAGGCAGCATTCCAATTCTTGAAACAAGCCTTATGTAGCCAGCCAGTGTTGTACTCACCCGACTTCTCTAAAGACTTTGTCGTACAAAGTGATGCGTCAGATGTGGGGTTAGGAGCAGTATTGTCCCAGGTCTGGAACGGGGAAGAGCACCCAGTCATTTACCTCAGCAGGAAGTTGAAGTCCCATGAGGTAAATTACGCCACCGTTGAAAAGGAGTGTTTAGCGGTGAAGTGGGCTCTAGATTCCCTTCGGTACTACCTGCTAGGTAGGCACTTTGACATGGTTACGGATCACGCTCCGTTAAAGTGGATGGCTCAAAACAAGGAAACAAATAGAAGAGTGAATAGGTGGTTCCTGGCCCTCCAGGAATTCAACTTCACAGTAAAGCATCGCCCTGGCGCTCAAATGGGGAATGTGGATGCTTTGTCTCGAGTACATGAATGCCTGATTGCTGGTGTTCCAACCCCGAGGTTAAAACAAGAGGGGGGGGTATGTGACAGCAGGAAGGTAAAGTCACCTGGTTGCATCCAGGGGGGTAGATATATTTCGCCCAGATTCAGGCTTTACGCCGACTTATACAACTAGGTGGAGAGTTGTATAAGCCCAGCTGAGGCTAGTGGGCTCATGGATGACTCATACCTCTAGGGAGAGTGTGGGGCGTCGTGCAGACAGGGAGTTGATGAGACCAGCTGAAGCTTGTCAGCTCATTTAGGCCTCTATAAGAACTCCCAGCTTCATTAGATGTTAGCTCATGCCTGGAAGCAGACCTGTGTGGACTGTCTAGGGAGAGTGAACCCCTGTGCGGTGAGACAAAGCCTGTGTGGCTATTTGCTTGGACATTTAAAACCAGGGACTTAGGGACTAGGACAGCACTAGGCTGATCCCAGTTGTTAGTTAGGAAACCTGTATGTTTAGTCAGAGGTCAAGTTGACCAGGATTTATTTTGTTTATGTTTCTTTTGCTTTGCTGTGTTTTGTCACTGTAAATAGAAAATAAACCGCACCTTTTTGATTTTGAAAACCACAACCTCCGTTTGCTGGGCCTGTTTTTGTGTGGGGAGCCCATCCCGGGGGTCACACACACCCGCTGCCGAGCTAACCCCCTCACAATACATTGTATATATTGTGTGTCACGCTGTATACATTGTATATATTGTGTGTCATGCTGTATCTGTATACATTGTATATATTGTGTGTCACGCTGTATACATTGTATAGATTGTGTGTTACGCTGTATACATTGTATATATTGTGTGTCACGCTGTATACATTGTATATATTGTGTGTCAGGCTGTATACATTGTATATATTGTGTGTCATGCTGTATACATTGTATATATTGTGTGTCATGCTGTATACATTGTATATATTGTGTGTCATGCTGTATACATTGTATATATTGTGTGTCACGCTGTATACATTGTATATATTGTGTGTCACGCTGTATACATTGTATATATTGTGTGTCATGCTGTATACATTGTATATATTGTGTGTCACGCTGTATACATTGTATATATTGTGTGTCACGCTGTATACATTGTATATATTGTGTGTCACACTGTATACATTGTATATATTGTGTGTCACGCTGTATACATTGTATATATTGTGTGTCATGCTGTATACATTGTATATATTGTGTGTCAGGCTGTATACATTGTATATATTGTGTGTCACGCTGTATACATTGTATATATTGTGTGTCATGCTGTATACATTGTATATATTGTGTGTCATGCTGTATACATTGTACTGTATATATTGTGTGTCATGCTGTATACATTGTATATATTGTGTGTCATGCTGTATACATTGTATATATTGTGTGTCACGCTGTATACATTGTATATATTGTGTGTCACGCTGTATACATTGTATATATTGTGTGTCATGCTGTATACATTGTACTGTATATATTGTGTGTCAGGCTGTATACATTGTATATATTGTGTGTCATGCTGTATACATTGTATATATTGTGTGTCACACTGTATACATTGTATATATTGTGTGTCATGCTGTATACATTGTATATATTGTGTGTCACGCTGTATACATTGTATATATTGTGTGTCATGCTGTATACATTGTATATATTGTGTGTCACGCTGTATACATTGTATATATTGTGTGTCACGCTGTATACATTGTATATATTGTGTGTCACGCTGTATACATTGTATATATTGTGTCTCACGCTGTATACATTGTATATATTGTGTGTCATGCTGTATACATTGTATATATTGTGTGTCACACTGTATCTGTATACATTGTATATATTGTGTGTCACGCTGTATACATTGTATATATTGTGTGTCACGCTGTATACATTGTATATATTGTGTGTCACGCTGTATACATTGTATATATTGTGTGTCATGCTGTATCTGTATACATTGTATATATTGTGTGTCACGCTGTATACATTGTATATATTGTGTGTCAGGCTGTATACATTGTATATATTGTGTGTCATGCTGTATCTGTTGTGAGGGGGTTAACTCGGTAGCGGGTGTGTGTGACCCCCTGGTTGGGCTCCCCACACAAAAACAGGGCCAGCAGACGGAGGTTGTGGTTTTCAAAATCAAAAGGTGCGGTTTATTTCTCTATGTACAGTGACAAAAACACAGCAAAGCCAAAAAGAAACATAAACAAAATAAATCCTGGTCAGTTTGACCTCTGACTAAACATGCAGGTTTCCTAACTAACAACTGGGATCAGCCTGGTGCTGTCCTAGTCCCTAAGTCCCTGGTTTAGTAAATGTCCAAACAAATAGCCACACAGGCTTTTTCTCACCGCACAGGGGTTCACTCTCCCTAGACAGTCCACACAGGTCTGGGTCCAGGCATGAGCAAACACCTAATGAATCTGGGAGTTTTTATAGAGGCCTTAAACGAGATGACAAGCTTCAGCTGGTCTCATCAACTCCCTGCCTGTACGACGCCCAGCCCTCTCCCTAGAGGTATGAGTCATCCATGAGCCCACTAGCCTCAGCTGGGCTTCATCAACTCCCTCCCTAGTTGTATAAGTCGGCATAAAGCCTGAATCTGGGAGAAATATATCTACCCCCCTGGATGCAACCAGGTGACTTTACCTTCCTGCTGTCACATACCCCCCCCCTCTTGTTTTAACCTTGGGGTTGGAACACCAGCAATCAGGCATTCATGTACTCGAGACAAAGCATCCACATTCCCCATTTGAACGCCAGGGCGATGCTTTACTGTGAAGTTGAATTCCTGTAGGGCCAAGAACCACCTATTCACTCTTCTATTTGTCTCCTTGTTTTGAGCCATCCACTTTAACGGAGCGTGATCCGTAACCATGTCAAAGTGCCTACCTAGCAGATAGTACCGAAGGGAATCTAGAGCCCACTTCACCGCTAAACACTCCTTTTCAACGGTGGCGTAATTTACCTCATGGGACTTCAACTTCCTGCTGAGGTAAATGACTGGGTGCTCTTCCCCGTTCCAGACCTGGGACAATACTGCTCCTAACCCCACATCTGACGCATCACTTTGTACGACAAAGTCTTTAGAGAAGTCGGGTGAGTACAACACTGGCTGGCTACATAAGGCTTGTTTCAAGAATTGGAATGCTGCCTCAGCCTCGGGGGTCCATTTAATCATGACCGACCCTTTCCCTTTCGTCAGGTTGGTTAGGGGCACAGCCTTAGAAGCAAAGTGGGGAATGAAGCGCCGATAATAACCCGCGATTCCCAGAAAGGCCCGTACCTGCTTCTTGCTGTTGGGACGTGGCCAACTCTGGATGGCCTCGACTTTGTTGAGTTGGGGTTTTATCACTCCCCTGCCAATGGTGTACCCAAGATATTTGGCCTCCTCCTGCCCAATGGTACACTTCTTGGGGTTAGCCGTAAACCCCGCTTCCCGGATAGAGTCTAGGACTGCTTGCACTTTTGGCAGATGTGAGGCCCAATCTGTGCTATGGACAATTACGTCATCCAGGTAAGCCGCAGCATACTTCCGATGGGGCCTCAGTATCTGGTCCATTTTCCGCTGGAATGTGGCCGGCGCATTCTGTAACCCGAACGGCATTCTCTTATATTGGAACGCCCCGTCTGGGGTTACAAATGCGTTTTTCTCTTTGGCCGACTTGGCCAGGGGAATTTGCCAATACCCTTTTGTGAGGTCAAGAGTCGTCATGTATCGGGCTGTTCCCAGCCGGTCGATCAACTCATCTATACGTGGCATGGGGTAGGTGTCAAATTTTGTAACTTTGTTCAACTGACGAAAATCGTTACAAAATCGCCAGCTCCCATCCGGTTTAGGCACCAACACAATGGGACTAGACCAATCACTTTGGGACTCCTCTATCACCCCTAAGTTCAGCATTTTCTGTACTTCCTCCCGTATTGCCTCCCGTCGGGCCTCTGGGATCCGATAGGGTTTTAACTTCACCCTTTCACCGGGCGGGGTAATAATATCATGCTCTACCCCAGATGTTTGTCCCGGCAGCTCAGAGAACACCTCCTTGTTGCGAAGCACAAACTCCTTAACCTCCTGTTGTTGGGGTTGTGACAAGGTGGCTGCTATTCCAACCTCCTGAATCACGCAACCAGTTTGAGCTGGTGACCAAGTTTCTGCGACTAGGGACTCTCTATCCCTCCAGGCTTTCAACAGATTAACGTGATATATCTGTTCGGGCTTTCGCCTTCCTGGTTGTCTGACCTTGTAATTCACTTCGCTCACTTTTTCCATTATCTCGTAGGGGCCTTGCCATTTGGCAAGGAATTTACTTTCAACCGTAGGGACCAGTACCAATATCCTATCCCCCGGGGAAAAGGTACGGGTCTTGGCTCCACGGTTGTACACTCTCTGCTGTGCCAACTGCGCTTGGGCCAAATGTTCCTTCACGATGGGCATTACCTGTGCAATTCGATCTTGCATCAGGGCGACATGCTCAATCACACTCCTGTGGGGAGAACTCTCACTTTCCCAAGTTTCCTTGGCAATATCCAACAGCCCTCTTGGGTGTCTCCCATACAGTAACTCAAAGGGGGAGAATCCCGTAGAGGATTGGGGCACCTCCCTAATAGCAAACATCAAATAAGGAAGTAGACAGTCCCAATCCTTTCCATCTCTATCCACCACTTTCTTCAACATTTGTTTTAGGGTTTTGTTGAATCTTTCAACCAGCCCATCGGTTTGGGGGTGATACACAGATGTACGCAATTGCGTCACTTTGAACAATTTACACAGCTCTTTCATAACCCGGGACATAAAGGGTGTACCTTGGTCCGTAAGCAGTTCTTTACAAATACCCACCCGGCTAAAAACAAGAGATAGCTCTTTGGCTATGGTTTTGGCCGAGGTATTTCTGAGAGGGATCGCTTCTGGATAACGGGTGGCATAGTCCATTATAACCAATATGTACTGGTGCCCCCTAGCGGACTTGATTATAGGACCTACCAAATCCATTGCGATTCTCTCAAACGGGACCTCAATGATGGGTAGAGGGACCAGCGGGCTACGGAAATGTGGCATCGGGGCCGACCTCTGACACACAGGGCAGGAGGAACAATAATTTTCTATGTCCTTCATCACCCCAGGCCAATAGAATCTCTGTAATACCCTCTCTCGGGTTTTCTCTGCCCCCAGATGACCTCCAAGAATGTGCCCATGGGCCAACTCCAACACCAACTTCCTGTAAGGTTTGGGCACCACAAGCTGCTCAACGGTTTCTTCTGCCCTTTTTGCCACCCGATACAGTAGGTCCTTCTCTACGCTGAAGTATGGGTAAGTGCAGGTATTATCTGGGTTCACTAACTCGCCATCTATTTCCACTACGTTTTCCCGTGCCTTTATTAGGGCGGGGTCTTTTAACTGTTCTGTGGCAAAATTTTCCCTGTGAACCTCCAGATCAGAAAACTCCACAGACGGTAGGTTTTCGTCTGAGGAGGTGGGCTCCTCTCCAGTTTCTTGAGTCTCCCCTGCCAATACTGACAAGGGAAATTCTGGAGAGTCCTCACCACTCTCAGAGGAGTTCTGGCTATCACATTCCTGGTACATAGGGGCACCAGTGGGGGGCTCAGGATCATCCCATAGTTCCCAGAACTTCGGAAAATCCCTTCCCACAATGGCATCATGCGGTAATTGAGATACTAACCCCACTGGATGAGAGAGGGTACCTTTGGGGGTCTCGAAACACACTGTAGTCACTGGATACTCTCGGGTGTCCCCATGCACACAAATAACAGCTACCTTGCTATTCCCAGAGACCTCTGTTTTAACTAATTCAGCCTTTATCAGGGTCACAAGGCTACCTGAATCCAGTAATACCACAACATTTCTACCATTAATACACATTTTGCATAAATGTTTCTCAGTTCCCCGAATGGCAGTGCATGCGACTGTCGCACACAGCGACTGACGTCTGTCCGTCAGAAAGTCACATTGCATGGGTTCCTCCACAACCGGGCAATTTGCTGCAATATGTCCCGCTTGCCGGCAGCGGTAGCAAACAATCCATTTGGCTGCCTCTTGAGCCCCTGACTTCCCAGGCTGTTCTCGCCAAACTTTGGGTAGAGCTCCCACCCTCTCACTCTCTCCACCCTCACCCCTTGGAATCCTCTTCTCCGCCCCTGGGGATGGTCTGGTCTTAGGGTGGAAAGTCCGAGAGTCTCTGGAAGAGGCCGTCAGGTTCTCTGTAGCCAAGTATTTCTCTACACGATCCACAAGACCACCGGCCGTCTCTGGGTCTCCATGGCTTACCCACTTTTGGATGGCAGTAGGAAGAGCTCTCAAAAACCGATCCATTACAACACGTTCCACAATCTCTGGTGCGGACAAAGTCTCTGGCTGTAGCCACTTCCTGCTCAGGTGAATGAGATCATACATTTGAGACCTGGGGGGTTTTCCAAGCTGGAAAGTCCAGTTATGCACACGCTGAGCCCGGACAGCCAGGGTGACACCCAGCCTTGCCAATATTTCAGCTTTTAGCATCACATAGTCTTTTGCTTGGTCAGGCTCTAGGTCATAGTAAGCCTTCTGCGATTCACCAGTTAACAGAGGAGCCACCAGTCCAGCCCACTGCTCCTCAGGCCACTTTTCTCTTTCAGCAGTCCTTTCAAATGTGGTCAAAAATACCTCTGGATCATCCTCTCCAGTCATTTTTGTCAATAAACGACTCACCCCAAAGGACGCGGTATTAGTGGGACGGCTTTCCTCACTGGTCTGCGGACGTTGCTGCATTACTGCTTCCATTTGTTGTAGTCTCTGCTCTTGCTTCTGTAACAGGTCTATGAAGCGGGCCTCAGATTGCTGCTGGGCTTGTTGATGAGCTTGCTGCTGGGCTGCAAGGCTCCTTTGCAAACCTGCATTTGTCTGCTGTTGATTGGCATTTGCTAGAGCCAGCTGTTTCAGTATCTCCTCCATGCTGGCTTAAAAAAACTGCCACTGGTTCTCCACCAACTGTGAGGGGGTTAACTCGGTAGCGGGTGTGTGTGACCCCCTGGTTGGGCTCCCCACACAAAAACAGGGCCAGCAGACGGAGGTTGTGGTTTTCAAAATCAAAAGGTGCGGTTTATTTCTCTATGTACAGTGACAAAAACACAGCAAAGCCAAAAAGAAACATAAACAAAATAAATCCTGGTCAGTTTGACCTCTGACTAAACATGCAGGTTTCCTAACTAACAACTGGGATCAGCCTGGTGCTGTCCTAGTCCCTAAGTCCCTGGTTTAGTAAATGTCCAAACAAATAGCCACACAGGCTTTTTCTCACCGCACAGGGGTTCACTCTCCCTAGACAGTCCACACAGGTCTGGGTCCAGGCATGAGCAAACACCTAATGAATCTGGGAGTTTTTATAGAGGCCTTAAACGAGATGACAAGCTTCAGCTGGTCTCATCAACTCCCTGCCTGTACGACGCCCAGCCCTCTCCCTAGAGGTATGAGTCATCCATGAGCCCACTAGCCTCAGCTGGGCTTCATCAACTCCCTCCCTAGTTGTATAAGTCGGCATAAAGCCTGAATCTGGGAGAAATATATCTACCCCCCTGGATGCAACCAGGTGACTTTACCTTCCTGCTGTCACACTGTATACATTGTATATATTGTGTGTCATGCTGTATACATTGTATATATTGTGTGTCACGCTGTATACATTGTATATATTGTGTGTCATGCTGTATATATTGTGTGTCATGCTGTATCTGTATACATTGTATATATTGTGTGTCACGCTGTATACATTGTATATATTGTGTGTCAGTGCTGTATACATTGTATATATTGTGTGTCACGCTGTATACATTGTATATATTGTGTGTCATGCTGTATACATTGTATATATTGTGTGTCACGCTGTATACATTGTATATATTGTGTGTCACGCTGTATACATTGTATATATTGTGTGTCAGGCTGTATACATTGTATATATTGTGTGTCACGCTGTATACATTGTATATATTGTGTGTCAGGCTGTATACATTGTATATATTGTGTGTCAGGCTGTTGGACTATTTGCTGTGATGGTTTGGGGTGGGACTGTATTCTATTGTCTATTGTGTCTGATGCCTCAACTATTATGGGATGTCTTGCTGTGAGGAAAGAGGGAGGGGGGATTTCTCCAACCCCCCTGCTGATAAGACTGTTTACTGAGAAGTTGGAACACACCTGACCTGTATAACAATTGTCATTGCACAGTTTAACCCGCCCTGTTTCCCAAGGGTGGGGGGGTGTTTTGAAGAGAGATATCTGCAATAAACTCATTCCTGTTTGACCCTCAAGACAGAGCTTTGTCTCGTTTGTGGGGGGAGAACTATTCGTTTGGGGTCTTATTCGGCTGGTTGGAGTGTCTTGTAGCTGCCTTGTGTTCGGGAATGGAATATCCTAAACAACGTTAACCCCTTTCATATTGGGGTGTCGTTACAAGCGTGATTTCCTTTGTCGGCTCTTCTCATTGGTCCTTCAGATTGTGGGGGCCTTTGCTGGGTTCAGTAATGGAGGACTCCGGCCGTTTGATGTTGATGGAGGTGGTGATTGTGGTACACGGGTGTTGATGTGAGGACATTGGTGGCCATGGTTGGGTGTGTCTGTGGTATGGAGTGTTCAGCGTATTTCGCAGTGTGCGCCTCGATCGCTGGTGGGGGGAGGGGGAGGAGTCGCGGTGCGGAGAGCTTCTTGGCAGGGAGGACAAAGCCTCTGGTCATGGTGCTCCTCAGACACGCTGACACTACCAATCATCAGCTATAAGCAGCTTCACAATTTTCTGAAATTTTGCTAAAGCGCTTTCTGGACGGCAAATCAGAGGACGATCGGAGCGGCTTAACCTTATCGCGGTGTCAGGTGTCGCCATCAATGTCTTTGTACTTCCACGAGATGAGAGGAGAGGAGAATGGAGGAATTTATTGTCTCGGGTGAAGACAGCTGCCGGACATGAAAGGGACGATTCATGGGAACAGAGCCGATCCTCTTCTAGGATTTCTCCTTTTCACAACGATGGATGAAGAAAGTGTTGTATCCATCTCCACATCATACACAGCTCGCCGATCGCCCTTCCAAACCGATCGCTCTTCCTCACCCATCGACCTTCACCACCCATTAACTTTCCCCACTCATCGACTTTCCCACCTATCAACCTTCCCCACCAGTCCACCACTCTTCACATGGCTCCCCCAGCATCTCACTATCAATGGAAGTGCTGGGTCCATCTCCACGCCATAGGTGAAGGTACACGGCCCGCCGATCGCCCTTCCCTACTGATCAACCTTCCCCTCCAGTCCACCACTCTTCACATGGCTCCCCCAGCATCTCACTATCAATGGTAGTGCTAGGTCCATCTCCACGCCATAGGTGAAGGTACACGGCCCGCCGATCGCCCTTCCCTACTGATCAACCTTCCCCTCCAGTCCACCACTCTTCACATGGCTCCCCCAGCATCTCACTATCAATGGAAGTTCTGGGTCCATCTCCACGCCATAGGTGAAGGTACACGGCCCGCCGATCGCCCTTCCCTACTGATCAACCTTCCCCTCCAGTCCACCACTCTTCACATGGCTCCCCCAGCATCTCACTATCAATGGTAGTGCTGGGTCCATCTCCACGCCATAGGTGAAGGTACACGGCCTGCTGATCGCCCTTCCCTACTGATCAACCTTCCCCACCAGTCCACCACTCTTCACATGGCTCCCCCAGCATCTCACTATCAATGGAAGTGTTAGGTCCATCTCCACGCCATAGGTGAAGGTACACGGCCCGCCGATCGCCCTTCCCTACTGATCAACCTTCCCCTCCAGTCCACCACTCTTCACATGGCTCCCCCAGCATCTCACTATCAATGGAAGTGCTAGGTCCATCTCCATGCCATAGGTGAAGGTACACGGCCCGCCGATCGCCCTTCCCTACTGATCAACCTTCCCCTCCAGTCCACCACTCTTCACATGGCTCCCCCAGCATCTCACTATCAATGGTAGTGCTGGGTCCATCTCCACGCCATAGGTGAAGGTACACGGCCTGCTGATCGCCCTTCCCTACTGATCAACCTTCCCCTCCAGTCCACCACTCTTCACATGGCTCCCCCAGCATCTCACTATCAATGGAAGTGCTAGGTCCATCTCCATGCCATAGGTGAAGGTACACGGCCCGCCGATCGCCCTTCCCTACTGATCAACCTTCCCCTCCAGTCCACCACTCTTCACATGGCTTCCCCAGCATCTCACTATCAATGGTAGTGCTGGGTCCATCTCCACGCCATAGGTGAAGGTACACGGCCCGCCGATCGCCCTTCCCTACTGATCAACCTTCCCCTCCAGTCCACCACTCTTCACATGGCTCCCCCAGCATCTCACTATCAATGGAAGTGCTAGGTCCATCTCCACGCCATAGGTGAAGGTACACGGCCCGCCGATCGCCCTTCCCTACTGATCAACCTTCCCCTCCAGTCCACCACTCTTCACATGGCTCCCCCAGCATCTCACTATCAATGGTAGTGCTGGGTCCATCTCCACGCCATAGGTGAAGGTACACGGCCTGCTGATCGCCCTTCCCTACTGATCAACCTTCCCCACCAGTCGACCACGCTTCACATGGCGATTTATTGGCTTCCCCAGCATCTCTCTGTTGTTGGATGAAGAAAGTGTTGTGTCCATCTCCATGCCATATGAGAACGTACATGGCCCGCTGATCGTCCTTCCCTGCCGATCACCCTTCCTAACCAATCGCCCTTCCCCACCAATCGACTACTCTTTACATGGCGATTTGTTGGCTTCCCCAGCATCTTTCTGTCGTTGGATGAAGAGTGTTGTGTTCATCTCCACACCATAAGTGAAGGTACACGGCCTGCCAATCGCCCTTCCAAACCGATTGCTCTTCCCCCACCCATCAAACACTCTGCATATGGAGCTTCATTGACTTCTCCAGCTTCTCACTTAGTCACTCATCTTAAACTGGAAAATGTTTCTCAAAAGTCCTCCAAGAATGAGGGACATTTCATGGCAGACTATGGTCACCATCAGGTCAGCCGCCATTCCCGGGACAACTCACCCCAGGTGAAGCCCAGATCTCCCAGTGAAAGATCGGATCTTCCTTCCGTATTGGCTATCGATTTACACAGACAGTTTGGAGTCCTACATTTTATTGGTTAACTTAAGTTATTAAAGAGAAGCACTTCCAGGACCCCGAGAATCCTTCTTTAGGCTTTATACAGTTCTGGAAAAAGTTCTGAACCCCCCCTGTGACGAACCCTCTGTCCTCAAACAGAACTTTGTCCGTCGTCAATGCTTCCTCTGTCCAGAACCAGCACTTATCCAAGACTCTCCAGACCCCCCAGTCACCAGACAACACCTCAGTGTAAAGTGGCAAACAACAAACTGATTTTATTATCACACATGTTACACAGATATCTTACTTCAAAACACTTTCCCCCCACCCTTGGAAAACAGGGCGGGTTAAACTGTCCAATGACAATGGACACACAGGTCAGGTGTATTCAAACTTCTCATCAGTACACAGTCTTATCGGCAGGGGGGCTGCTGGAGGAATCCCCCCTCCCTCTTTCCTCACAACAAACACACTTACACATCCCATAATAGTTGAGGCATCAGCCACAATAGACAAAAGAAAACGGTCCCACCCCAAACCATCACAGCAAATAGTCCAACAGCGTGACACACAATATATACAATGTATACAGCGTGACACACAATATATACAATGTATAGAGCATTGAGTCTGACCAGCACAGATCATAGTGGGGTTCTCATTCATGTGCCCCTATTAGAGACACAGGGTGATCTACACATAAGAGGGTCCGGAGAAGCTGGACAAGGAGCCTCCAGAACTCTCCAAGGCAAGCTGAGCCACACAAACCCCCCACCCAAAGTCACTCCTGTCACAGACACGGCCACAGTGCTGAGGTCTCCAGGGAGCCCCCTGCCTGTCACAAGGACACAGGGTGATCTACACATAAGAGGGTCCGGAGAAGCTGGACAAGAAACCTCCAGAACTCTCCAAGGCAAGCTGAGCCACACAAACCCCCCACCCAAAGTCACTCCTGTCACAACGCTGAATCATCATAATGGCCTTATGGAGATATGAGGACAACAAGAGGAGAAGAAGTTCCATCGAAGAGCCGTCCACAGAGACAGAGGGGGCGGGGCCACAGTGCTGAGGTCTCCAGGGCGCCCCCTGCCTGTCACAAGGACACAGGGTGATCTACACATAAGAGGCGTCGGGGAAGCTGGACAAGGAGCCTCCAAAACTCTCCAGGGTAAGCTGAGACGCACAAATCCCCCATCCAAAGTCACTCCTATCACACCTCCTCCCCCCCCCCCAATATTCACTGAATTACAAAGAGGATCAATGAAATGCAATCATTGAAAAGGATAATTCACCTTTACAACAAACCCGCCTGCAGGGACGGGATGTTTGTAGATTGAAACAAACTGTGTGGCTCTGGCTAAGGATGAATAATACCCTTCCTATAGGTGACGGCCATTTACATACCTTATGAAGCCTGACTGGAATACTCCCAGGACGTTGCTGAGTGAGGCCTAGTCATTACTGCTCACCTCCTCCATCACAAGAGGGCGCTCTTTCTCTGATTCAGACCTCCTCACACACTCTTCATCTCCCCTGATGTAGAAGCTCTGAGCTCAGCATCTGAGAGCGCCCTCTTGTGATGGAGGAGGTGAGCGGCGATGACTAGGCCTCACTCAGCAACGTCCTGGGAGTATTCCAGTCAGGCTTCATAAGCTATGTAAATGGCCGTCACCTATAGAAAGGGTATTGTTTATCAGAGCTGAAGAGTTTGTTTTTATCTACAGAAGCCCCTTATCTGCATTGGGAGCTTTATGGTAAATAAGGATGAGCTCCGGCGAGTTCACACAGCCCACGTGCAGAGCCCGCCAGGAAGTCAGCACTGCGCTAATCACAGGCAGTGAGACATTTTCCCTATTTGTGGCTGCAGAGATCAGGAAATGTCTCACTGTCTGTGATTAGCGCAGCGCAGGGCTGACTTCCTGGCGGGCTCTGCACGTGAGCTGTGCGAACACACCGGAGGAGCTGTCTCACTGTCTGTGATTAGCGCATCGCTGACTTCCTGGCGGGCTCTGCACGTGGGCTGTGCGAACACACCGGAGGAGCTGTCTCACTGTCTGTGATTAGCGCAGCGCAGGGCTGACTTCCTGGCGGGCTCTGCACGTGGGCTGTGCGAACACACCGGAGGAGCTGTCTCACTGTCTGTGATTAGCGCAGTGCTGACTTCCTGGCGGGCTCTGCACGTGGGCTGTGCGAACACACCGGAGGAGCTGTCTCACTGTCTGTGATTAGTGCAGGGCTGACTTCCTGGCGGGATCTACACGTGGGCTGTGCGAACACATGGGAGGAGCTGTCTCACTGTCTGTGATTAGCGCAGGGCTGACTTCCTGGCGGGATCTACACGTGGGCTGTGCGAACACACCGGAGGAGCTGTCTCACTGTCTGTGATTAGCGCAGTGCAGGGCTGACTTCCTGGCGGGCTCTGCACGTGGGCTGTGCGAACACACCGGAGGAGCTGTCTCACTGTCTGTGATTAGCGCAGTGCAGGGCTGACTTCCTGGCGGGCTCTGCACGTGGGCTGTGCGAACACATCGGAGGAGCTGTCTCACTGTCTGTGATTAGCGCAGGGCTGACTTCCTGGCGGGATCTACACGTGGGCTGTGCGAACACACCGGAGGAGCTGTCTCACTGTCTGTGATTAGCGCAGCGCAGGGCTGACTTCCTGGCGGGATCTACACGTGGGCTGTGCGAACACACCGGAGGAGCTGTCTCACTGTCTGTGATTAGCGCAGTGCTGACTTCCTGGCGGGCTCTGCACGTGGGGTGTGCGAACACACCGGAGGAGCTGTCTCACTGTCTGTGATTAGCGCAGGGCTGACTTCCTGGCGGGCTCTGCACGTGGGCTGTGCGAACACACCGGAGGAGCTGTCTCACTGTCTGTGATTAGCGCAGTGCAGGGCTGACTTCCTGGTGGGCTCTGCACGTGGGCTGTGCGAACACACCGGAGGAGCTGTCTCACTGTCTGTGATTAGCGCAGCGCAGGGCTGACTTCCTGGCGGGCTGTGCACGTGGGCTGTGCGAACACACCGGAGGAGCTGTCTCACTGTCTGTGATTAGCGCAGCGCAGGGCTGACTTCCTGGCGGGCTCTGCACGTGGGCTGTGCGAACACACCGGAGGAGCTGTCTCACTGTCTGTGATTAGCGCAGGGCTGACTTCCTGGCGGGCTCTGCACGTGGGCTGTGCGAACACACCGGAGGAGCTGTCTCACTGTCTGTGATTAGCGCAGGGCTGAGTTCCTGGTGGGCTCTGCACGTGGGGTGTGCGAACGCACCGGAAGATGCTGTCTTACTGTCTGTGATTAGCGCAGGGCTGACTTCCTGGCGGGCTCTGCACGTGGGCTGTGCGAACACACCGGAGGAGCTGTCTCACTGTCTGTGATTAGTGCAGGGCTGACTTCCTGGCGGGCTCTGCACGTGGGCTGTGCGAACACACCGGAGGAGCTGTCTCACTGTCTGTGATTAGCGCAGGGCTGACTTCCTGGCGGGCTCTGCACGTGGGCTGTGCGAACACACCGGAGGAGCTGTCTCACTGTCTGTGATTAGTGCAGGGCTGACTTCCTGGCGGGATCTACACGTGAGCTGTGCGAACACACCGGAGGAGCTGTCTCACTGTCTGTGATTAGCGCAGGGCTGACTTCCTGGCGGGCTCTGCACGTGAGCTGTGCGAACACACCGGAGGAGCTGTCTCACTGTCTGTGATTAGCGCAGGGCTGACTTCCTGGCGGGCTCTGCACGTGAGCTGTGCGAACACACCGGAGGAGCTGTCTCACTGTCTGTGATTAGCGCAGCGCAGTGCTGACTTCCTGGCGGGATCTACACGTGGGCTGTGCGAACACACCAGAGAAGCTGTCTCACTGTCTGTGATTAGCGCAGGGCTGACTTCCTGGCGGGCTCTGCACGTGAGCTGTGCGAACACACCGGAGGAGCTGTCTCACTGTCTGTGATTAGCGCAGCGCAGGGCTGACTTCCTGGCGGGCTCTGCACGTGGGCTGTGCGAACACACCGGAGGAGCTATCTCACTGTCTGTGATTAGCGCAGGGCTGACTTCCTGGCGGGCTCTGCACGTGGGCTGTGCGAACACACCGGAGGAGCTGTCTCACTGTCTGTGATTAGCGCAGTGCTGACTTCCTGGCGGACTCTGCACGTGGGCTGTGCGAACACACCGGAGGAGCTGTCTCACTGTCTGTGATTAGCGCAGCGCAGGGCTGACTTCCTGGCGGGCTCTGCACGTGGGCTGTGCGAACACACCGGAGGAGCTGTCTCACTGTCTGTGATTAGCGCAGCGCAGGGCTGACTTCCTGGCGGTCTCTGCACGTGAGCTGTGCGAACACACCGGAGGAGCTGTCTCACTGTCTGTGATTAGCGCAGGGCTGACTTCCTGGCGGGCTCTGCACGTGGGCTGTGCGAACACATCGGAGGAGCTGTCTCACTGTCTGTGATTAGCGCAGCGCAGGGCTGACTTCCTGGCGGGCTCTGCACGTGGGCTGTGCGAACACACCGGAGGAGCTGTCTCACTGTCTGTGATTAGCGCAGCGCAGGGCTGACTTCCTGGCGGGCTCTGCACGTGGGCTGTGCGAACACACCGGAGGAGCTGTCTCACTGTCTGTGATTAGCGCAGCGCAGGGCTGACTTCCTGGCGGGCTCTGCACGTGAGCTGTGCGAACACAGCGGAGGAGCTGTCTCACTGTCTGTGATTAGCGCAGTGCTGACTTCCTGGCGGGCTCTGCACGTGGGCTGTGCGAACACACCGGAGAAGCTGTCTCACTGTCTGTGATTAGCGCAGTGCTGACTTCCTGGCGGGCTCTGCACGTGGGCTGTGCGAACACACCGGAGGAGCTGTCTCACTGTCTGTGATTAGCGCAGGGCTGACTTCCTGGCGGGCTCTGCACGTGGGCTGTGCGAACACACCGGAGGAGCTGTCTCACTGTCTGTGATTAGCGCAGGGCTGACTTCCTGGCGGGCTCTGCACGTGGGCTGTGCGAACACACCGGAGGAGCTGTCTCACTGTCTGTGATTAGCGCAGGGCTGACTTCCTGGCGGGCTCTGCACGTGAGCTGTGCGAACACACTGGAGGAGCTGTCTCACTGTCTGTGATTAGCGCAGCGCAGGGCTGACTTCCTGGCGGGCTCTGCACGTGGGCTGTGCGAACACACCGGAGGAGCTGTCTCACTGTCTGTGATTAGCGCAGGGCTGACTTCCTGGCGGGCTCTGCACGTGAGCTGTGCGAACACACTGGAGGAGCTGTCTCACTGTCTGTGATTAGCGCAGCGCAGGGCTGACTTCCTGGCGGGCTCTGCACGTGGGCTGTGCGAACACACCGGAGGAGCTGTCTCACTGTCTGTGATTAGCGCAGCGCAGGGCTGACTTCCTGGCGGGCTCTGCACGTGGGCTGTGCGAACACAGCGGAGGAGCTGTCTCACTGTCTGTGATTAGCGCAGTGCAGGGCTGACTTCCTGGCGGGCTCTGCACGTGGGCTGTGCGAACACACCGGAGGAGCTGTCTCACTGTCTGTGATTAGTGCAGGGCTGACTTCCTGGCGGGCTCTGCACGTGGGCTGTGCGAACACAGCGGAGGAGCTGTCTCACTGTCTGTGATTAGCGCAGGGCTGACTTCCTGGCGGGCTCTGCACGTGGGCTGTGCGAACACACCGGAGGAGCTGTCTCACTGTCTGTGATTAGCGCAGGGCTGACTTCCTGGCGGGCTCTGCACGTGAGCTGTGCGAACACACCGGAGGAGCTGTCTCACTGTCTGTGATTAGCGCAGCGCAGTGCTGACTTCCTGGCGGGATCTACACGTGGGCTGTGCGAACACACCAGAGAAGCTGTCTCACTGTCTGTGATTAGCGCAGGGCTGACTTCCTGGCGGGCTCTGCACGTGGGCTGTGCGAACACACCGGAGGAGCTGTCTCACTGTCTGTGATTAGCGCAGGGCTGACTTCCTGGCGGGCTCTACACGTGAGCTGTGCGAACACACCGGAGGAGCTGTCTCACTGTCTGTGATTAGCGCAGGGCTGACTTCCTGGCGGGCTCTGCACGTGAGCTGTGCGAACACATCGGAGGAGCTGTCTCACTGTCTGTGATTAGCGCAGCGCAGGGCTGACTTCCTGGCGGGCTCTGCACGTGGGCTGTGCGAACACATCGGAGGAGCTGTCTCACTGTCTGTGATTAGCGCAGCGCAGGGCTGACTTCCTGGCGGGCTCTGCACGTGGGCTGTGTGAACACACTGGAGGAGCTGTCTCACTGTCTGTGATTAGCGCAGCGCAGGGCTGACTTCCAGGCGGGCTCTGCACGTGGGCTGTGCGAACACACCGGAGGAGCTGTCTCACTGTCTGTGATTAGCGCAGCGCAGGGCTGACTTCCTGGCGGGCTCTGCACGTGGGCTGTGCGAACACACCGGAGGAGCTGTCTCACTGTCTGTGATTAGCGCAGCGCAGGGCTGACTTCCTGGCGGGCTCTGCACGTGGGCTGTGCGAACACACCGGAGGAGCTGTCTCACTGTCTGTGATTAGCGCAGGGCTGACTTCCTGGCGGGCTCTGCACGTGGGCTGTGCGAACACACCGGAGGAGCTGTCTCACTGTCTGTGATTAGTGCAGGGCTGACTTCCTGGCGGGATCTACACGTGAGCTGTGCGAACACACCGGAGGAGCTGTCTCACTGTCTGTGATTAGCGCAGGGCTGACTTCCTGGCGGGCTCTGCACGTGAGCTGTGCGAACACACCGGAGGAGCTGTCTCACTGTCTGTGATTAGCGCAGGGCTGACTTCCTGGCGGGCTCTGCACGTGAGCTGTGCGAACACACCGGAGGAGCTGTCTCACTGTCTGTGATTAGCGCAGCGCAGTGCTGACTTCCTGGCGGGATCTACACGTGGGCTGTGCGAACACACCAGAGAAGCTGTCTCACTGTCTGTGATTAGCGCAGGGCTGACTTCCTGGCGGGCTCTGCACGTGAGCTGTGCGAACACACCGGAGGAGCTGTCTCACTGTCTGTGATTAGCGCAGCGCAGGGCTGACTTCCTGGCGGGCTCTGCACGTGGGCTGTGCGAACACACCGGAGGAGCTGTCTCACTGTCTGTGATTAGCGCAGGGCTGACTTCCTGGCGGGCTCTGCACGTGGGCTGTGCGAACACACCGGAGGAACTGTCTCACTGTCTGTGATTAGCGCAGTGCTGACTTCCTGGCGGACTCTGCACGTGGGCTGTGCGAACACACCGGAGGAGCTGTCTCACTGTCTGTGATTAGCGCAGCGCAGGGCTGACTTCCTGGCGGGCTCTGCACGTGGGCTGTGTGAACACACCGGAGGAGCTGTCTCACTGTCTGTGATTAGCGCAGCGCAGGGCTGACTTTCTGGCGGGCTCTGCACGTGAGCTGTGCGAACACACCGGAGGAGCTGTCTCACTGTCTGTGATTAGCACAGGGCTGACTTCCTGGCGGGCTCTGCACGTGGGCTGTGCGAACACATCGGAGGAGCTGTCTCACTGTCTGTGATTAGCGCAGCGCAGGGCTGACTTCCTGGCGGGCTCTGCACGTGGGCTGTGCGAACACACCGGAGGAGCTGTCTCACTGTCTGTGATTAGCGCAGCGCAGGGCTGACTTCCTGGCGGGCTCTGCACGTGGGCTGTGCGAACACACCGGAGGAGCTGTCTCACTGTCTGTGATTAGCGCAGCGCAGGGCTGACTTCCTGGCGGGCTCTGCACTTGAGCTGTGCGAACACACCGGAGGAGCTGTCTCACTGTCTGTGATTAGCGCAGTGCTGACTTCCTGGCGGGCTCTGCACGTGGGCTGTGCGAACACACCGGAGAAGCTGTCTCACTGTCTGTGATTAGCGCAGTGCTGACTTCCTGGCGGGCTCTGCACGTGGGCTGTGCGAACACACCGGAGGAGCTGTCTCACTGTCTGTGATTAGCGCAGGGCTGACTTCCTGGCGGGCTCTGCACGTGGGCTGTGCGAACACACCGGAGGAGCTGTCTCACTGTCTGTGATTAGCGCAGGGCTGACTTCCTGGCGGGCTCTGCACGTGAGCTGTGCGAACACACTGGAGGAGCTGTCTCACTGTCTGTGATTAGCGCAGCGCAGGGCTGACTTCCTGGCGGGCTCTGCACGTGGGCTGTGCGAACACACCGGAGGAGCTGTCTCACTGTCTGTGATTAGCGCAGGGCTGACTTCCTGGCGGGCTCTGCACGTGGGCTGTGCGAACACACCGGAGGAGCTGTCTCACTGTCTGTGATTAGCGCAGCGCAGGGCTGACTTCCTGGCGGGCTCTGCACGCGGGCTGTGCGAACACACCGGAGGAGCTGTCTCACTGTCTGTGATTAGCGCAGGGCTGACTTCCTGGCGGGATCTACACGTGGGCTGTGCGAACACACCGGAGGAGCTGTCTCACTGTCTGTGATTAGCGCAGGGCTGACTTCCTGGCGGGATCTACACGTGGGCTGTGCGAACACACCGGAGGAGCTGTCTCACTGTCTGTGATTAGCGCAGGGCTGACTTCCTGGCGGGCTCTGCACGTGGGCTGTGCGAACACACCGGAGGAGCTCATCCTTAGTGGTAAATGTGAACTATCCCTTTAATAAATGACAATCAACAATAGAAATAAAAGCATTGCTGAAATAAAGGCATGTCTTCTCGGCACACATTGGGTATTAGCAGCCATTGGAATGGGTTGTGCTCCAGAATCAGCCAATCACTGCTGAGTCAGCTGACGTTTGAGCCGTGGGAGACCCTGGTGGTACCACATTTCTAATTGAAAGTCAGAAGAGGCGGGCAGAAGATGATTGGGTGAGCAGTGACTGCAGCCAATCGGATGGAGGCATTGGTCAGGTATTCTGACCGATAGCCAGCAGTGGAGATTCCTCCATCCATGCTGCTTAGACTGGATGGGGGAATCACTGAAGCTTCACATGTATGACCAGCCTGAGGCTCCAGAGATCTGACCTCAGAGGGAAATGTGGAATTCCGAGTACACTTCGCACCATCATGTAACTTACATTGGCCACTTATGTGTGGATGGAGGAATCACAGTGCCGGCTGCCTCTTCTACGGCTGTCTGAATACCCGCACAGTACCGGCTGCCTCGTCTACGGCTGTCTGAATACCCGCACAGTGCCGGCTGCCTCGTCCACAGCTGTCTGAATACCTCGCACCGTGCCGGCTGCCTCGTCTACGGCTGTCTGAATACCCGCACAGTACCGGCTGCCTCGTCTACGGCTGTCTGAATACCCGCACAGTGCCGGCTGCCTCGTCCACAGCTGTCTGAATACCTCGCACCGTGCCGGCTGCCTCGTCTACGGCTGTCTGAATACCCGCACAGTGCCTGCTGCCTCGTTCACGGCTGTCTGAATACCCGCACAGTGCCGGCTGCCTCGTCCACAGCTGTCTGAATACCTCGCACAGTGCCGGCTGTCTGAATACCTCGCACAGTGCCGGCTGCCTCTTCTACGGCTGTCTGAATACCCGCACAGTGTCGGCTGCCTCGTCCACAGCTGTCTGAATACCCGCACAGTGCCGGCTGCCTCGTCCACGGCTGTCTGAATACCTTGCACAGTGCTGGCTGCCTCGTCCACGGCTGTCTGATTACTTCGCACAGTGCCGGCTGCCTCGTCCACGGCTGTCTGAATACCTTGCACAGTGCCGGCTGTCTGAATACCCGCACAGTGCCGGCTGCCTCGTCCACGGCTGTCTGAATACCCGCACAGTGCCGGCTGCCTCGTCCACGGCTGTCTGAATACCCGCACAGTGCCGGCTGCCTCGTCCACGGCTGTCTGAATACCCGCACAGTGCCGGCTGCCTCGTCCACGGCTGTCTGAATACCCGCACAGTGCCGGCTGCCTCGTCCACGGCTGTCTGAATACCCGCACAGTGCCGGCTGCCTCGTCTACGGCTGTCTGAATACCCGCACAGTGCCGGCTGCCTCGTCCACGGCTGTCTGAATACCCGCACAGTGCCGGCTGCCTCGTCCACGGCTGTCTGAATACCCGCACAGTGCCGGGCTGCCTCGTCTACGGCTGTCTGAATACCTCGCACAGTGCCGGGCTGCCTCGTCCACGGCTGTCTGAATACCCGCACAGTGCCGGCTGCCTCGTCCACGGCTGTCTGAATACCCGCACAGTGCTGCCTGCCTCGTCCACGGCTGTCGCACGGTGTCGGCTGTCTGAATACCTCGCACAGTGCCGGCTGTCTGAATACCCGCACGGTTCCGGCTGTCTGAATACCCGCACGGTGCCGGCTGTCTGAATACCCGCACGGTGCCGGCTGTCTGAATACCTCGCACAGTGTCGGCTGTCTGAATACCCGCACAGTGCCGGCTGTCTGAATACCCGCACAGTGCCGGCTGTCTGAATACCTCGCACAGTGCGGCTGTCTGAATACCTTGCACGGTGTCGGCTGTCTGAATACCCGCACGGTGCCGGTTGTCTGAATACCCGCACAGTGCCGGCTGTCTGAATACCCGCACAGTGCCGGCTGTCTGAATACCCGCACAGTGCCGGCTGTCTGAATACCCGCACGGTCCCGGCTGTCTGAATACCCGCACGGTGCCGGCTGTCTGAATACCCGCACGGTGCCGGCTGTCTGAATACCCGCACGGTGCCGGCTGTCTGAATACCCGCACTGTGCCGGCTGTCTGAATACCCGCACGGTGCCGGCTGTCTGAATACCCGCACGGTGCCGGCTGTCTGAATACCCGCACGGTGCCGGCTGTCTGAATACCCGCACGGTGTCGGCTGTCTGAATACCCGCACGGTGTCGGCTGTCTGAATACCCGCACGGTGCCGGCTGTCTGAATACCCGCACTGTGCCGGCTGTCTGAATACCCGCACGGTGCCGGCTGTCTGAATACCCGCACGGTGCCGGCTGTCTGAATACCCGCACGGTGCCGGCTGTCTGAATACCCGCACGGTGCCGGCTGTCTGAATACCCGCACGGTGCTGGCTGTCTGAATACCCGCACGGTGCCGGCTGTCTGAATACCCGCACGGTGCCGGCTGTCTGAATACCCGCACGGTGCCGGCTGTCTGAATACCCGCACGGTGTCGGCTGTCTGAATACCCGCACGGTGCCGGCTGTCTGAATACCCGCACGGTGCCGGCTGTCTGAATACCCGCACGGTGCCGGCTGTCTGAATACCCGCACGGTGCCGGCTGTCTGAATACCCGCACGGTGCCGGCTGTCTGAATACCCGCACGGTGACCTCGGTTGAAGTTTATGGAGACGATTGTCACCAGAAAAGTCTCCCGTGGCTCCAGTATTCAGTGGGAATCGTCCAGCGAATGACTTCCCTCCAAGGATCGGCAGGTTCTCCATCTTTCTCTCTCAGGGCAGCTGGGGAATGGTGGGGGCCGTGCAGCTCAGACAGTACTTCTTTCAGGCAGAGTGATGATGGAGACCGATGACCCGCCTCTTCAGTGACGTTCTCCATCTTTCTCTCTCAGGGCAGCTGGGGAATGGTGGGGGCCGTGCAGCTCAGACAGTACTTCTTTCAGGCAGAGTGATGATGGAGACCGATGACCCGCCTCTTCAGTGACGTTCTCCATCTTTCTCTCTCAGGGCAGGTGGGGAATGGTGGGGGCCGTGCAGCTCAGACAGTACTTCTTTCAGGCAGAGTGATGATGGAGACCGATGACCCGCCTCTTCAGTGATGTTCTCCATCTTTCTCTCTCAGGGCAGGTGGGGAATGGCGGGGGCCGTGCAGCTCAGACAGTACTTCTTTCAGGCAGAGTGATGATGGAGACCGATGACCCGCCTCTTCAGTGATGTTCTCCATCTTTCTCTCTCAGGGCAGGTGGGGAATGGTGGGGGCCGTGCAGCTCAGACAGTACTTCTTTCAGGCAGAGTGATGATGGAGACCGATGACCCGCCTCTTCAGTGATGTTCTCCATCTTTCTCTCTCAGGGCAGGTGGGGAATGGCGGGGGCCGTGCAGCTCAGACAGTACTTCTTTCAGGCAGAGTGATGATGGAGACCGATGACCCGCCTCTTCAGTGATGTTCTCCATCTTTCTCTCTCAGGGCAGGTGGGGAATGGCGGGGGCCGTGCAGCTCAGACAGTACTTCTTTCAGGCAGAGTGATGATGGAGACCGATGACCCGCCTCTTCAGTGACGTTCTCCATCTTTCTCTCTCAGGGCAGGTGGGGAATGGTGGGGGCCGTGCAGCTCAGACAGTACTTCTTTCAGGCAGAGTGATGATGGAGACCGATGACCCGCCTCTTCAGTGATGTTCTCCATCTTTCTCTCTCAGGGCAGGTGGGGAATGGTGGGGGCCGTGCAGCTCAGACAGTACTTCTTTCAGGCAGAGTGATGATGGAGACCGATGACCCGCCTCTTCAGTGACGTTCTCCATCTTTCTCTCTCAGGGCAGGTGGGGAATGGTGGGGGCCGTGCAGCTCAGACAGTACTTCTTTCAGGCAGAGTGATGATGGAGACCGATGACCCGCCTCTTCAGTGACGTTCTCCATCTTTCTCTCTCAGGGCAGGTGGGGAATGGTGGGGGCCGTGCAGCTCAGACAGTACTTCTTTCAGGCAGAGTGATGATGGAGACCGATGACCCGCCTCTTCAGTGACGTTCTCCATCTTTCTCTCTCAGGGCAGGTGGGGAATGGCGGGGGCCGTGCAGCTCAGACAGTACTTCTTTCAGGCAGAGTGATGATGGAGACCGATGACCCGCCTCTTCAGTGACGTTCTCCATCTTTCTCTCTCAGGGCAGGTGGGGAATGGTGGGGGCCGTGCAGCTCAGACAGTACTTCTTTCAGGCAGAGTGATGATGGAGACCGATGACCCGCCTCTTCAGTGACGTTCTCCATCTTTCTCTCTCAGGGCAGCTGGGGAATGGTGGGGGCCGTGCAGCTCAGACAGTACTTCTTTCAGGCAGAGTGATGATGGAGACCGATGACCCGCCTCTTCAGTGACGTTCTCCATCTTTCTCTCTCAGGGCAGCTGGGGAATGGTGGGGGCCGTGCAGCTCAGACAGTACTTCTTTCAGGCAGAGTGATGATGGAGACCGATGACCCGCCTCTTCAGTGATGTTCTCCATCTTTCTCTCTCAGGGCAGCTGGGGAATGGCGGGGGCCGTGCAGCTCAGACAGTACTTCTTTCAGGCAGAGTGATGATGGAGACCGATGACCCGCCTCTTCAGTGATGTTCTCCATCTTTCTCTCTCAGGGCAGGTGGGGAATGGTGGGGGCCGTGCAGCTCAGACAGTACTTCTTTCAGGCAAAGTGATGATGGAGACCGATGACCCGCCTCTTCAGTGATGTTCTCCATCTTTCTCTCTCAGGGCAGGTGGGGAATGGTGGGGGCCGTGCAGCTCAGACAGTACTTCTTTCAGGCAGAGTGATGATGGAGACCGATGACCCGCCTCTTCAGTGACGTTCTCCATCTTTCTCTCTCAGGGCAGCTGGGGAATGGTGGGGGCCGTGCAGCTCAGACAGTACTTCTTTCAGGCAGAGTGATGATGGAGACCGATGACCCGCCTCTTCAGTGACGTTCTCCATCTTTCTCTCTCAGGACAGGTAGGGAATGGTGGGGGCCGTGCAGCTCAGACAGTACTTCTTTCAGGCAGAGTGATGATGGAGACCGATGACCCGCCTCTTCAGTGACGTTCTCCATCTTTCTCTCTCAGGGCAGGTGGGGAATGGCGGGGGCCGTGCAGCTCAGACAGTACTTCTTTCAGGCAGAGTGATGATGGAGACCGATGACCCGCCTCTTCAGTGATGTTCTCCATCTTTCTCTCTCAGGGCAGGTGGGGAATGGTGGGGGCCGTGCAGCTCAGACAGTACTTCTTTCAGGCAGAGTGATGATGGAGACCGATGACCCGCCTCTTCAGTGATGTTCTCCATCTTTCTCTCTCAGGGCAGGTGGGGAATGGTGGGGGCCGTGCAGCTCAGACAGTACTTCTTTCAGGCAGAGTGATGATGGAGACCGATGACCCGCCTCTTCAGTGATGTTCTCCATCTTTCTCTCTCAGGGCAGGTGGGGAATGGTGGGGGCCGTGCAGCTCAGACAGTACTTCTTTCAGGCAGAGTGATGATGGAGACCGATGACCCGCCTCTTCAGTGATGTTCTCCATCTTTCTCTCTCAGGGCAGGTGGGGAATGGTGGGGGCCGTGCAGCTCAGACAGTACTTCTTTCAGGCAGAGTGATGATGGAGACCGATGACCCGCCTCTTCAGTGACGTTCTCCATCTTTCTCTCTCAGGACAGGTGGGGAATGGTGGGGGCCGTGCAGCTCAGACAGTACTTCTTTCAGGCAGAGTGATGATGGAGACCGATGACCCGCCTCTTCAGTGACGTTCTCCATCTTTCTCTCTCAGGGCAGGTGGGGAATGGCGGGGGCCGTGCAGCTCAGACAGTACTTCTTTCAGGCAGAGTGATGATGGAGACCGATGACCCGCCTCTTCAGTGATGTTCTCCATCTTTCTCTCTCAGGGCAGCTGGGGAATGGCGGGGGCCGTGCAGCTCAGACAGTACTTCTTTCAGGCAGAGTGATGATGGAGACCGATGACCCGCCTCTTCAGTGACGTTCTCCATCTTTCTCTCTCAGGGCAGGTGGGGAATGGTGGGGGCCGTGCAGCTCAGACAGTACTTCTTTCAGGCAGAGTGATGATGGAGACCGATGACCCGCCTCTTCAGTGACGTTCTCCATCTTTCTCTCTCAGGGCAGGTGGGGAATGGTGGGGGCCGTGCAGCTCAGACAGTACTTCTTTCAGGCAGAGTGATGATGGAGACCGATGACCCGCCTCTTCAGTGACGTTCTCCATCTTTCTCTCTCAGGGCAGGTGGGGAATGGCGGGGGCCGTGCAGCTCAGACAGTACTTCTTTCAGGCAGAGTGATGATGGAGACCGATGACCCGCCTCTTCAGTGATGTTCTCCATCTTTCTCTCTCAGGGCAGCTGGGGAATGGCGGGGGCCGTGCAGCTCAGACAGTACTTCTTTCAGGCAGAGTGATGATGGAGACCGATGACCCGCCTCTTCAGTGATGTTCTCCATCTTTCTCTCTCAGGGCAGGTGGGGAATGGTGGGGGCCGTGCAGCTCAGACAGTACTTCTTTCAGGCAGAGTGATGATGGAGACCGATGACCCGCCTCTTCAGTGATGTTCTCCATCTTTCTCTCTCAGGGCAGGTGGGGAATGGCGGGGGCCGTGCAGCTCAGACAGTACTTCTTTCAGGCAGAGTGATGATGGAGACCGATGACCTGCCTCTTCAGTGACGTTCTCCATCTTTCTCTCTCAGGGCAGGTGGGGAATGGTGGGGGCCGTGCAGCTCAGACAGTACTTCTTTCAGGCAGAGTGATGATGGAGACCGATGACCCGCCTCTTCAGTGACGTTCTCCATCTTTCTCTCTCAGGGCAGGTGGGGAATGGCGGGGGCCGTGCAGCTCAGACAGTACTTCTTTCAGGCAGAGTGATGATGGAGACCGATGACCCGCCTCTTCAGTGATGTTCTCCATCTTTCTCTCTCAGGGCAGCTGGGGAATGGCGGGGGCCGTGCAGCTCAGACAGTACTTCTTTCAGGCAGAGTGATGATGGAGACCGATGACCCGCCTCTTCAGTGACGTTCTCCATCTTTCTCTCTCAGGGCAGGTGGGGAATGGCGGGGGCCGTGCAGCTCAGACAGTACTTCTTTCAGGCAGAGTGATGATGGAGACCGATGACCCGCCTCTTCAGTGATGTTCTCCATCTTTCTCTCTCAGGGCAGGTGGGGAATGGCGGGGGCCGTGCAGCTCAGACAGTACTTCTTTCAGGCAGAGTGATGATGGAGACCGATGACCCGCCTCTTCAGTGACGTTCTCCATCTTTCTCTCTCAGGACAGGTGGGGAATGGCGGGGGCCGTGCAGCTCAGACAGTACTTCTTTCAGGCAGAGTGATGATGGAGACCGATGACCCGCCTCTTCAGTGACGTTCTCCATCTTTCTCTCTCAGGGCAGGTGGGGAATGGTGGGGGCCGTGCAGCTCAGACAGTACTTCTTTCAGGCAGAGTGATGATGGAGACCGATGACCCGCCTCTTCAGTGACGTTCTCCATCTTTCTCTCTCAGGGCAGCTGGGGAATGGTGGGGGCCGTGCAGCTCAGACAGTACTTCTTTCAGGCAGAGTGATGATGGAGACCGATGACCCGCCTCTTCAGTGACGTTCTCCATCTTTCTCTCTCAGGGCAGGTGGGGAATGGCGGGGGCCGTGCAGCTCAGACAGTACTTCTTTCAGGCAGAGTGATGATGGAGACCGATGACCCGCCTCTTCAGTGACGTTCTCCATCTTTCTCTCTCAGGGCAGGTGGGGAATGGTGGGGGCCGTGCAGCTCAGACAGTACTTCTTTCAGGCAGAGTGATGATGGAGACCGATGACCCGCCTCTTCAGTGACGTTCTCCATCTTTCTCTCTCAGGGCAGCTGGGGAATGGTGGGGGCCGTGCAGCTCAGACAGTACTTCTTTCAGGCAGAGTGATGATGGAGACCGATGACCTGCCTCTTCAGTGACGTTCTCCATCTTTCTCTCTCAGGGCAGGTGGGGAATGGCGGGGGCCGTGCAGCTCAGACAGTACTTCTTTCAGGCAGAGTGATGATGGAGACCGATGACCCGCCTCTTCAGTGACGTTCTCCATCTTTCTCTCTCAGGACAGGTGGGGAATGGTGGGGGCCGTGCAGCTCAGACAGTACTTCTTTCAGGCAGAGTGATGATGGAGACCGATGACCCGCCTCTTCAGTGATGTTCTCCATCTTTCTCTCTCAGGGCAGCTGGGGAATGGCGGGGGCCGTGCAGCTCAGACAGTACTTCTTTCAGGCAGAGTGATGATGGAGACCGATGACCCGCCTCTTCAGTGACGTTCTCCATCTTTCTCTCTCAGGGCAGGTGGGGAATGGCAGGGGCCGTGCAGCTCAGACAGTACTTCTTTCAGGCAGAGTGATGATGGAGACCGATGACCCGCCTCTTCAGTGACGTTCTCCATCTTTCTCTCTCAGGGCAGGTGGGGAATGGCGGGGGCCGTGCAGCTCAGACAGTACTTCTTTCAGGCAGAGTGATGATGGAGACCGATGACCCGCCTCTTCAGTGATGTTCTCCATCTTTCTCTCTCAGGGCAGCTGGGGAATGGCGGGGGCCGTGCAGCTCAGACAGTACTTCTTTCAGGCAGAGTGATGATGGAGACCGATGACCCGCCTCTTCAGTGATGTTCTCCATCTTTCTCTCTCAGGGCAGCTGGGGAATGGTGGGGGCCGTGCAGCTCAGACAGTACTTCTTTCAGGCAGAGTGATGATGGAGACCGATGACCCGCCTCTTCAGTGACGTTCTCCATCTTTCTCTCTCAGGGCAGGTGGGGAATGGCGGGGGCCGTGCAGCTCAGACAGTACTTCTTTCAGGCAGAGTGATGATGGAGACCGATGACCCGCCTCTTCAGTGATGTTCTCCATCTTTCTCTCTCAGGGCAGGTGGGGAATGGCGGGGGCCGTGCAGCTCAGACAGTACTTCTTTCAGGCAGAGTGATGATGGAGACCGATGACCCGCCTCTTCAGTGACGTTCTCCATCTTTCTCTCTCAGGGCAGCTGGGGAATGGCAGGGGCCGTGCAGCTCAGACAGTACTTCTTTCAGGCAGAGTGATGATGGAGACCGATGACCCGCCTCTTCAGTGACGTTCTCCATCTTTCTCTCTCAGGACAGGTGGGGAATGGCGGGGGCCGTGCAGCTCAGACAGTACTTCTTTCAGGCAGAGTGATGATGGAGACCGATGACCCGCCTCTTCAGTGACGTTCTCCATCTTTCTCTCTCAGGGCAGGTGGGGAATGGTGGGGGCCGTGCAGCTCAGACAGTACTTCTTTCAGGCAGAGTGATGATGGAGACCGATGACCCGCCTCTTCAGTGACGTTCTCCATCTTTCTCTCTCAGGGCAGGTGGGGAATGGCGGGGGCCGTGCAGCTCAGACAGTACTTCTTTCAGGCAGAGTGATGATGGAGACCGATGACCCGCCTCTTCAGTGACGTTCTCCATCTTTCTCTCTCAGGGCAGGTGGGGAATGGTGGGGGCCGTGCAGCTCAGACAGTACTTCTTTCAGGCAGAGTGATGATGGAGACCGATGACCCGCCTCTTCAGTGACGTTCTCCATCTTTCTCTCTCAGGGCAGGTGGGGAATGGTGGGGGCCGTGCAGCTCAGACAGTACTTCTTTCAGGAAGAGTGATGATGGAGACCGATGACCCGCCTCTTCAGTGACGTTCTCCATCTTTCTCTCTCAGGGCAGGTGGGGAATGGCGGGGGCCGTGCAGCTCAGACAGTACTTCTTTCAGGCAGAGTGATGATGGAGACCGATGACCCGCCTCTTCAGTGACGTTCTCCATCTTTCTCTCTCAGGGCAGGTGGGGAATGGTGGGGGCCGTGCAGCTCAGACAGTACTTCTTTCAGGCAGAGTGATGATGGAGACCGATGACCCGCCTCTTCAGTGACGTTCTCCATCTTTCTCTCTCAGGGCAGCTGGGGAATGGTGGGGGCCGTGCAGCTCAGACAGTACTTCTTTCAGGCAGAGTGATGATGGAGACCGATGACCCGCCTCTTCAGTGATGTTCTCCATCTTTCTCTCTCAGGACAGGTGGGGAATGGTGGGGGCCGTGCAGCTCAGACAGTACTTCTTTCAGGCAGAGTGATGATGGAGACCGATGACCCGCCTCTTCAGTGACGTTCTCCATCTTTCTCTCTCAGGGCAGGTGGGGAATGGTGGGGGCCGTGCAGCTCAGACAGTACTTCTTTCAGGCAGAGTGATGATGGAGACCGATGACCCGCCTCTTCAGTGATGTTCTCCATCTTTCTCTCTCAGGGCAGGTGGGGAATGGCGGGGGCCGTGCAGCTCAGACAGTACTTCTTTCAGGCAGAGTGATGATGGAGACCGATGACCCGCCTCTTCAGTGATGTTCTCCATCTTTCTCTCTCAGGGCAGCTGGGGAATGGCGGGGGCCGTGCAGCTCAGACAGTACTTCTTTCAGGCAGAGTGATGATGGAGACCGATGACCCGCCTCTTCAGTGATGTTCTCCATCTTTCTCTCTCAGGGCAGCTGGGGAATGGTGGGGGCCGTGCAGCTCAGACAGTACTTCTTTCAGGCAGAGTGATGATGGAGACCGATGACCCGCCTCTTCAGTGACGTTCTCCATCTTTATCTTTTAGGACAGGTGGGGAATGGCGGGGGCCGTGCAGCTCAGACAGTACTTCTTTCAGGCAGAGTGATGATGGAGACCGATGACCCGCCTCTTCAGTGATGTTCTCCATCTTTCTCTCTCAGGGCAGGTGGGGAATGGCGGGGGCCGTGCAGCTCAGACAGTACTTCTTTCAGGCAGAGTGATGATGGAGACCGATGACCCGCCTCTTCAGTGATGTTCTCCATCTTTCTCTCTCAGGGCAGCTGGGGAATGGCGGGGCCGTGCAGCTCAGACAGTACTTCTTTCAGGCAGAGTGATGATGGAGACCGATGACCCGCCTCTTCAGTGACGTTCTCCATCTTTCTCTCTCAGGGCAGGTGGGGAATGGTGGGGGCCGTGCAGCTCAGACAGTACTTCTTTCAGGCAGAGTGATGATGGAGACCGATGACCCGCCTCTTCAGTGACGTTCTCCATCTTTCTCTCTCAGGGCAGGTGGGGAATGGTGGGGGCCGTGCAGCTCAGACAGTACTTCTTTCAGGCAGAGTGATGATGGAGACCGATGACCCGCCTCTTCAGTGACGTTCTCCATCTTTCTCTCTCAGGGCAGCTGGGGAATGGTGGGGGCCGTGCAGCTCAGACAGTACTTCTTTCAGGCAGAGTGATGATGGAGACCGATGACCCGCCTCTTCAGTGATGTTCTCCATCTTTCTCTCTCAGGGCAGGTGGGGAATGGTGGGGGCCGTGCAGCTCAGACAGTACTTCTTTCAGGCAGAGTGATGATGGAGACCGATGACCCGCCTCTTCAGTGACGTTCTCCATCTTTCTCTCTCAGGGCAGGTGGGGAATGGTGGGGGCCGTGCAGCTCAGACAGTACTTCTTTCAGGCAGAGTGATGATGGAGACCGATGACCCGCCTCTTCAGTGATGTTCTCCATCTTTCTCTCTCAGGGCAGCTGGGGAATGGTGGGGGCCGTGCAGCTCAGACAGTACTTCTTTCAGGCAGAGTGATGATGGAGACCGATGACCCGCCTCTTCAGTGATGTTCTCCATCTTTCTCTCTCAGGGCAGGTGGGGAATGGCGGGGGCCGTGCAGCTCAGACAGTACTTCTTTCAGGCAGAGTGATGATGGAGACCGATGACCCGCCTCTTCAGTGATGTTCTCCATCTTTCTCTCTCAGGGCAGCTGGGGAATGGCGGGGGCCGTGCAGCTCAGACAGTACTTCTTTCAGGCAGAGTGATGATGGAGACCGATGACCCGCCTCTTCAGTGACGTTCTCCATCTTTCTCTCTCAGGGCAGGTGGGGAATGGTGGGGGCCGTGCAGCTCAGACAGTACTTCTTTCAGGCAGAGTGATGATGGAGACCGATGACCCGCCTCTTCAGTGACGTTCTCCATCTTTCTCTCTCAGGGCAGGTGGGGAATGGTGGGGGCCGTGCAGCTCAGACAGTACTTCTTTCAGGCAGAGTGATGATGGAGACCGATGACCCGCCTCTTCAGTGACGTTCTCCATCTTTCTCTCTCAGGGCAGGTGGGGAATGGTGGGGGCCGTGCAGCTCAGACAGTACTTCTTTCAGGCAGAGTGATGATGGAGACCGATGACCCGCCTCTTCAGTGATGTTCTCCATCTTTCTCTCTCAGGGCAGCTGGGGAATGGCGGGGGCCGTGCAGCTCAGACAGTACTTCTTTCAGGCAGAGTGATGATGGAGACCGATGACCCGCCTCTTCAGTGACGTTCTCCATCTTTCTCTCTCAGGGCAGGTGGGGAATGGTGGGGGCCGTGCAGCTCAGACAGTACTTCTTTCAGGCAGAGTGATGATGGAGACCGATGACCCGCCTCTTCAGTGACGTTCTCCATCTTTCTCTCTCAGGGCAGGTGGGGAATGGTGGGGGCCGTGCAGCTCAGACAGTACTTCTTTCAGGCAGAGTGATGATGGAGACCGATGACCCGCCTCTTCAGTGACGTTCTCCATCTTTCTCTCTCAGGGCAGCTGGGGAATGGCAGGGGCCGTGCAGCTCAGACAGTACTTCTTTCAGGCAGAGTGATGATGGAGACCGATGACCCGCCTCTTCAGTGATGTTCTCCATCTTTCTCTCTCAGGGCAGGTGGGGAATGGCGGGGGCCGTGCAGCTCAGACAGTACTTCTTTCAGGCAGAGTGATGATGGAGACCGATGACCCGCCTCTTCAGTGATGTTCTCCATCTTTCTCTCTCAGGGCAGGTGGGGAATGGCGGGGGCCATGCAGCTCAGACAGTACTTCTTTCAGGCAGAGTGATGATGGAGACCGATGACCCGCCTCTTCAGTGATGTTCTCCATCTTTCTCTCTCAGGGCAGGTGGGGAATGGTGGGGGCCGTGCAGCTCAGACAGTACTTCTTTCAGGCAGAGTGATGATGGAGACCGATGACCCGCCTCTTCAGTGACGTTCTCCATCTTTCTCTCTCAGGGCAGGTGGGGAATGGCGGGGGCCGTGCAGCTCAGACAGTACTTCTTTCAGGCAGAGTGATGATGGAGACCGATGACCCGCCTCTTCAGTGACGTTCTCCATCTTTCTCTCTCAGGACAGGTGGGGAATGGTGGGGGCCGTGCAGCTCAGACAGTACTTCTTTCAGGCAGAGTGATGATGGAGACCGATGACCCGCCTCTTCAGTGATGTTCTCCATCTTTCTCTCTCAGGACAGGTGGGGAATGGTGGGGGCCGTGCAGCTCAGACAGTACTTCTTTCAGGCAGAGTGATGATGGAGACCGATGACCCGCCTCTTCAGTGACGTTCTCCATCTTTCTCTCTCAGGGCAGGTGGGGAATGGTGGGGGCCGTGCAGCTCAGACAGTACTTCTTTCAGGCAGAGTGATGATGGAGACCGATGACCCGCCTCTTCAGTGACGTTCTCCATCTTTCTCTCTCAGGACAGCTGGGGAATGGCGGGGGCCGTGCAGCTCAGACAGTACTTCTTTCAGGCAGAGTGATGATGGAGACCGATGACCCGCCTCTTCAGTGACGTTCTCCATCTTTCTCTCTCAGGGCAGCTGGGGAATGGTGGGGGCCGTGCAGCTCAGACAGTACTTCTTTCAGGCAGAGTGATGATGGAGACCGATGACCCGCCTCTTCAGTGACGTTCTCCATCTTTCTCTCTCAGGGCAGCTGGGGAATGGCGGGGGCCGTGCAGCTCAGACAGTACTTCTTTCAGGCAGAGTGATGATGGAGACCGATGACCCGCCTCTTCAGTGATGTTCTCCATCTTTCTCTCTCAGGGCAGGTGGGGAATGGCGGGGGCCGTGCAGCTCAGACAGTACTTCTTTCAGGCAGAGTGATGATGGAGACCGATGACCCGCCTCTTCAGTGATGTTCTCCATCTTTCTCTCTCAGGACAGGTGGGGAATGGTGGGGGCCGTGCAGCTCAGACAGTACTTCTTTCAGGCAGAGTGATGATGGAGACCGATGACCCGCCTCTTCAGTGACGTTCTCCATCTTTCTCTCTCAGGGCAGCTGGGGAATGGTGGGGGCCGTGCAGCTCAGACAGTACTTCTTTCAGGCAGAGTGATGATGGAGACCGATGACCCGCCTCTTCAGTGACGTTCTCCATCTTTCTCTCTCAGGGCAGGTGGGGAATGGCGGGGGCCGTGCAGCTCAGACAGTACTTCTTTCAGGCAGAGTGATGATGGAGACCGATGACCCGCCTCTTCAGTGACGTTCTCCATCTTTCTCTCTCAGGACAGGTGGGGAATGGTGGGGGCCGTGCAGCTCAGACAGTACTTCTTTCAGGCAGAGTGATGATGGAGACCGATGACCCGCCTCTTCAGTGACGTTCTCCATCTTTCTCTCTCAGGGCAGGTGGGGAATGGTGGGGGCCGTGCAGCTCAGACAGTACTTCTTTCAGGCAGAGTGATGATGGAGACCGATGACCCGCCTCTTCAGTGACGTTCTCCATCTTTCTCTCTCAGGACAGGTAGGGAATGGCGGGGGCCGTGCAGCTCAAACAGTACTTCTTTCAGGCAGAGTGATGATGGAGACCGATGACCCGCCTCTTCAGTGATGTTCTCCATCTTTCTCTCTCAGGGCAGGTGGGGAATGGTGGGGGCCGTGCAGCTCAGACAGTACTTCTTTCAGGCAGAGTGATGATGGAGACCGATGACCCGCCTCTTCAGTGACGTTCTCCATCTTTCTCTCTCAGGGCAGGTGGGGAATGGCGGGGGCCGTGCAGCTCAGACAGTACTTCTTTCAGGCAGAGTGATGATGGAGACCGATGACCCGCCTCTTCAGTGATGTTCTCCATCTTTCTCTCTCAGGGCAGGTGGGGAATGGTGGGGGCCGTGCAGCTCAGACAGTACTTCTTTCAGGCAGAGTGATGATGGAGACCGATGACCCGCCTCTTCAGTGACGTTCTCCATCTTTCTCTCTCAGGACAGGTGGGGAATGGTGGGGGCCGTGCAGCTCAGACAGTACTTCTTTCAGGCAGAGTGATGATGGAGACCGATGACCCGCCTCTTCAGTGATGTTCTCCATCTTTCTCTCTCAGGGCAGGTGGGGAATGGTGGGGGCCGTGCAGCTCAGACAGTACTTCTTTCAGGCAGAGTGATGATGGAGACCGATGACCCGCCTCTTCAGTGACGTTCTCCATCTTTCTCTCTCAGGACAGCTGGGGAATGGCGGGGGCCGTGCAGCTCAGACAGTACTTCTTTCAGGCAGAGTGATGATGGAGACCGATGACCCGCCTCTTCAGTGATGTTCTCCATCTTTCTCTCTCAGGGCAGGTGGGGAATGGTGGGGGCCGTGCAGCTCAGACAGTACTTCTTTCAGGCAGAGTGATGATGGAGACCGATGACCCGCCTCTTCAGTGACGTTCTCCATCTTTCTCTCTCAGGACAGGTGGGGAATGGTGGGGGCCGTGCAGCTCAGACAGTACTTCTTTCAGGCAGAGTGATGATGGAGACCGATGACCCGCCTCTTCAGTGATGTTCTCCATCTTTCTCTCTCAGGACAGCTGGGGAATGGCGGGGGCCGTGCAGCTCAGACAGTACTTCTTTCAGGCAGAGTGATGATGGAGACCGATGACCCGCCTCTTCAGTGATGTTCTCCATCTTTCTCTCTCAGGGCAGGTGGGGAATGGCGGGGGCCGTGCAGCTCAGACAGTACTTCTTTCAGGCAGAGTGATGTTGGAGACCGATGACCCGCCTCTTCAGTGATGTTCTCCATCTTTCTCTCTCAGGGCAGGTGGGGAATGGCGGGGGCCGTGCAGCTCAGACAGTACTTCTTTCAGGAAGAGTGATGATGGAGACCGATGACCCGCCTCTTCAGTGATGTTCTCCATCTTTCTCTCTCAGGGCAGGTGGGGAATGGCGGGGGCCGTGCAGCTCAGACAGTACTTCTTTCAGGCAGAGTGATGATGGAGACCGATGACCCGCCTCTTCAGTGACGTTCTCCATCTTTCTCTCTCAGGGCAGGTGGGGAATGGCGGGGGCCGTGCAGCTCAGACAGTACTTCTTTCAGGCAGAGTGATGATGGAGACCGATGACCCGCCTCTTCAGTGATGTTCTCCATCTTTCTCTCTCAGGGCAGGTGGGGAATGGTGGGGGCCGTGCAGCTCAGACAGTACTTCTTTCAGGCAGAGTGATGATGGAGACCGATGACCTGCCTCTTCAGTGACGTTCTCCATCTTTCTCTCTCAGGGCAGGTGGGGAATGGCGGGGGCCGTGCAGCTCAGACAGTACTTCTTTCAGGCAGAGTGATGATGGAGACCGATGACCCGCCTCTTCAGTGATGTTCTCCATCTTTCTCTCTCAGGGCAGGTGGGGAATGGTGGGGGCCGTGCAGCTCAGACAGTACTTCTTTCAGGCAGAGTGATGATGGAGACCGATGACCCGCCTCTTCAGTGATGTTCTCCATCTTTCTCTCTCAGGGCAGCTGGGGAATGGTGGGGGCCGTGCAGCTCAGACAGTACTTCTTTCAGGCAGAGTGATGATGGAGACCGATGACCCGCCTCTTCAGTGACGTTCTCCATCTTTCTCTCTCAGGGCAGGTGGGGAATGGCGGGGGCCGTGCAGCTCAGACAGTACTTCTTTCAGGCAGAGTGATGATGGAGACCGATGACCCGCCTCTTCAGTGACGTTCTCCATCTTTCTCTCTCAGGGCAGGTGGGGAATGGTGGGGGCCGTGCAGCTCAGACAGTACTTCTTTCAGGCAGAGTGATGATGGAGACCGATGACCCGCCTCTTCAGTGACGTTCTCCATCTTTCTCTCTCAGGGCAGGTGGGGAATGGCGGGGGCCGTGCAGCTCAGACAGTACTTCTTTCAGGCAGAGTGATGATGGAGACCGATGACCCGCCTCTTCAGTGATGTTCTCCATCTTTCTCTCTCAGGGCAGGTGGGGAATGGCGGGGGCCGTGCAGCTCAGACAGTACTTCTTTCAGGCAGAGTGATGATGGAGACCGATGACCCGCCTCTTCAGTGATGTTCTCCATCTTTCTCTCTCAGGGCAGGTGGGGAATGGTGGGGGCCGTGCAGCTCAGACAGTACTTCTTTCAGGCAGAGTGATGATGGAGACCGATGACCCGCCTCTTCAGTGATGTTCTCCATCTTTCTCTCTCAGGGCAGGTGGGGAATGGCGGGGGCCGTGCAGCTCAGACAGTACTTCTTTCAGGCAGAGTGATGATGGAGACCGATGACCCGCCTCTTCAGTGATGTTCTCCATCTTTCTCTCTCAGGGCAGCTGGGGAATGGTGGGGGCCGTGCAGCTCAGACAGTACTTCTTTCAGGCAGAGTGATGATGGAGACCGATGACCCGCCTCTTCAGTGACGTTCTCCATCTTTCTCTCTCAGGGCAGGTGGGGAATGGCGGGGGCCGTGCAGCTCAGACAGTACTTCTTTCAGGCAGAGTGATGATGGAGACCGATGACCCGCCTCTTCAGTGACGTTCTCCATCTTTCTCTCTCAGGGCAGGTGGGGAATGGTGGGGGCCGTGCAGCTCAGACAGTACTTCTTTCAGGCAGAGTGATGATGGAGACCGATGACCCGCCTCTTCAGTGACGTTCTCCATCTTTCTCTCTCAGGGCAGGTGGGGAATGGCGGGGGCCGTGCAGCTCAGACAGTACTTCTTTCAGGCAGAGTGATGATGGAGACCGATGACCCGCCTCTTCAGTGACGTTCTCCATCTTTCTCTCTCAGGGCAGGTGGGGAATGGCGGGGGCCGTGCAGCTCAGACAGTACTTCTTTCAGGCAGAGTGATGATGGAGACCGATGACCCGCCTCTTCAGTGACGTTCTCCATCTTTCTCTCTCAGGGCAGCTGGGGAATGGCGGGGGCCGTGCAGCTCAGACAGTACTTCTTTCAGGCAGAGTGATGATGGAGACCGATGACCCGCCTCTTCAGTGACGTTCTCCATCTTTCTCTCTCAGGGCAGGTGGGGAATGGTGGGGGCCGTGCAGCTCAGACAGTACTTCTTTCAGGCAGAGTGATGATGGAGACCGATGACCCGCCTCTTCAGTGACGTTCTCCATCTTTCTCTCTCAGGGCAGCTGGGGAATGGCGGGGGCCGTGCAGCTCAGACAGTACTTCTTTCAGGCAGAGTGATGATGGAGACCGATGACCCGCCTCTTCAGTGATGTTCTCCATCTTTCTCTCTCAGGACAGGTGGGGAATGGTGGGGGCCGTGCAGCTCAGACAGTACTTCTTTCAGGCAGAGTGATGATGGAGACCGATGACCCGCCTCTTCAGTGATGTTCTCCATCTTTCTCTCTCAGGGCAGGTGGGGAATGGCGGGGGCCGTGCAGCTCAGACAGTACTTCTTTCAGGAAGAGTGATGATGGAGATTGATGACCCGCCTCTTCAGTGACGTTCTCCATCTTTCTCTCTCAGGACAGGTGGGGAATGGTGGGGGCCGTGCAGCTCAGACAGTACTTCTTTCAGGCAGAGTGATGATGGAGACCGATGACCCGCCTCTTCAGTGACGTTCTCCATCTTTCTCTCTCAGGGCAGGTGGGGAATGGCGGGGGCCGTGCAGCTCAGACAGTACTTCTTTCAGGCAGAGTGATGATGGAGACCGATGACCCGCCTCTTCAGTGATGTTCTCCATCTTTCTCTCTCAGGGCAGGTGGGGAATGGCGGGGGCCGTGCAGCTCAGACAGTACTTCTTTCAGGCAGAGTGATGATGGAGACCGATGACCCGCCTCTTCAGTGACGTTCTCCATCTTTCTCTCTCAGGGCAGGTGGGGAATGGTGGGGGCCGTGCAGCTCAGACAGTACTTCTTTCAGGCAGAGTGATGATGGAGACCGATGACCCGCCTCTTCAGTGACGTTCTCCATCTTTCTCTCTCAGGGCAGGTGGGGAATGGTGGGGGCCGTGCAGCTCAGACAGTACTTCTTTCAGGCAGAGTGATGATGGAGACCGATGACCCGCCTCTTCAGTGACGTTCTCCATCTTTCTCTCTCAGGGCAGGTGGGGAATGGTGGGGGCCGTGCAGCTCAGACAGTACTTCTTTCAGGCAGAGTGATGATGGAGACCGATGACCCGCCTCTTCAGTGATGTTCTCCATCTTTCTCTCTCAGGGCAGGTGGGGAATGGTGGGGGCCGTGCAGCTCAGACAGTACTTCTTTCAGGCAGAGTGATGATGGAGACCGATGACCCGCCTCTTCAGTGACGTTCTCCATCTTTCTCTCTCAGGACAGGTGGGGAATGGTGGGGGCCGTGCAGCTCAGACAGTACTTCTTTCAGGCAGAGTGATGATGGAGACCGATGACCCGCCTCTTCAGTGACGTTCTCCATCTTTCTCTCTCAGGACAGCTGGGGAATGGCGGGGGCCGTGCAGCTCAGACAGTACTTCTTTCAGGCAGAGTGATGATGGAGACCGATGACCCGCCTCTTCAGTGATGTTCTCCATCTTTCTCTCTCAGGGCAGCTGGGGAATGGCAGGGGCCGTGCAGCTCAGACAGTACTTCTTTCAGGCAGAGTGATGATGGAGACCGATGACCCGCCTCTTCAGTGATGTTCTCCATCTTTCTCTCTCAGGGCAGCTGGGGAATGGCAGGGGCCGTGCAGCTCAGACAGTACTTCTTTCAGGCAGAGTGATGATGGAGACCGATGACCCGCCTCTTCAGTGACGTTCTCCATCTTTCTCTCTCAGGGCAGCTGGGGAATGGCGGGGGCCGTGCAGCTCAGACAGTACTTCTTTCAGGCAGAGTGATGATGGAGACCGATGACCCGCCTCTTCAGTGATGTTCTCCATCTTTCTCTCTCAGGGCAGGTGGGGAATGGCGGGGGCCGTGCAGCTCAGACAGTACTTCTTTCAGGCAGAGTGATGATGGAGACCGATGACCCGCCTCTTCAGTGACGTTCTCCATCTTTCTCTCTCAGGGCAGCTGGGGAATGGCGGGGGCCGTGCAGCTCAGACAGTACTTCTTTCAGGCAGAGTGATGATGGAGACCGATGACCCGCCTCTTCAGTGATGTTCTCCATCTTTCTCTCTCAGGGCAGGTGGGGAATGGCGGGGGCCGTGCAGCTCAGACAGTACTTCTTTCAGGCAGAGTGATGATGGAGACCGATGACCCGCCTCTTCAGTGACGTTCTCCATCTTTCTCTCTCAGGGCAGGTGGGGAATGGCGGGGGCCGTGCAGCTCAGACAGTACTTCTTTCAGGCAGAGTGATGATGGAGACCGATGACCCGCCTCTTCAGTGACGTTCTCCATCTTTCTCTCTCAGGGCAGGTGGGGAATGGTGGGGGCCGTGCAGCTCAGACAGTACTTCTTTCAGGCAGAGTGATGATGGAGACCGATGACCTGCCTCTTCAGTGATGTTCTCCATCTTTCTCTCTCAGGACAGGTGGGGAATGGTGGGGGCCGTGCAGCTCAGACAGTACTTCTTTCAGGAAGAGTGATGATGGAGACCGATGACCCGCCTCTTCAGTGATGTTCTCCATCTTTCTCTCTCAGGGCAGGTGGGGAATGGTGGGGGCCGTGCAGCTCAGACAGTACTTCTTTCAGGCAGAGTGATGATGGAGACCGATGACCCGCCTCTTCAGTGATGTTCTCCATCTTTCTCTCTCAGGGCAGGTGGGGAATGGTGGGGGCCGTGCAGCTCAGACAGTACTTCTTTCAGGCAGAGTGATGATGGAGACCGATGACCCGCCTCTTCAGTGATGTTCTCCATCTTTCTCTCTCAGGACAGGTGGGGAATGGTGGGGGCCGTGCAGCTCAGACAGTACTTCTTTCAGGCAGAGTGATGATGGAGACCGATGACCCGCCTCTTCAGTGACGTTCTCCATCTTTCTCTCTCAGGGCAGGTGGGGAATGGTGGGGGCCGTGCAGCTCAGACAGTACTTCTTTCAGGCAGAGTGATGATGGAGACCGATGACCCGCCTCTTCAGTGACGTTCTCCATCTTTCTCTCTCAGGGCAGGTGGGGAATGGTGGGGGCCGTGCAGCTCAGACAGTACTTCTTTCAGGCAGAGTGATGATGGAGACCGATGACCCGCCTCTTCAGTGACTTTCTCCATCTTTCTCTCTCAGGACAGGTGGGGAATGGCGGGGGCCGTGCAGCTCAGACAGTACTTCTTTCAGGCAGAGTGATGATGGAGACCGATGACCCGCCTCTTCAGTGACGTTCTCCATCTTTCTCTCTCAGGGCAGGTGGGGAATGGTGGGGGCCGTGCAGCTCAGACAGTACTTCTTTCAGGCAGAGTGATGATGGAGACCGATGACCCGCCTCTTCAGTGACGTTCTCCATCTTTCTCTCTCAGGGCAGGTGGGGAATGGTGGGGGCCGTGCAGCTCAGACAGTACTTCTTTCAGGCAGAGTGATGATGGAGACCGATGACCCGCCTCTTCAGTGATGTTCTCCATCTTTCTCTCTCAGGACAGGTGGGGAATGGTGGGGGCCGTGCAGCTCAGACAGTACTTCTTTCAGGCAGAGTGATGATGGAGACCGATGACCCGCCTCTTCAGTGACGTTCTCCATCTTTCTCTCTCAGGGCAGGTGGGGAATGGCGGGGGCCGTGCAGCTCAGACAGTACTTCTTTCAGGCAGAGTGATGATGGAGACCGATGACCCGCCTCTTCAGTGACGTTCTCCATCTTTCTCTCTCAGGGCAGCTGGGGAATGGCGAGGGCCGTGCAGCTCAGACAGTACTTCTTTCAGGCAGAGTGATGATGGAGACCGATGACCCGCCTCTTCAGTGATGTTCTCCATCTTTCTCTCTCAGGGCAGGTGGGGAATGGTGGGGGCCGTGCAGCTCAGACAGTACTTCTTTCAGGCAGAGTGATGATGGAGACCGATGACCCGCCTCTTCAGTGACGTTCTCCATCTTTCTCTCTCAGGGCAGCTGGGGAATGGCGGGGGCCGTGCAGCTCAGACAGTACTTCTTTCAGGCAGAGTGATGATGGAGACCGATGACCCGCCTCTTCAGTGATGTTCTCCATCTTTCTCTCTCAGGGCAGGTGGGGAATGGTGGGGGCCGTGCAGCTCAGACAGTACTTCTTTCAGGCAGAGTGATGATGGAGACCGATGACCCGCCTCTTCAGTGATGTTCTCCATCTTTCTCTCTCAGGGCAGGTGGGGAATGGTGGGGGCCGTGCAGCTCAGACAGTACTTCTTTCAGGCAGAGTGATGATGGAGACCGATGACCCGCCTCTTCAGTGATGTTCTCCATCTTTCTCTCTCAGGACAGGTGGGGAATGGTGGGGGCCGTGCAGCTCAGACAGTACTTCTTTCAGGCAGAGTGATGATGGAGACCGATGACCCGCCTCTTCAGTGACGTTCTCCATCTTTCTCTCTCAGGGCAGGTGGGGAATGGTGGGGGCCGTGCAGCTCAGACAGTACTTCTTTCAGGCAGAGTGATGATGGAGACCGATGACCCGCCTCTTCAGTGACGTTCTCCATCTTTCTCTCTCAGGGCAGGTGGGGAATGGTGGGGGCCGTGCAGCTCAGACAGTACTTCTTTCAGGCAGAGTGATGATGGAGACCGATGACCCGCCTCTTCAGTGACTTTCTCCATCTTTCTCTCTCAGGACAGGTGGGGAATGGTGGGGGCCGTGCAGCTCAGACAGTACTTCTTTCAGGCAGAGTGATGATGGAGACCGATGACCCGCCTCTTCAGTGACGTTCTCCATCTTTCTCTCTCAGGGCAGGTGGGGAATGGTGGGGGCCGTGCAGCTCAGACAGTACTTCTTTCAGGCAGAGTGATGATGGAGACCGATGACCCGCCTCTTCAGTGATGTTCTCCATCTTTCTCTCTCAGGACAGGTGGGGAATGGTGGGGGCCGTGCAGCTCAGACAGTACTTCTTTCAGGCAGAGTGATGATGGAGACCGATGACCCGCCTCTTCAGTGACGTTCTCCATCTTTCTCTCTCAGGGCAGGTGGGGAATGGCGGGGGCCGTGCAGCTCAGACAGTACTTCTTTCAGGCAGAGTGATGATGGAGACCGATGACCCGCCTCTTCAGTGACGTTCTCCATCTTTCTCTCTCAGGGCAGCTGGGGAATGGCGAGGGCCGTGCAGCTCAGACAGTACTTCTTTCAGGCAGAGTGATGATGGAGACCGATGACCCGCCTCTTCAGTGACGTTCTCCATCTTTCTCTCTCAGGGCAGCTGGGGAATGGCGGGGGCCGTGCAGCTCAGACAGTACTTCTTTCAGGCAGAGTTTTGATGGAGACCGATGACCCGCCTCTTCAGTGACGTTCTCCATCTTTCTCTCTCAGGGCAGGTGGGGAATGGCGGGGGCCGTGCAGCTCAGACAGTACTTCTTTCAGGCAGAGTGATGATGGAGACCGATGACCCGCCTCTTCAGTGACGTTCTCCATCTTTCTCTCTCAGGGCAGGTGGGGAATGGCGGGGGCCGTGCAGCTCAGACAGTACTTTTTTCAGGCAGAGTGATGATGGAGACCGATGACCCGCCTCTTCAGTGATGTTCTCCATCTTTCTCTCTCAGGGCAGCTGGGGAATGGTGGGGGCCGTGCAGCTCAGACAGTACTTCTTTCAGGCAGAGTGATGATGGAGACCGATGACCCGCCTCTTCAGTGACGTTCTCCATCTTTCTCTCTCAGGGCAGCTGGGGAATGGCGGGGGCCGTGCAGCTCAGACAGTACTTCTTTCAGGCAGAGTGATGATGGAGACCGATGACCCGCCTCTTCAGTGATGTTCTCCATCTTTCTCTCTCAGGGCAGGTGGGGAATGGCGGGGGCCGTGCAGCTCAGACAGTACTTCTTTCAGGCAGAGTGATGATGGAGACCGATGACCCGCCTCTTCAGTGATGTTCTCCATCTTTCTCTCTCAGGACAGGTGGGGAATGGTGGGGGCCGTGCAGCTCAGACAGTACTTCTTTCAGGCAGAGTGATGATGGAGACCGATGACCCGCCTCTTCAGTGACGTTCTCCATCTTTCTCTCTCAGGGCAGCTGGGGAATGGTGGGGGCCGTGCAGCTCAGACAGTACTTCTTTCAGGCAGAGTGATGATGGAGACCGATGACCCGCCTCTTCAGTGACGTTCTCCATCTTTCTCTCTCAGGGCAGGTGGGGAATGGCGGGGGCCGTGCAGCTCAGACAGTACTTCTTTCAGGCAGAGTGATGATGGAGACCGATGACCCGCCTCTTCAGTGACGTTCTCCATCTTTCTCTCTCAGGGCAGCTGGGGAATGGTGGGGGCCGTGCAGCTCAGACAGTACTTCTTTCAGGAAGAGTGATGATGGAGACCGATGACCCGCCTCTTCAGTGACGTTCTCCATCTTTCTCTCTCAGGGCAGGTGGGGAATGGTGGGGGCCGTGCAGCTCAGACAGTACTTCTTTCAGGCAGAGTGATGATGGAGACCGATGACCCGCCTCTTCAGTGACGTTCTCCATCTTTCTCTCTCAGGACAGGTGGGGAATGGTGGGGGCCGTGCAGCTCAGACAGTACTTCTTTCAGGCAGAGTGATGATGGAGACCGATGACCCGCCTCTTCAGTGACGTTCTCCATCTTTCTCTCTCAGGGCAGGTGGGGAATGGCGGGGGCCGTGCAGCTCAGACAGTACTTCTTTCAGGCAGAGTGATGATGGAGACCGATGACCCGCCTCTTCAGTGATGTTCTCCATCTTTCTCTCTCAGGGCAGGTGGGGAATGGCGGGGGCCGTGCAGCTCAGACAGTACTTCTTTCAGGCAGAGTGATGATGGAGACCGATGACCCGCCTCTTCAGTGACGTTCTCCATCTTTCTCTCTCAGGACAGCTGGGGAATGGTGGGGGCCGTGCAGCTCAGACAGTACTTCTTTCAGGCAGAGTGATGATGGAGACCGATGACCCGCCTCTTCAGTGATGTTCTCCATCTTTCTCTCTCAGGGCAGGTGGGGAATGGTGGGGGCCGTGCAGCTCAGACAGTACTTCTTTCAGGCAGAGTGATGATGGAGACCGATGACCCGCCTCTTCAGTGATGTTCTCCATCTTTCTCTCTCAGGGCAGCTGGGGAATGGTGGGGGCCGTGCAGCTCAGACAGTACTTCTTTCAGGCAGAGTGATGATGGAGACCGATGACCCGCCTCTTCAGTGATGTTCTCCATCTTTCTCTCTCAGGGCAGGTGGGGAATGGTGGGGGCCGTGCAGCTCAGACAGTACTTCTTTCAGGCAGAGTGATGATGGAGACCGATGACCCGCCTCTTCAGTGACGTTCTCCATCTTTCTCTCTCAGGGCAGGTGGGGAATGGTGGGGGCCGTGCAGCTCAGACAGTACTTCTTTCAGGCAGAGTGATGATGGAGACCGATGACCCGCCTCTTCAGTGATGTTCTCCATCTTTCTCTCTCAGGGCAGCTGGGGAATGGCGGGGGCCGTGCAGCTCAGACAGTACTTCTTTCAGGCAGAGTGATGATGGAGACCGATGACCCGCCTCTTCAGTGACGTTCTCCATCTTTCTCTCTCAGGGCAGCTGGGGAATGGCGGGGGCCGTGCAGCTCAGACAGTACTTCTTTCAGGCAGAGTGATGATGGAGACCGATGACCCGCCTCTTCAGTGACTTTCTCCATCTTTCTCTCTCAGGACAGGTGGGGAATGGTGGGGGCCGTGCAGCTCAGACAGTACTTCTTTCAGGCAGAGTGATGATGGAGACCGATGACCCACCTCTTCAGTGACGTTCTCCATCTTTCTCTCTCAGGGCAGGTGGGGAATGGTGGGGGCCGTGCAGCTCAGACAGTACTTCTTTCAGGCAGAGTGATGATGGAGACCGATGACCCGCCTCTTCAGTGATGTTCTCCATCTTTCTCTCTCAGGGCAGGTGGGGAATGGCGGGGGCCGTGCAGCTCAGACAGTACTTCTTTCAGGCAGAGTGATGATGGAGACCGATGACCCGCCTCTTCAGTGATGTTCTCCATCTTTCTCTCTCAGGGCAGGTGGGGAATGGCGGGGGCCGTGCAGCTCAGACAGTACTTCTTTCAGGCAGAGTGATGATGGAGACCGATGACCCGCCTCTTCAGTGACGTTCTCCATCTTTCTCTCTCAGGGCAGCTGGGGAATGGCGGGGGCCGTGCAGCTCAGACAGTACTTCTTTCAGGCAGAGTGATGATGGAAACCGATGACCCGCCTCTTCAGTGATGTTCTCCATCTTTCTCTCTCAGGACAGGTGGGGAATGGTGGGGGCCGTGCAGCTCAGACAGTACTTCTTTCAGGCAGAGTGATGATGGAGACCGATGACCCGCCTCTTCAGTGACGTTCTCCATCTTTCTCTCTCAGGGCAGCTGGGGAATGGTGGGGGCCGTGCAGCTCAGACAGTACTTCTTTCAGGCAGAGTGATGATGGAGACCGATGACCCGCCTCTTCAGTGACGTTCTCCATCTTTCTCTCTCAGGACAGGTGGGGAATGGCGGGGGCCGTGCAGCTCAGACAGTACTTCTTTCAGGCAGAGTGATGATGGAGACCGATGACCCGCCTCTTCAGTGATGTTCTCCATCTTTCTCTCTCAGGGCAGGTGGGGAATGGCGGGGGCCGTGCAGCTCAGACAGTACTTCTTTCAGGCAGAGTGATGATGGAGACCGATGACCCGCCTCTTCAGTGACGTTCTCCATCTTTCTCTCTCAGGGCAGCTGGGGAATGGCAGGGGCCGTGCAGCTCAGACAGTACTTCTTTCAGGCAGAGTGATGATGGAGACCGATGACCCGCCTCTTCAGTGACGTTCTCCATCTTTCTCTCTCAGGACAGGTGGGGAATGGCGGGGGCCGTGCAGCTCAGACAGTACTTCTTTCAGGCAGAGTGATGATGGAGACCGATGACCCGCCTCTTCAGTGACGTTCTCCATCTTTCTCTCTCAGGGCAGGTGGGGAATGGTGGGGGCCGTGCAGCTCAGACAGTACTTCTTTCAGGCAGAGTGATGATGGAGACCGATGACCCGCCTCTTCAGTGACGTTCTCCATCTTTCTCTCTCAGGGCAGGTGGGGAATGGTGGGGGCCGTGCAGCTCAGACAGTACTTCTTTCAGGCAGAGTGATGATGGAGACCGATGACCCGCCTCTTCAGTGACGTTCTCCATCTTTCTCTCTCAGGGCAGCTGGGGAATGGTGGGGGCCGTGCAGCTCAGACAGTACTTCTTTCAGGCAGAGTGATGATGGAGACCGATGACCCGCCTCTTCAGTGATGTTCTCCATCTTTCTCTCTCACGACAGGTGGGGAATGGTGGGGGCCGTGCAGCTCAGACAGTACTTCTTTCAGGCAGAGTGATGATGGAGACCGATGACCCGCCTCTTCAGTGACGTTCTCCATCTTTCTCTCTCAGGACAGCTGGGGAATGGTGGGGGCCGTGCAGCTCAGACAGTACTTCTTTCAGGCAGAGTGATGATGGAGACCGATGACCCGCCTCTTCAGTGACGTTCTCCATCTTTCTCTCTCAGGGCAGGTGGGGAATGGCGGGGGCCGTGCAGCTCAGACAGTACTTCTTTCAGGCAGAGTGATGATGGAGACCGATGACCCGCCTCTTCAGTGACGTTCTCCATCTTTCTCTCTCAGGACAGCTGGGGAATGGCGGGGGCCGTGCAGCTCAAACAGTACTTCTTTCAGGCAGAGTGATGATGGAGACCGATGACCCGCCTCTTCAGTGATGTTCTCCATCTTTCTCTCTCAGGGCAGGTGGGGAATGGCGGGGGCCGTGCAGCTCAGACAGTACTTCTTTCAGGCAGAGTGATGATGGAGACCGATGACCCGCCTCTTCAGTGACGTTCTCCATCTTTCTCTCTCAGGGCAGGTGGGGAATGGCGGGGGCCGTGCAGCTCAGACAGTACTTCTTTCAGGCAGAGTGATGATGGAGACCGATGACCCGCCTCTTCAGTGATGTTCTCCATCTTTCTCTCTCAGGGCAGGTGGGGAATGGCGGGGGCCGTGCAGCTCAGACAGTACTTCTTTCAGGCAGAGTGATGATGGAGACCGATGACCCGCCTCTTCAGTGATGTTCTCCATCTTTCTCTCTCAGGACAGGTGGGGAATGGTGGGGGCCGTGCAGCTCAGACAGTACTTCTTTCAGGCAGAGTGATGATGGAGACCGATGACCCGCCTCTTCAGTGATGTTCTCCATCTTTCTCTCTCAGGGCAGCTGGGGAATGGTGGGGGCCGTGCAGCTCAGACAGTACTTCTTTCAGGCAGAGTGATGATGGAGACCGATGACCCGCCTCTTCAGTGATGTTCTCCATCTTTCTCTCTCAGGGCAGGTGGGGAATGGTGGGGGCCGTGCAGCTCAGACAGTACTTCTTTCAGGCAGAGTGATGATGGAGACCGATGACCCGCCTCTTCAGTGATGTTCTCCATCTTTCTCTCTCAGGACAGATGGGGAATGGTGGGGGCCGTGCAGCTCAGACAGTACTTCTTTCAGGCAGAGTGATGATGGAGACCGATGACCCGCCTCTTCAGTGATGTTCTCCATCTTTCTCTCTCAGGGCAGGTGGGGAATGGCGGGGGCCGTGCAGCTCAGACAGTACTTCTTTCAGGCAGAGTGATGATGGAGACCGATGACCCGCCTCTTCAGTGACGTTCTCCATCTTTCTCTCTCAGGGCAGGTGGGGAATGGCGGGGGCCGTGCAGCTCAGACAGTACTTCTTTCAGGCAGAGTGATGATGGAGACCGATGACCCGCCTCTTCAGTGATGTTCTCCATCTTTCTCTCTCAGGGCAGGTGGGGAATGGCGGGGGCCGTGCAGCTCAGACAGTACTTCTTTCAGGAAGAGTGATGATGGAGACCGATGACCCGCCTCTTCAGTGACGTTCTCCATCTTTCTCTCTCAGGGCAGGTGGGGAATGGTGGGGGCCGTGCAGCTCAGACAGTACTTCTTTCAGGCAGAGTGATGATGGAGACCGATGACCCGCCTCTTCAGTGACGTTCTCCATCTTTCTCTCTCAGGGCAGCTGGGGAATGGTGGGGGCCGTGCAGCTCAGACAGTACTTCTTTCAGGCAGAGTGATGATGGAGACCGATGACCCGCCTCTTCAGTGATGTTCTCCATCTTTCTCTCTCAGGGCAGGTGGGGAATGGTGGGGGCCGTGCAGCTCAGACAGTACTTCTTTCAGGCAGAGTGATGATGGAGACCGATGACCCGCCTCTTCAGTGACGTTCTCCATCTTTCTCTCTCAGGACAGGTGGGGAATGGTGGGGGCCGTGCAGCTCAGACAGTACTTCTTTCAGGCAGAGTGATGATGGAGACCGATGACCCGCCTCTTCAGTGATGTTCTCCATCTTTCTCTCTCAGGGCAGGTGGGGAATGGCGGGGGCCGTGCAGCTCAGACAGTACTTCTTTCAGGCAGAGTGATGATGGAGACCGATGACCCGCCTCTTCAGTGACGTTCTCCATCTTTCTCTCTCAGGGCAGGTGGGGAATGGTGGGGGCCGTGCAGCTCAGACAGTACTTCTTTCAGGCAGAGTGATGATGGAGACCGATGACCCGCCTCTTCAGTGACGTTCTCCATCTTTCTCTCTCAGGGCAGGTGGGGAATGGTGGGGGCCGTGCAGCTCAGACAGTACTTCTTTCAGGCAGAGTGATGATGGAGACCGATGACCCGCCTCTTCAGTGATGTTCTCCATCTTTCTCTCTCAGGGCAGCTGGGGAATGGTGGGGGCCGTGCAGCTCAGACAGTACTTCTTTCAGGCAGAGTGATGATGGAGACCGATGACCCGCCTCTTCAGTGATGTTCTCCATCTTTCTCTCTCAGGGCAGGTGGGGAATGGTGGGGGCCGTGCAGCTCAGACAGTACTTCTTTCAGGCAGAGTGATGATGGAGACCGATGACCCGCCTCTTCAGTGACGTTCTCCATCTTTCTCTCTCAGGGCAGGTGGGGAATGGCGGGGGCCGTGCAGCTCAGACAGTACTTCTTTCAGGCAGAGTGATGATGGAGACCGATGACCCGCCTCTTCAGTGATGTTCTCCATCTTTCTCTCTCAGGGCAGGTGGGGAATGGCGGGGGCCGTGCAGCTCAGACAGTACTTCTTTCAGGCAGAGTGATGATGGAGACCGATGACCCGCCTCTTCAGTGACGTTCTCCATCTTTCTCTCTCAGGACAGGTGGGGAATGGCGGGGGCCGTGCAGCTCAGACAGTACTTCTTTCAGGCAGAGTGATGATGGAGACCGATGACCCGCCTCTTCAGTGACGTTCTCCATCTTTCTCTCTCAGGGCAGGTGGGGAATGGTGGGGGCCGTGCAGCTCAGACAGTACTTCTTTCAGGCAGAGTGATGATGGAGACCGATGACCCGCCTCTTCAGTGATGTTCTCCATCTTTCTCTCTCAGGGCAGCTGGGGAATGGCGGGGGCCGTGCAGCTCAGACAGTACTTCTTTCAGGCAGAGTGATGATGGAGACCGATGACCCGCCTCTTCAGTGACGTTCTCCATCTTTCTCTCTCAGGGCAGGTGGGGAATGGTGGGGGCCGTGCAGCTCAGACAGTACTTCTTTCAGGCAGAGTGATGATGGAGACCGATGACCCGCCTCTTCAGTGACGTTCTCCATCTTTCTCTCTCAGGGCAGGTGGGGAATGGTGGGGGCCGTGCAGCTCAGACAGTACTTCTTTCAGGCAGAGTGATGATGGAGACCGATGACCCGCCTCTTCAGTGACGTTCTCCATCTTTCTCTCTCAGGGCAGCTGGGGAATGGTGGGGGCCGTGCAGCTCAGACAGTACTTCTTTCAGGCAGAGTGATGATGGAGACCGATGACCCGCCTCTTCAGTGACGTTCTCCATCTTTCTCTCTCAGGGCAGCTGGGGAATGGTGGGGGCCGTGCAGCTCAGACAGTACTTCTTTCAGGCAGAGTGATGATGGAGACCGATGACCCGCCTCTTCAGTGACGTTCTCCATCTTTCTCTCTCAGGGCAGCTGGGGAATGGTGGGGGCCGTGCAGCTCAGACAGTACTTCTTTCAGGCAGAGTGATGATGGAGACCGATGACCCGCCTCTTCAGTGATGTTCTCCATCTTTCTCTCTCAGGGCAGGTGGGGAATGGTGGGGGCCGTGCAGCTCAGACAGTACTTCTTTCAGGCAGAGTGATGATGGAGACCGATGACCCGCCTCTTCAGTGATGTTCTCCATCTTTCTCTCTCAGGGCAGGTGGGGAATGGCGGGGGCCATGCAGCTCAGACAGTACTTCTTTCAGGCAGAGTGATGATGGAGACCGATGACCCGCCTCTTCAGTGACGTTCTCCATCTTGCTTTTTGTTTTGCAGAATTTGGACGGCTCGTGTATCCAGTCTGTCAGCCTGATTATGGATCAGAGAAAACAGGTCACCTTGACGCAGGCCGGGGACATCCTGGTCTATGACCAGTACAAGATCAACCTACCTTACACAGACGGTGAGATCTCCCCCCCCCCCCAGGGACACACTTCTCAGAATACAACACTGACATTATTTCATACAAGTGTGGTAACCCATAGCAACCAATCTGATGTCCGTAGATTAGAGGTAGGGATGACGCTGGGTTTCCCCTTTGCCGGCACCATTATGCTTTAACATCATCCAGTTTACTCTTCTACAAATTCCCATGATGGTGCCACCGCCATTGTCTAACATTGCCATTCACATGTGGCTCAGCTCACCACCTATAGTAGTTGGGGGGGGAGGGGTACATGGATCGGAGGTCTGAGGGCCCCTACAATAGATGAGTAGTTGGGGGGGGGGGTACATGGATCGGAGGTCTGAGGGCCCCTACAATAGATGAGTAGTTGGGGGGGAGGGGTACATGGATCGGAGGTCTGAGGGCCCCTACAATAGATGAGTAGTTGGGGGGGAGGGGTACATGGATCGGAGGTCTGAGGGCCCCTACAATAGATGAGGAGTAGTTGGGGGTGGTACATGGATCGGAGGTCTGAGGGCCCCTACAATAGATGAGTAGTTGGGGGCGGGGGAGGGGTACATGGATCGCAGGTCTGAGGGCCCCTACAATAGATGAGTAGTGGGGGGGGAGGGGTACATGGATCGGAGGTCTGGGGGCCCCTACAATAGATGAGTAGTTGGGGGGGAGGGGTACATGGATCGGAGGTCTGAGGGCCCCTACAATAGATGAGGAGTTGGGGGGAGGGGTACATGGATCGGAGGTCTGAGGGCCCCTACAATAGATGAGTAGTTGGGGGGGGGTACATGGATCGGAGGTCTGAGGGCCCCTACAATAGATGAGGAGTAGTTGGGGGGGGTACATGGATCGGAGGTCTGAGGGCCCCTACAATAGATGAGTAGTTGGGGGGGGGGGAGGGGTACATGGATCGGAGGTCTGAGGGCCCCTACAATAGATGAGTAGTTGGGGGGGAGGGGTACATGGATCGGAGGTCTGAGGGCCCCTACAATAGACGAGTAGTTGGGGGGGGAGGGGTACATGGATCGGAGGTCTGAGGGCCCCTACAATAGATGAGTAGTTGGGGGGGGGGGAAGGGGTACATGGATCGGAGGTCTGAGGGCCCCTACAATAGATGAGTAGTTGGGGGGGGAGGGGTACATGGATCGGAGGTCTGAGGGCCCCTACAATAGATGAGGAGTAGTTGGGGGGGAGGGGTACATGGATCGGAGGTCTGGGGGCCCCTACAATAGATGAGTAGTTGGGGGGGAGGGGTACATGGATCGGAGGTCTGAGGGCCCCTACAATAGATGAGTAGTTGGGGGGGGGGAGGGGGTACATGGATCGGAGGTCTGAGGGCCCCTACAATAGATGAGTAGTTGGGGGGGGGAGGGGTACATGGATCGGAGGTCTGAGGGCCCCTACAATAGATGAGTAGTAGTTGGGGGGGGGGGTACATGGATCGGAGGTCTGAGGGCCCCTACAATAGATGAGTAGTTGGGGGGGGGTACATGGATCGGAGGTCTGAGGGCCCCTACAATAGATGAGTAGTTGGAGGGGGAGGGGTACATGGATCGGAGGTCTGGGGCCCCTACAATAGATGAGTAGTTGGGGGGGAGGGGTACATGGATCGGAGGTCTGGGGGCCCCTACAATAGATGAGGAGTTGGGGGGGGAGGGGTACATGGATCGGAGGTCTGAGGGCCCCTACAATAGATGAGTAGTTGGGGGGGAGGGGTACATGGATCGGAGGTCTGGGGGCCCCTACAATAGATGAGTAGTTGGGGGGGGAGGGGTACATGGATCGGAGGTCTGAGGGCCCCTACAATAGATGAGTAGTTGGGGGGGGAGGGGTACATGGATCGGAGGTCTGAGGGCCCCTACAATAGATGAGTAGTTGGGGGGGGAGGGGTACATGGATCGGAGGTCTGAGGGCCCCTACAATAGATGAGTAGTTGGGGAGGGGAGGGGTACATGGATCGGAGGTCTGAGGGCCCCTACAATAGATGAGGAGTTGGGGGGGAGGGGTACATGGATCTGAAGTCTGAGGGCCCCTACAATAGATGAGTAGTTGGGGGGGGGGGAGGGGTACATGGATCGGAGGTCTGAGGGCCCCTACAATAGATGAGGAGTTGGGGGGGGGTACATGGATCGGAGGTCTGAGGGCCCCTACAATAGATGAGTAGTTGGGGGGGGAGGGGTACATGGATCGGAGGTCTGAGGGCCCCTACAATAGATGAGTAGTTGGGAGGGGGAGGGGTACATGGATCGGAGGTCTGAGGGCCCCTACAATAGATGAGTAGTGGGGGGGGGGAGGGGTACATGGATCGGAGGTCTGAGGGCCCCTACAATAGATGAGTAGATGGGGGGGAGGGGTACATGGATCGGAGGTCTGAGGGCCCCTACAATAGATGAGGAGTTGGGGGGGTACATGGATCGGAGGTCTGAGGGCCCCTACAATAGATGAGTAGTTGGGGGGGGGAGGGGTACATGGATCGGAGGTCTGAGGGCCCCTACAATAGATGAGGAGTTGGGGGGGGAGGGGTACATGGATCGGAGGTCTGAGGGCCCCTACAATAGATGAGGAGTTGGGGGGGGGTACATGGATCGGAGGTCTGGGGGCCCCTACAATAGATGAGTAGTTGGGGGGGAGGGGTACATGGATCGGAGGTCTGAGGGCCCCTACAATAGATAAGTAGTTGGGGGGAGGGGTACATGGATCGGAGGTCTGGGGACCCCTACAATAGATGAGTAGTTGGGGGGGGGGAGGGGTGCATGGATCGGAGGTCTGAGGGTCCCTACAATAGATGAGTAGTTGGGGGGGAGGGGTACATGGATCGGAGGTCTGAGGGCCCCTACAATAGATGAGTAGTTGGGGGGGGGGGAGGGGGTACATGGATCGGAGGTCTGAGGGCCCCTACAATAGATGAGTAGTGGGGGGGGAGGGGTACATGGATCGGAGGTCTGGGGGCCCCTACAATAGATGAGTAGTTGGGGAGGGGGAGGGGTACATGGATCGGAGGTCTGAGGGCCCCTACAATAGATGAGGAGTAGTTGGGGGGGAGGGGTACATGGATCGGAGGTCTGAGGGCCCCTACAATAGATGAGGAGTTGGGGGGGGGAGGGGTACATGGATCGGAGGTCTGAGGGCCCCTACAATAGATGAGTAGTTGGGGGGAGGGGTACATGGATCGGAGGTCTGGGGGCCCCTACAATAGATGAGTAGTTGGGGGGGGGGGGGAGGGGTGCATGGATCGGAGGTCTGAGGTCCCTACAATAGATGAGTAGTTGGGGGGAGGGGGTACATGGATCGGAGGTCTGGGGGCCCCTACAATAGATGAGTAGTTGGGGGGGGAGGGGTACATGGATCGGAGGTCTGAGGGCCCCTACAATAGATGAGTAGTTGGGGGGGTACATGGATCGGAGGTCTGAGGGCCCCTACAATAGATGAGTAGTTGGGGGTGGGAGGGGGTACATGGATCGGAGGTCTGAGGGCCCCTACAATAGATGAGGAGTTGGGGGGGGTACATGGATCGGAGGTCTGAGGGCCCCTACAATAGATGAGGAGTTGGGGGGGAGGGGTACATGGATCGGAGGTCTGAGGGCCCCTACAATAGATGAGGAGTAGTTGGGGGGGGAGGGGTACATGGATCGGAGGTCTGAGGGCCCCTACAATAGATGAGGAGTTGGGGGGGGAGGGGTACATGGATCGGAGGTCTGAGGGCCCCTACAATAGATGAGTAGTTGGGGGGAGGGGTACATGGATCGGAGGTCTGGGGGCCCCCTACAATAGATGAGTAGTTGGGGGGGGGGAGGGGGTACATGGATCGGAGGTCTGAGGGTCCCTACAATAGATGAGTAGTTGGGGGGAGGGGTACATGGATCGGAGGTCTGGGGGCCCCCTACAATAGATGAGTAGTTGGGGGGGAGGGGGTACATGGATCGGAGGTCTGAGGGCCCCTACAATAGATGAGTAGTTGGGGGGGGTACATGGATCGGAGGTCTGAGGGCCCCTACAATAGATGAGTAGTGGGGGGGAGGGGTACATGGATCGGAGGTCTGAGGGCCCCCTACAATAGATGAGTAGTTGGGGGGGGAGGGGTACATGGATCGGAGGTCTGAGGGCCCCTACAATAGATGAGTAGTTGGGGGGGGAGGGGTACATGGATCGGAGGTCTGAGGGCCCCTACAATAGATGAGTAGTTGGGAGGGGGAGGGGTGCATGGATCGGAGGTCTGAGGGCCCCTACAATAGATGAGTAGTTGGGGAGGGGGAGGGGTACATGGATCAGAGGTCTGAGGGCCCCTACAATAGATGAGTAGTTGGGGGGGGGAGGGGTACATGGATCGGAGGTCTGAGGGCCCCTACAATAGATGAGTAGTTGGGGGGGAGGGGGTACATGGATCGGAGGTCTGAGGGCCCCTACAATAGATGAGTAGTTGGGGGGGAGGGGTACATGGATCGGAGGTCTGAGGGCCCCTACAATAGATGAGTAGTTGGGGGGGGGAGGGGTACATGGATCGGAGGTCTGAGGGCCCCTACAATAGATGAGTAGTTGGGGGGGGGGAGGGGTACATGGATCGGAGGTCTGGGGCCCCTACAATAGATGAGTAGTTGGGGAGGGGGAGGGGTACATGGATCGGAGGTCTGAGGGCCCCTACAATAGATGAGTAGTTGGGGGGGGGAGGGGTACATGGATCGGAGGTCTGAGGGCCCCTACAATAGATGAGTAGTGGGGGGGAGGGGTACATGGATCGGAGGTCTGAGGGCCCCTTACAATAGATGAGTAGTTGGGGGGGGAGGGGTACATGGATCGGAGGTCTGGGGCCCCTACAATAGATGAGTAGTTGGGGGGGAGGGGTACATGGATCGGAGGTCTGAGGGCCCCTACAATAGATGAGGAGTTGGGGGGGGGTACATGGATCGGAGGTCTGGGGGCCCCTACAATAGATGAGTAGTTGGGGGGGAGGGGCACATGGATCGGAGGTCTGGGGGCCCCTACAATAGATGAGTAGTTGGGGGGGGGAGGGGTACATGGATCGGAGGTCTGGGGGCCCCTACAATAGATGAGTAGTTGGGGGGTGCATGAATCGGAGGTCTGAGGGCCCCTACAATAGATGAGTAGTTGGGGGGGAGGGGTACATGGATCGGAGGTCTGAGGGCCCCTACAATAGATGAGTAGTTGGGGGGGAGGGGTACATGGATCGGAGGTCTGAGGGCCCCTACAATAGATGAGTAGTTGGGGGGGGGGAGGGGTACATGGATCGGAGTTCTGAGGGCCCTACAATAGATGAGTAGTTGGGGGTGGGAGGGGTACATGGATCGGAGGTCTGAGGGCCCCTACAATAGATGAGGAGTAGTGGGGGGGGAGGGGTACATGGATCGGAGGTCTGAGGGCCCCTACAATAGATGAGTAGTTGGGGGGGAGGGTACATGGATCGGAGGTCTGAGGGCCCCTACAATAGATGAGTAGTTGGGGGGGGAGGGGTACATGGATCGGAGGTCTGAGGGCCCCTACAATAGATGAGTAGTTGGGGGGGGAGGGGTACATGGATCGGAGGTCTGGGGGGCCCCTACAATAGATGAGTAGTTGGGGGGGGGGGAGGGGTGCATGGATCGGAGGTCTGAGGGCCCCTACAATAGATGAGTAGTTGGGGGGGGTACATGGATCGGAGGTCTGAGGGCCCCTACAATAGATGAGTAGTTGGGGGGGGGGAGGGGGTACATGGATCGGAGGTCTGAGGGCCCCTACAATAGATGAGTAGTTGGGGGGAGGGGTACATGGATCGGAGGTCTGGGGGCCCCTACAATAGATAAGTAGTTGGGGGGGGAGGGGTACATGGATCGGAGGTCTGAGGGTCCCTACAATAGATGAGTAGTTGGGGGGGGGAGGGGTACATGGATCGGAGGTCTGAGGGCCCCTACAATAGATGAGTAGTTGGGGGGGGAGGGGGTACATGGATCGGAGGTCTGAGGGCCCCTACAATAGATGAGTAGTTGGGGGGAGGGGTACATGGATCGGAGGTCTGAGGGCCCCTACAATAGATGAGTAGTTGGGGGGGGGGGGAGGGGGGTACATGGATCGGAGGTCTGAGGGCCCCTACAATAGATGAGTAGTGGGGGGGAGGGGTACATGGATCGGAGGTCTGGGGGCCCCTACAATAGATGAGTAGTTGGGGAGGGGGAGGGGTGCATGGATCGGAGGTCTGAGGGCCCCTACAATAGATGAGTAGTTGGGGGGAGGGGTACATGGATCGGAGGTCTGAGGGCCCCCTACAATAGATGAGTAGTTGGGGGGGAGGGGTACATGGATCGGAGGTCTGAGGGCCCCTACAATAGATGAGGAGTAGTTGGGGGGGAGGGGTACATGGATCGGAGGTCTGAGGGCCCCTACAATAGATGAGGAGTTGGGGGGGGAGGGGTACATGGATCGGAGGTCTGAGGGCCCCTACAATAGATGAGTAGTTGGGGGGGGAGGGGGTACATGGATCGGAGGTCTGAGGGCCCCTACAATAGATGAGTAGTTGGGGGGGAGGGGTACATGGATCGGAGGTCTGAGGGCCCCTACAATAGATGAGGAGTTGGGGGGGGAGGGGTACATGGATCGGAGGTCTGAGGGCCCCTACAATAGATGAGTAGTTGGGGGGGGAGGGGTACATGGATCGGAGGTCTGAGGGCCCCTACAATAGATGAGTAGTTGGGAGGGGGAGGGGTGCATGGATCGGAGGTCTGAGGGCCCCTACAATAGATGAGTAGTTGGGGAGGGGGAGGGGGTACATGGATCGGAGGTCTGAGGGCCCCTACAATAGATGAGTAGTTGGGGGGGGGAGGGGTACATGGATCGGAGGTCTGAGGGCCCCTACAATAGATGAGTAGTTGGGGGGAGGGGTACATGGATCGGAGGTCTGAGGGCCCCTACAATAGATGAGTAGTTGGGGGGGAGGGGGTACATGGATCGGAGGTCTGAGGGCCCCTACAATAGATGAGTAGTTGGGGGGGGAGGGGTACATGGATCGGAGGTCTGGGGCCCCTACAATAGATGAGTAGTTGGGGAGGGGGAGGGGTACATGGATCGGAGGTCTGAGGGCCCCTACAATAGATGAGTAGTTGGGGGGGGAGGGGTACATGGATCGGAGGTCTGAGGGCCCCTACAATAGATGAGGAGTTGGGGGGGGTACATGGATCGGAGGTCTGAGGGCCCCTACAATAGATGAGTAGTTGGGGGGGAGGGGTACATGGATCGGAGGTCTGAGGGCCCCTACAATAGATGAGGAGTTGGGGGGGGTACATGGATCGGAGGTCTGGGGGCCCCTACAATAGATGAGTAGTTGGGGGGAGGGGCACATGGATCGGAGGTCTGGGGGCCCCTACAATAGATGAGTAGTTGGGGGGGGGAGGGGGTACATGGATCGGAGGTCTGAGGGCCCCTACAATAGATGAGTAGTTGGGGGGGGAGGGGTACATGGATCGGAGGTCTGAGGGCCCCTACAATAGATGAGGAGTAGTTGGGGGGGGACACATTTTTAGGGGGATTCCCTCATTTTCCCGCTTCTGGTTTCAGACGTGTTTCGGGTGAGGAGACTCTCGTCGATCTTTGTACAGGTGAAGACGGACATCGGCCTGCAGCTTCTCTATGATCGGCGGGGTCTGCGCCTTTATCTCCAGCTGGACGGGCGCTGGAAGGAGAACACGGCCGGCCTCTGCGGGGACCTTCAATGACAACACACAAGATGACTTCCTGTACGTTCCTCGTCTTCTATAAGGGGTCCTTACTTCTATAAGGGGGTCCTTACTTCTATAAGGGGGTTCATACTTCTATAAGGGGGTCATTACTTCTATGAGGGGGGGGGGGTCCATACTTCTATGAGGGGGTCCTTACTTCTATAAGGGGGTCCATACTTCTATAAGGGGGTCCTTACTTCTATAAGGGGGTCCTTACTTCTATGAGGGGGGTCCATACTTCTATGAGGGGGTCCATACTTCTATAAGGGGGTCCTTACTTCTATGAGGGGGTCCATACTTCTATGAGGGGGTCCTTACTTCTATAAGGGGGTCCTTACTTCTATGAGGGGGTCCATACTTCTATGAGGGGGTCCTTACTTCTATGAGGGGGGTCCATACTTCTATGAGGGGGTCCTTACTTCTATAAGGGGGTCCTTACTTCTATGAGGGGGTCCTTACTTCTATAAGGGGGTCATTACTTCTATGAGGGGGTCCATACTTCTATGAGGGGGTCCATACTTCTATAAGGGGGTCCTTAGTTCTATGAGGGGGTCCATACTTCTATGAGGGGGTCCATACTTCTATAAGGGGGTCCATACTTCTATGAGGGGGTCCTTACTTCTATGAGGGGGTCCATACTTCTATGAGGGGGTCCATACTTCTATAAGGGGGTCCATACTTCTATGAGGGGGTCCTTACTTCTATAAGGGGGTCCTTACTTCTATGAGGGGGTCCATACTTCTATGAGGGGGTTCTTACTTCTATAAGGGGGTCCATACTTCTATGAGGGGGTCCTTACTTCTATAAGGGGGTCCATACTTCTATAAGGGGGTCCATACTTCTATAAGGGGGTCCATACCTCTATGAGGGGGTCCATACTTCTATAAGGGGGTCCATACTTCTATGAGGGGGGTCATACTTCTATAAAGGGGTCCATACTTCTATAAGGGGGTCCATACTTCTATGAGGGGGTCCATACTTCTATAAGGGGGTCCATACTTCTATGAGGGGGTCCATACTTCTATAAGGGGGTCCATACTTATATGAGGGGGTCCTTACTTCTATAAGGGGGGTCCTTACTTCTATAAGGGGGTCCTTACTTCTATGAGGGGGTCCATACTTCTATGAGGGGGTCCTTACTTCTATAAGGGGGTCCTTACTTCTATGAGGGGGTCCTTACTTCTATAAGGGGGTCCTTACTTCTATGAGGGGTCCATACTTCTATGAGGGGGTCCATACTTCTATAAGGGGGTCCATACTTCTATGAGGGGGTCCATACTTCTATAAGGGGGGTCATTACTTCTATAAGGGGGTCATTACATCTATAAGGGGGTCCATACTTCTATGAGGGGGTCCATACTTCTATAAGGGGGGTCCATACTTCTATAAGGGGGTCCATACTTCTATAAGGGGGTCCATACTTCTATGAGGGGGTCCATACTTCTATAAGGGGGTCATTACTTCTATAAGGGGGGTCCCTTACTTCTATGAGGGGGTCCATACTTCTATGAGGGGGTCATTACTTCTATAAGGGGGTCATTACTTCTATAAGGGGGTCCATACCTCTATAAGGGGGTCCTTTCTTCTATGAGGGGGTCCATACTTCTATAAGGGGGTCCTTACTTCTATAAGGGGGTCCATACTTCTATAAGGGGGTCATTACTTCTATAAGGGGGTCCATACTTCTATAAGGGGGTCCTTCTATGAGGGGGTCCATACTTCTATAAGGGGGTCCTTACTTCTATGAGGGGGTCATTACTTCTATAAGGGGGTCCTTACTTCTATAAGGGGGTCATTACTTCTATAAGGGGGTCATTACTTCTATAAGGGGGTCCATACATCTATAAGGGGGTCCATACTTCTATAAGGGGGTCCTTACTTCTATGAGGGGGTCCATACTTCTATAAGGGGGTCCATACTTCTATAAGGGGGCCATTACTTCTATAAGGGGGTCTTTACTTCTATAAGGGGGTCCTTACTTCTATAAGGGGGTCCTTCTATAAGGGGTTCCTTACTTCTATAAGGGGGTCCTTCTATAAGGGGTGTGAGGGGGTTAGCTCGGCAGCGGGTGTGTGTGACCCCCGGGATGGGCTCCCCACACAAAAACAGGCCCAGCAAACGGAGGTTGTGGTTTTCAAAATCAAAAAAAGGTGCGGTTTATTTTCTATTTACAGTGACAAAACACAGCAAAGCCAAAAGAAACATAAACAAAATAAATCCTGGTTATCTTGACCTCTGACTAAACATACAGGTTTCCTAACTAACAACTGGGATCAGCCTAGTGCTGTCCTAGTCCCTAAGTCCCTGGTTTTAAATGTCCAAGCAAATAGCCACACAGGCTTTGTCTCACCGCACAGGGGTTCACTCTCCCTAGACAGTCCACACAGGTCTGGGTCCAGGCATGAGCTAACACCTAATGAATCTGGGAGTTCTTATAGAGGCCTAAATGAGCTGACAAGCTTCAGCTGGTCTCATCAACTCCCTGTCTGCACGACGCCCCACACTCTCCCTAGAGGTATGAGTCATCCATGAGCCCACTAGCCTCAGCTGGGCTTATACAACTCTCCACCTAGTTGTATAAGTCGGCGTAAAGCCTGAATCTGGGCGAAATATATCTACCCCCCTGGATGCAACCAGGTGACTTTACCTTCCTGCTGTCACATACCCCCCCCCTCTTGTTTTAACCTCGGGGTTGGAACACCAGCAATCAGGCATTCATGTACTCGAGACAAAGCATCCACATTCCCCATTTGAACGCCAGGGCGATGCTTTACTGTGAAGTTGAATTCCTGGAGGGCCAGGAACCACCTATTCACTCTTCTATTTGTTTCCTTGTTTTGAGCCATCCACTTTAACGGAGCGTGATCCGTAACCATGTCAAAGTGCCTACCTAGCAGGTAGTACCGAAGGGAATCTAGAGCCCACTTCACCGCTAAACACTCCTTTTCAACCGTGGCGTAATTTACCTCATGGGACTTCAACTTCCTGCTGAGGTAAATGACTGGGTGCTCTTCCCCGTTCCAGACCTGGGACAATACTGCTCCTAACCCCACATTAGGGATGAGCTTCGTGTTCGAGTCGAACATACGTTCGACTCGAACATTGGCTGTTCGATCGTTCGACGAAGATCGAACGATTTGGGCCGTTCGCGCCAAATTCGAGTGACGCGAACGGCCCACAATGCACTACGCCATCGCAGTGTCATCCAGGCGCTGTGATTGGCCAAGCATGCACTGTGACCCCGCATGCTTGGCCAATCACAGCGCCGGCAGCGAGGAGAGCAATGATTGGCCACAGGCAGGATGCCTGTGGCCAATTATTGCTGAGGGTGTTTAGTACACGCCCCACACTATAAAAGGCCGCCAGCACGGCGGCCTAGTGTAGTGTGTTCCGGAGCAGGGATAGAGTAGCATAGGCAGGGACAGTGACTGTTATTTCTTTCTTGCTTAACCTGGATTCCTTTAGTTTAGGGAAAGAGAAGGATAGGTAGGGAGAGTGTCAGTGTGTTTTGTGCTTCTGCTATAGTGTGCTTAAAAAAAACATTTATTCTAGGGACAGAAAACTCTAGGTAGGGACAGTGTCAGTTTCTTTCACTCTGCAAGTCCTTGTTTCCAGGGACCTGTAAGGACAGTGAGTTAATTTTCCTTGTGCTATATTGTGCTTAAAAAAAACATTTTTTCTAGGGACAGAAAACTGTAGGTAGGGAGAGTGTTTTTTTTCTTTCACTCTGCAAGTCCTTGTTTCCAGGGACCTGTAAGGACAGTGAGTTAATTGTCCTTGTGCTATATTGTGCTTAAAAAAAACATTTATTCTAGGGACAGAAAACTCTAGGTAGGGAGAGTGTCAGTTTCTTTCACTCTGCAAGTCCTTGTTTCCAGGGACCTGTAAGGACAGTGAGTTAATTGTCCTTGTGCTATATTGTGCTTAAAAAAAACATTTATTCTAGGGACAGAAAACTCTAGGTAGGGACAGTGTCAGTTTCTTTCACTCTGCAAGTCCTTGTTTCCAGGGACCTGTAAGGACAGTGAGTTAATTTTCCTTGTGCTATATTGTGCTTAAAAAAAACATTTTTTCTAGGGACAGAAAACTGTAGGTAGGGAGAGTGTTTTTTTTCTTTCACTCTGCAAGTCCTTGTTTCCAGGGACCTGTAAGGACAGTGAGTTAATTGTCCTTGTGCTATATTGTGCTTAAAAAAAACATTTATTCTAGGGACAGAAAACTCTAGGTAGGGACAGTGTCAGTTTCTTTCACTCTGCAAGTCCTTGTTTCCAGGGACCTGTAAGGACAGTGAGTTAATTTTCCTTGTGCTATATTGTGATTAAAAAAAACATTTATTCTAGGGACAGAAAACTCTAGGTAGGGACAGTGTCAGTTTCTTTCACTCTGCAAGTCCTTGTTTCCAGGGACCTGTAAGGACAGTGAGTTAATTTTCCTTGTGCTATATTGTGATTAAAAAAAACATTTTTTCTAGGGACAGAAAACTGTAGGTAGGGAGAGTGTTTTTTTTCTTTCACTCTGCAAGTCCTTGTTTCCAGGGACCTGTAAGGACAGTGAGTTAATTGTCCTTGTGCTATATTGTGCTTAAAAAAAACATTTATTCTAGGGACAGAAAACTCTAGGTAGGGACAGTGTCAGTTTCTTTCACTCTGCAAGTCCTTGTTTCCAGGGACCTGTAAGGACAGTGAGTTAATTTTCCTTGTGCTATATTGTGATTAAAAAAAACATTTTTTCTAGGGACAGAAAACTGTAGGTAGGGAGAGTGTTTTTTTTCTTTCACTCTGCAAGTCCTTGTTTCCAGGGACCTGTAAGGACAGTGAGTTAATTTTCCTTGTGCTATATTGTGCTTAAAAAAAACATTTTTTCTAGGGACAGAAAACTGTAGGTAGGGAGAGTGTTTTTTTTCTTTCACTCTGCAAGTCCTTGTTTCCAGGGACCTGTAAGGACAGTGAGTTAATTGTCCTTGTGCTATATTGTGCTTAAAAAAAACATTTATTCTAGGGACAGAAAACTCTAGGTAGGGACAGTGTCAGTTTCTTTCACTCTGCAAGTCCTTGTTTCCAGGGACCTGTAAGGACAGTGAGTTAATTTTCCTTGTGCTATATTGTGCTTAAAAAAAACATTTATTCTAGGGACAGAAAACTCTAGGTAGGGACAGTGTCAGTTTCTTTCACTCTGCAAGTCCTTGTTTCCAGGGACCTGTAAGGACAGTGAGTTAATTGTCCTTGTGCTATATTGTGCTTAAAAAAAACATTTATTCTAGGGACAGAAAACTCTAGGTAGGGACAGTGTCAGTTTCTTTCACTCTGCAAGTCCTTGTTTCCAGGGACCTGTAAGGACAGTGAGTTAATTTTCCTTGTGCTATATTGTGATTAAAAAAAACATTTTTTCTAGGGACAGAAAACTGTAGGTAGGGAGAGTGTTTTTTTTCTTTCACTCTGCAAGTCCTTGTTTCCAGGGACCTGTAAGGACAGTGAGTTAATTTTCCTTGTGCTATATTGTGATTAAAAAAAACATTTTTTCTAGGGACAGAAAACTGTAGGTAGGGAGAGTGTTTTTTTTCTTTCACTCTGCAAGTCCTTGTTTCCAGGGACCTGTAAGGACAGTGAGTTAATTGTCCTTGTGCTATATTGTGCTTAAAAAAAACATTTTTTCTAGGGACAGAAAACTGTAGGTAGGGAGAGTGTTTTTTTTTTTTCACTCTGCAAGTCCTTGTTTCCAGGGACCTGTAAGGACAGTGAGTTAATTTTCCTTGTGCTATATTGTGCTTAAAAAAAACATTTATTCTAGGGACAGAAAACTCTAGGTAGGGACAGTGTCAGTTTCTTTCACTCTGCAAGTCCTTGTTTCCAGGGACCTGTAAGGACAGTGAGTTAATTTTCCTTGTGCTATATTGTGATTAAAAAAAACATTTTTTCTAGGGACAGAAAACTGTAGGTAGGGAGAGTGTTTTTTTTCTTTCACTCTGCAAGTCCTTGTTTCCAGGGACCTGTAAGGACAGTGAGTTAATTTTCCTTGTGCTATATTGTGATTAAAAAAAACATTTTTTCTAGGGACAGAAAACTGTAGGTAGGGAGAGTGTTTTTTTTCTTTCACTCTGCAAGTCCTTGTTTCCAGGGACCTGTAAGGACAGTGAGTTAATTGTCCTTGTGCTATATTGTGCTTAAAAAAAACATTTTTTCTAGGGACAGAAAACTCTAGGTAGGGAGAGTGTTTTTTTTTTTTCACTCTGCAAGTCCTTGTTTCCAGGGACCTGTAAGGACAGTGAGTTAATTGTCCTTGTGCTATATTGTGCTTAAAAAAAACATTTATTCTAGGGACAGAAAACTCTAGGTAGGGACAGTGTCAGTTTCTTTCACTCTGCAAGTCCTTGTTTCCAGGGACCTGTAAGGACAGTGAGTTAATTTTCCTTGTGCTATATTGTGCTTAAAAAAAACATTTATTCTAGGGACAGAAAACTCTAGGTAGGGACAGTGTCAGTTTCTTTCACTCTGCAAGTCCTTGTTTCCAGGGACCTGGAGAGACATTGAGTGAATTGTCCTTGTGCTATATTGTGATTAAAAAAAACATTTATTCTAGGGACAGAAAACTCTAGGTAGGGACAGTGTCAGTTTCTTTCACTGTGAAAGTCCTTGTTTCAAGGGACAGAGAAGGACACCTGAAGGTAGCCCTTATTGCTTTTTTCCCATCTCCCTGCAGGCCATCTATTAGAATGTCTGGAAGGCAAACAAGGAGAGGCAGACAGTCAGGAGGCAATAAAAGAGGGCAAGCAGGCTCTGTGTCTGGGGGCAACAGTGCTGGTCGTGGACGCGGTGCATTGTCATCAGCACATGGCCATGGGACACGCTTGTCCTTCTTTTCGGCAGCTGGACATGTTGAGCCACATCATGCCGAAGACTTGGTAGAGTGGATGACCAAGCCCTCCTCCTCCTCCTCATCCTCTCTCACCCAGGCTCAGGGTACTGGAAAAGCAGCTGCCAAAGCGTCGTCTTCCCTGGTATCAATGTCAGACAAATCATCAGTCACTCCTTCCCTAGACCCACCATGTCCTCCTCCTGAGGAGTCCCCCGAACTGTTTCAGCACAGTGTTGGGTACATGCTCCAGGAGGATGCCCAGCGTTTCGAAGGGTCTGATGATGAAACCCAGCTAGAGGAAGGCAGTAGCGTGAGAGCAGACAGAGGGGATGCTCAAGAAGGACACCAATCTGGCAGTCATGTTCCAGCAGCTGCAGCATACTGCCAGATTGGCTCCAGTGATGAGGAGGGAGGGGATGATGAGGTCAATGACTCCACGTGGGTGCCTAATAGGAGAGAGGAGGAGGAGGAGGATGAGGAGGAGGCACATCTCCAACGAGGCAGGATGCCCTTTGGTGGCCAGCGTAAGGGCAGTACACCGACGGAATCACACCGCAGAGCTCCGCCTGTGCAGGGCGCTGCCTCTGCCCGTCATTCAAAAAGTTCTTTGGTGTGGGCCTTTTTTGAGGCTAGTGCATCAGATCGCACAGCTGCTGTTTGCAACATATGTCTCAAGCGTATATCGCGTGGCCAAAACATCAGCCGCTTGGGTACCACATGCCTGACCAGACATATGTTGACCTGCCATGCAGCTCGTTGGCAAGCCTACCTCAAAGACCCACACCAAAGAACAAAGCGGACCTCTCCTTGCACCGCATCAGCTGGGATCTCCAACCCCACTATAACTTCAGTCCTCTCTGAAACATGCACTGAGAGGAATGAAGGTGTAGAATTAGGTGTGTCACAGCCAAGTACTTGCGCCCACTCTGCTAGCAGTACACCGACGTCCGATTCTAGCAGGCAAATTTCCCTGCCCCAGCTGCTGGACCGTCGAAAGAAGTTCACTCCCAGCCATCCACATGCCCAGCGGTTGAATGCTAGCTTGGCTAAATTGCTAGCGCTTCAACTGCTGCCTTTTCAGTTGGTAGACTCGGCCCCCTTCCGTGAGTTTGTGCAATGTGCGGTTCCTCAGTGGCAGGTTCCCAAACGCCACTTTTTCTCACGGAAGGCTATTCCGGCTCTCTACCGGCATGTGGAAGGCAATGTCTTGGCCTCGCTGGACAGGGCGGTCAGCGGTAAGGTGCATATTACCGCTGACTCATGGTCCAGCAGGCATGGACAGGGACGTTACCTTTCTTTCACGGCCCATTGGGTCACTCTTTTGGCAGCTGGGAAGGATTCAGGACAAGGTGCAGTAGTGTTGGAGGTTGTCCCACCGCCACGCCTCCAAAATGCTACTACTGGTTGTGACACACCTCTCTCCTCCACCCCCTCCTCTTCTTCTTCCTCCATGGCCTCTTCCTGTGGTTTGTCCTATGAACCAGCGGTGCTCCGTAGCCGTTCACGGGGCTACGCAAGTACGCAGGCAAAAAGATGCCATGCCGTGCTTGCGCTGGTGTGTTTGGGGGACAGAAGCCACACTGGGGCAGAGGTCCTGTCTGCTCTGCAGGGCCAGGCCGAGAGGTGGTTGACGCCACGCCAGCTTAAGCCAGGAATGGTGGTTTGCGACAATGGCACCAACCTCCTCTCCGCCCTCCGACAGGGACAACTGACCCATGTGCCCTGTGTGGCTCACGTCCTTAACCTGGTGGTGCAGCGCTTCTTGGGCAGGTACCCGGGCTTACAGGATGTCCTGAGGCAGGCCAGGAAAGTCTGTGTGCATTTCCGCAGATCTTATAATGCCAGTGCTCGCCTGGCTGAGCTGCAAAAGGAGTTGAACCTGCCCAAGAACCGCCTTATATGTGACATGCCCACCAGGTGGAACTCAACGTTGGCCATGCTGCAGCGGCTGCACACGCAGCAGAGGGCCATCAATGAGTACCTGTGCGACTACGGCACCAGGACAGGGTCAGGGGAGCTTGGTTTTTTTTCTCCACGCCAGTGGGGCATGATCAGGGATGCATGCACTGTCCTGGCACCATTTGAGGAGGCCACGAGGATGGTGAGCAGTGACAGTGCATGCATCAGTGACACTGTACCTCTTGTCCACCTGTTGGAGCACACGCTGCGTGGAATAATGGACAGGGCACTTGAGGCAGAACAGAGGCAGGAAGAGGAGGACTTCCTTGCCTCTCAAGGCCCCCTTTACCCAGACAGTGTTCCTTCTGTCCCACCCATCGCACAGGAAGAGGAGGAGGAGGAGGAGGAGGAGGAGGAGGAGGAGGATTGTGTCAGCATGGAGGTGGAGGCTGGCACTCAGCATCATCAGCAGCAGTCTTTTAGGGATGATTTACAGTCCCAAGAAACCAGTGGACTTGTACGTGGCTGGGAGGAGGTGGCTGCGGATCATGTCGTCCTTAGTGACCCAGAGGACTCCGGAGCGAATGCCTCAGCAAACCTACGCTGCATGGCCTCCCTGATCCTGCAAAGTCTGCGGAAGGATCCTCGTATTCTTCGGATCAAGGAGAGGGACCATTACTGGCTGGCCACTCTCCTTGATCCACGGTACAAGGGTAAGGTTGCGGACCTTATGTTACCGTCGCAGAGGGAGCAGAGGATGAGACAACTCCGGGAGGCCTTGCAGAAAGGTCTGTGCAACGCGTTCCCAGAGACTGGGAGGTTGCAAACTCCTGGTCCTGGACAACGAGTTGCTGAGGCTTCGGCCAGTCAAAGAAGGAGCGGTGGGGAAGGTGGCCGTCTGACCGATGCGTTCAGACAATTCTTTAGTCCGCAGCCCCAAAGTATGATCGGTTCCAGCAACCATCGCCAGCGTCTGATAAACATGGTGCAGGAATATCTAGGGGCAAGGTCAGACTTGGACACCTTCCCCACCGAAAATCCTCTGGCTTACTGGGTCTTGAGGATGGATCACTGGCCAGAGCTTGCACAGTATGCAATTGAGCTACTGGCCTGTCCTGCATCCAGCGTTCTTTCGGAACGCACATTCAGTGCTGCTGGAGGATTTGTCACGGATCACAGGGTGCGCCTGTCCACCGACTCGGTTGATCGACTGACTTTCATCAAGATGAACCAGTCTTGGATCACCACCAGCTACCACACACCTGATGCTGATATAACAGACTAATTGATTTTAAAATGTCACATCCCTTCAAGACTGATGCTGATGCTGAGTGCCTGTGCTGTTATGTTGACTGGCTATCCTCCTCCTCCGAGTCCTCAATGATACGATTGATGATGATAGCTTGGAAGATCATTTTTGTTTATGGGTGCCGCCACCAGTGCCTAACGCCCAATTTTTCAGCCCCTGTTTAACAGTGGCGTGTAATTACAATTTTTGAAGCAATACTTTGCAACAGGGCTCATTGCTGTGCTCCAAGTACAGTATCTGTGAGGAGTTGCAGTGTTGTGCCACCAGTGCCTAAGGCCCAATTTTTCAGCCCCTGTTTAACAGGGGCGTGTCATTACAATTTTTGAAGCAATACTTTGCAACAGGGCTCATTGCTGTGCTCCAAGTACAGTATCTGTGAAGGGTTGCAGTGTTGTGCCACCAGTGCCTAAGGCCCAATTTTTCAGCCCCTGTTCAACAGGGGCATGTCATTACAATTCTTGATCTAATAATTCACAGCAGGGCCCATTGCTGCACCCACCAAGAGTAACTGTCAGGGCTTACAGTGTTGTGGCACCAGCACCACCATCAAAGGCCCAATTTTTACTACCACTGTTCAACAATTATATGTAATTAAAATTCCTGATATAATAGTTGACAGCAGGGCGTTCCAGCACCAACCAAGAGTAACTGTGAGTGCTTACAGTGTTGTGCCAACACCAACAACTAAGGGGCCTATTTCTGCAGAGTATATACGGCAGGTCCCTACTTTCAAACATCCAACTTACAAACGACTCCTACTTGCAAACGCAAGAAGACAACAGGAAGTGAGAGGAAATCTACCACTAGGAAGGAAAATTCTCTCCTGTAAGAATAAATATGGGAGAAAGGTGTCTCCTCTGTACTGATGCTTTATCAGCAATCCTTGTTTCAAGAAAAACACCACATTTCAAAAACAGTTGTCATTAGGACGGAAAGTGAGGTGAAATGTTCTGAACAGGGGCACAGACAGCAAAACAAATGTTACAGGGGTGATAACCCTTACCTATGTTTTCCAAAAAGTTTAAAAATAGATTTTTGGTCTGGAGCTACACTTCAACAATGTACCTGTTCAAAATTACAAACAGATTCTACATAAGAACAAACCTACAGTCCCTGTCTTGTATGCACCGCCTGTATACGGCTGTTCAGAGTATATAGGGCCTTTTTTATTTTATGTGCGGGGTTCCCCTTAATATCCATACAAGACCCAAAGGGGCTGGTAATGGGCTGGGGTAGGGGGGGGGGGGTCATGGGGTAGCTATGCCATTTTTCTTAAAGATTTTCATCCATATTACCGGGACCAGACATTACATTAAAGCCGCAAGCAGTTTTAAATGGCTTTTTTTTCCTTTAGAAGTGTCATTTTGTGCAGGGACAGTTCTAAACACGGGAAACACGTGGCACTTCACAGGCATACTTTAGACACCCCCCAGGTACGATATTTAAAGGAATATTTGACTTTTTTTTTTTCACTTTATGCATCATTAAAATGACTGCTCCCGGAAAACGACCGTTTTTAAAACTTATTTTTGCATTGATACATGTCCCCTGGTGCAGAACCCGGGTTCCCAAACCCTTTTTAGGACAATAACATGCATAATAGTTGTTATAATTAGCACTTTAGAATTCGAACGTTCGCATCCATTGTATTTAATAGGGTTCTAATGTTCGTTCGAACTTTCGGTCCGTTCGCGGGTTCTGGTGCGAACCGAACCCGGGGGTGTTCGGCTCATCACTACCCCACATCTGACGCATCACTTTGTACGACAAAGTCTTTAGAGAAGTCGGGTGAGTACAACACTGGCTGGCTACATAAGGCTTGTTTCAAGAATTGGAATGCTGCCTCAGCCTCGGGGGTCCATTTAATCATGACCGACCCTTTCCCCTTCGTTAGGTTGGTTAGGGGCACAGCCTTAGAAGCAAAGTGGGGAATGAATCGCCGATAATACCCAGCGATTCCCAGAAAGGCTCGTACCTGCTTCTTGCTGTTGGGACGTGGCCAACTCTGGATGGCCTCGACTTTGTTGAGTTGGGGTTTTATTACTCCCCTCCCAATGGTGTACCCAAGATATTTGGCCTCCTCCTGCCCAATGGTACACTTCTTGGGGTTAGCCGTAAACCCCGCTTCCCGAACAGAGTCCAGGACTGCTTGCACTTTTGGCAGATGTGAGGCCCAATCTGTGCTATGGACAATTACGTCATCCAGGTAAGCCGCAGCATACTTCCGATGGGGCCTCAGCATCTGGTCCATTTTCCGCTGGAATGTGGCCGGCGCATTCTGTAACCCGAACGGCATTCTTTTATATTGGAACGCCCCGTCTGGGGTTACAAATGCGGTTTTCTCTTTGGCCAATTTGGCCAGGGGGATTTGCCAATACCCTTTTGTGAGGTCAAGAGTCGTCATGTATCGGGCTGTTCCCAGCCGGTCGATCAACTCATCTATACGTGGCATGGGGTAGGTGTCAAATTTTGTAACTTTGTTCAACTGACGAAAATCGTTACAAAATCGCCAGCTCCCATCCGGTTTAGGCACCAACACAATGGGACTAGACCAATCACTTTGGGACTCCTCTATCACCCCTAAGTTCAGCATTTTCTGTACTTCCTCCCGTATTGCCTCCCGTCGGGCCTCTGGGATCCGATAGGGTTTTAACTTCACCCTTTCACCGGGCGGGGTAATAATATCATGCTCTACCCCAGATGTTTGTCCCGGCAGCTCAGAGAACACCTCCTTGTTGCGAAGCACAAACTCCTTAACCTCCTGTTGTTGGGGTTGTGACAAGGTGGCTGCTATTCCAACCTCAGGAATCACGCAACCAGTTTGAGCTGGTGACCAAGTGTCTGCGACTAGGGACTCTCTATCCCTCCAGGCTTTCAACAGATTAACGTGATAGATCTGTTCGGGCTTTCGCCTTCCTGGTTGTCTGACCTTGTAATTCACTTCGCTCACTTTTTCCATTATCTCGTAGGGGCCTTGCCATTTGGCAAGGAATTTACTTTCAACCGTAGGGACAAGTACCAGTATCCTATCCCCCGGGGAAAAGGTACGGGTCTTGGCTCCACGGTTGTACACTCTCTGCTGTGCTAACTGCGCTTGGGCCAAATGTTCCTTCACGATGGGCATTACCTGTGCAATTCGGTCTTGCATCAGGGCGACATGCTCAATCACACTCCTGTGGGGAGAACTCTCACTTTCCCAAGTTTCCTTGGCAATATCCAACAGCCCTCTTGGGTGTCTCCCATACAGTAACTCAAAGGGGGAGAATCCCGTAGAGGATTGGGGCACCTCCCTAATAGCAAACATCAGATAAGGAAGTAGACAGTCCCAATCCTTTCCATCTCTATCCACCACTTTCTTCAACATTTGTTTTAGGGTTTTGTTGAATCTTTCAACCAGCCCATCGGTTTGGGGGTGATACACAGATGTACGTAATTGCGTCACTTTGAACAATTTACACAGCTCCTTCATAACCCGAGACATAAAGGGGGTACCTTGGTCCGTAAGCAGTTCTTTAGAAATACCCACCCGGCTAAACACAAGAGATAGCTCTTTGGCTATGGTTTTGGCCGAGGTATTTCGGAGAGGGATCGCTTCTGGATAACGGGTGGCATAGTCCATTATAACTAATATGTACTGGTGCCCCCTAGCGGACTTGATTATAGGACCTACCAAATCCATGGCGATCCTCTCAAACGGGACCTCAATGATGGGTAGAGGGACCAGCGGGCTACGGAAATGTGGCATCGGGGCCGACCTCTGACACACAGGGCAGGAGGAACAATAATTTTCTATGTCCTTCATCACCCCCGGCCAATAGAATCTCTGTAATACCCTCTCTCGGGTTTTCTCTGTCCCCAGATGACCTCCAAGAATGTGCCCATGGGCCAACTCCAACACCAACTTCCTGTAAGGTTTGGGCACCACAAGCTGCTCAACGGTTTCTTCTGCCCTTTTTGCCACCCGATACAGTAGGTCCTTCTCTACGCTGAAGTATGGGTAAGTGCAGGTATTATCTGGGTTCACTAACTCGCCATCTATTTTCACTACGTTTTCGCGTGCCTTTATTAGGGCGGGGTCTTTCAACTGTTCTGTGGCAAAGTTTTCCCTGTGAACCTCAAGATCAGAAAACTCCACAGACGGTAGGTTTTCGTCTGAGGAGGTGGGCTCCTCTCCAGTTTCTTGAGTCTCCCCTGCCAATACTGATAAGGGAAATTCCGGAGAGTCCTCACCACTCTCAGGGGAGTTCTGGCTATCACATTCCTGGTACATAGGGGCACCAGTGGGGGGCTCAGGATCATCCCACAGTTCCCAGAACTTCGGAAAATCCCTTCCCACAATGGCATCATGCGGTAACTGAGATACTAAGCCCACTGGATGAGAGAGGGTACCTTTGGGGGTCTCGAAACACACTGTAGTCACTGGATACTCTCGGGTGTCCCCATGCACACAAATAACAGCTACCTTTCTATTCCCAGAGACCTCTGTTTTAACTAACTCAGCCTTTATCAGGGTCACAAGGCTACCTGAATCCAGCAATACCACAACATTTCTACCATTAACACACATTTTGCATAAATGTTTCTCAGTTCCTCGAATGGCAGTGCATGCGACTGTCGCACACAGCGACTGACGTCTGCCCGTCAGAAAGTCACACTGCATGGGTTCCTCCACAACCGGGCAATTGGCTGCAATATGTCCCGCTTGCCGGCAGCGGTAGCAAACGATCCTTCTTGCCGCCTCTTGAGCCGCTGATTTCCCAGGCTGTTCTCGCCAAACTTGGGGTAGAGCTCCCACCCTCTCACTCTCTCCACCCTCACCCCTTGGAATCCTCTTATCCGCCCCTGGGGATGGTCTGGTCTTAGGGTGGAAAGTCCGAGTGTCTCTGGAAGAGGCCGTCAGGTTCTCTGTAGCCAAGTATTTCTCCACACGATCCACAAGACCATCGGCCGTCTCTGGGTCTCCATGGCTTACCCACTTTTGGATGGCAGTAGGAAGAGCTCTCAAAAACCGATCCATTACAACACGTTCCACAATCTTTGGTGCGGACAAAGTCTCTGGCTGTAGCCACTTTCTGCTCAGGTGAATGAGATCATATATTTGAGACCTGGGGGGTTTTCCAAGCTGGAAAGTCCAGTTATGCACACGCTGAGCCCGGACAGCCTGGGTGACACCCAGCCTTGCCAATATTTCAGCTTTTAGCATCACATAGTCTTTTGCTTGGTCAGGCTCTAGGTCATAGTAAGCCTTCTGCGATTCACCAGTTAACAGAGGAGCCACCAGTCCAGCCCACTGCTCCTCAGGCCACTTTTCTCTTTCAGCAGTCCTTTCAAATGTGGTCAAAAATACCTCTGGATCATCCTCTCCAGTCATTTTTGTCAATAAACGACTCACCCCAAAGGACGCGGTATTAGTGGGACGGCTTTCCTCACTGGTCTGCGGACGTTGCTGCATTACTGCTTCCATTTGTTGTAGTCTCTGCTCTTGCTTCTGTAACAGGTCTATGAAGCGGGCCTCAGATTGCTGCTGGGCTTGTTGCTGAGCTTCCAGACTCTGTTGGTGAGCTTGCTGCTGGGCTGCAAGGCTCTGTTGATGAGCTTGCTGCTGGGCTGCGAAGTTCTGTTGTTGAGCTGCAAGGCTCTGTTGATGAGCTGCAAGGCTCTTTTGCAAACCTGCATTTGTCTGCTGTTGATTGGCATTTGCTAGAGCCAGCTGCTTCAGTATCTCCTCCATGCTGGCTTAAAAAAAAACTGCCCGCATTCTCCACCAACTGTGAGGGGGTTAGCTCGGCAGCGGGTGTGTGTGACCCCCGGGATGGGCTCCCCACACAAAAACAGGCCCAGCAAACGGAGGTTGTGGTTTTCAAAATCAAAAAAAGGTGCGGTTTATTTTCTATTTACAGTGACAAAACACAGCAAAGCCAAAAGAAACATAAACAAAATAAATCCTGGTCATCTTGACCTCTGACTAAACATACAGGTTTCCTAACTAACAACTGGGATCAGCCTAGTGCTGTCCTAGTCCCTAAGTCCCTGGTTTTAAATGTCCAAGCAAATAGCCACACAGGCTTTGTCTCACCGCACAGGGGTTCACTCTCCCTAGACAGTCCACACAGGTCTGGGTCCAGGCATGAGCAAACACCTAATGAATCTGGGAGTTTTCTTTTTATAGAGGCCTAAATGAGCTGACAAGCTTCAGCTGGTCTCATCAACTCCCTGTCTGCACGACGCCCCACACTCTCCCTAGAGGTATGAGTCATCCATGAGCCCACTAGCCTCAGCTGGGCTTATACAACTCTCCACCTAGTTGTATAAGTCGGCGTAAAGCCTGAATCTGGGCGAAATATATCTACCCCCTGGATGCAACCAGGTGACTTTACCTTCCTGCTGTCACAGGGGGTCATTATTTCTATAAGGGGGTCCATACTTCTATAAGGGGGTCATTACTTCTATATGGGGGTCATTACTTCTATAAGGGGGTCCATACCTCTATAAGGGTGTCCTTACTTCTATAAGGGGGTCCATACCTCTATAAGGGGGATCCTTACTTCTATAAGGGGTTCCTTACTTCTATAAGGGGGTCCATACTTCTATAAGGGGGTCATTACTTCTATAAGGGGGTCATTACTTCTATAAGGGGGTCCATACTTCTATAAGGGGGTCCTTACTTCTATAAGGGGGTCCACACTTCTATAAGGGGGTCATTACTTCTATAAAGGGGTCCATACTTCTATAAGGGGGTCCATACTTCTATAAGGGGGTCCATACCTCTATAAGGGGGTCCTTACTTCTATAAGGGGGTCCATACCTCTATAAGGGGGTCCATACTTCTATAAGGGGGTCCATACTTCTATAAGGGGGTCATTACTTCTTCAAGGGGGTCATTACTTCTATAAGGGGGTCCATACCTCTATAAGGGGGTCCATACCTCTATAAGGGGGTCCTTCTATAAGGGGTTCCTTACTTCTATAAGGGGGTCATTACTTCTATAAGGGGGTCCATACTTCTATAAGGGGGTCCATACTTCTATAAGGGGGTCCATACCTCTATAAGGGGGTCCTTACTTCTATAAGGGGGTCCTTACTTCTATAAGGGGGTCCTTACTTCTATAAGGGGGTCCATACCTCTACAAGGGGGTCATTACTTCTACAAGGGGGTCATTACTTCTATAAGGGGGTCCATACCTCTATAAGGGGGTCCATACCTCTATAAGGGGGTCCTTCTATAAGGGGTTCCTTACTTCTATAAGGGGGTCATTACTTCTATAAGGGGGTCCATACTTCTATAAGTGGTCCTTACTTCTATAAGGGGGTCCATACTTCTATAAGGGGGTCCATACCTCTATAAGGGGGTCCTTACTTCTATAAGGGGGTCCATACTTCTATAAGGGGGTCCATACCTCTATAAGGGGGTCCTTAGTTCTATAAGGGGGTCATTACTTCTATAAGGGGGTCCTTACTTCTATGAGGGGGTCCTTACCTCTATAAGGGGGTCCATACCTCTATAAGGGGGTCCTTACTTCTATAAGGGGGTCCTCACTTCTATGATGGGGTCCTTGCTTCTATAAGGGGGTCCATACCTCTATGAGGGGGTCCTTACTTCTATGAGGGGGTCCTTACTTCTATAAGGGGGTCCTTACTTCTATGAGGGGGTCCTTACTTCTATAAGGGGGTCCATACTTCTATAAGGGGGTCCATACCTCTATAAGGGGGTCCTTACTTCTATAAGGGGGTCCATACTTCTGTGAGGGGATCCTTACTTCTTTAAGGGGTCCATTACTTCTATAAGGGGGTGCATACCTGTATAAGGGGGTCCATACCTCTATAAGGGGGTCCTTACTTCTATAAGGGCTCATTATTTCTATAAGGGGTCCATTACTTCTATAAGGGGGTGCATACCTCTATAAGGGGGTGCATACCTCTATAAGGGGGTCCTTACTTCTATAAGGGGTCATTATTTCTATAAGGGGTCCTTACTTCTATGAGGGGGTCCTTACTTCTATAAGGGGGTCCATACTTCTATAAGGGGGTCCATACTTCTATGAGGGGGTCCATACCTCTATGAGGGGGTCCATACTTCTATAAGGGGGTCCATACTTCTATGAGGGGGTCCTTACTTCTATAAGGGGGTCATTATTTCTATGAGGGGGTCCTTACTTCTATAAGGGGGTCCATACTTCTATAAGGGGTCATTACTTCTATGAGGGGGTCCATACCTCTATAAGGGGGTCCTTACTTCTATAAGTGGTCCTTACTTCTATAAGGGGGTCATTATTTCTATGAGGGGGTCCATACTTCTATGAGGGGGTCCTTACTTCTATGAGGGGGGTCCTTACTTCTATAAGGGGGTCCATACTTCTATAAGGGGGTCATTACTTCTATAAGGGGGTCCTTACTTCTATGAGGGGGTCCTTACTTCTATAAGGGGGTCCTTACTTCTATAAGGGGGTCCTAACTTCTATAAGGGGGGCCATACTTCTATAAGGGGGTCATTACTTCTATAAGGGGTCCTTAATTCTATGAGGGGGTCCTTAATTCTATGAGGGGGTCCTTAATTCTATAAGGGGTCCTTACTTCTATAAGGGGGTCCATACTTCTATAAGGGGGTCATTAATTCTGTGAGGGGGTCCATACCTCTATAAGGGGGTCCTTACTTCTATAAGGGGGTCCATACTTCTTTGAGGGGGTCCTTACTTCTATAAGGGGGTCCTTACTTCTATAAGGGGTCCATACTTCTATAAGGGGGTCCATGCTTCTATAAGGGGGTCCATACCTCTAAAAGGGGGTCCTTACTTCTATAAGGGGGTCCTAACTTCTATGAGGGGGTCCTTACTTCTATAAGGGGGTCCTTACTTCTATACGGTGGTGGTGGGGGGTTCCATATTTCTATATGGTGGTGGTGGGGTTCCATATTCCTATATGGTGGGGTTCCATATCACTATATGGTGGGGGGGTTCCATATCACTATATGGTGGGGGGTTCCATATTTCTATATGGGGGGTTCCATACTTCTATATGGTGGGGGGGTTCCATATTTCTATATGGTGGGGGGGGTTCCATACTTCTATATGGTGGGGGGGTTCCATATTTCTATATGGTGGGGGGTTCCATACTTCTATATGGTGGGTGGGGGGGGGTTCCATATTTCTATATGGTGGTGGTGGTGGGGGGGTTCCATATTTCTATATGGTGGTGGGGGGGGGGTCCATACTTCTATATATGGTGGGGGGGTTCCATACTTCTATATGGTGGGGGGTTCCATACTTCTATATGGTGGGGGTTTTTCCATATTTCTATATGGTGGGGGGGTTCCATATTTCTATATGGTGGGGGGTTCCATACTTCTATATGGGGGGGTTCCATACTTCTATATGGGGGAGTTCCATATTTCTATATGGGGGGTTCCATACTTCTATATGGGGGGTGTTCCATATTTCTATATGGGGGGAGTTCCATACTTCTATATGGGGGGAGTTCCATATTTCTATATGGGGGAGTTCCATACTTCTATATGGTGGAGGGGGGGGTTTCCATACTTCTATATGGTGGGGGGTTCCATACTTCTATATGGGGGGAGTTCCATACTTCTATATGGTGGAGGGTTCCATACTTCTATATGGTGGAGGGTTCCATACTTCTATATGGTGGGGGGGGGGGTTCCATACTTCTATATGGTGGGTTTTTTTCCATATTTCTATATGGTGGGGGGGTTCCATATTTCTATATGGTGGGGGGTTCCATACTTCTATATGGTGGGGGGTTCCATACTTCTATATGGTGGGGGGGTTCCATATTTCTATATGGGGGGAGTTCCATACTTCTATATGGTGGAGGGGGGGGGTTTCCATACTTCTATATGGTGGGGGGGTTCCATACTTCTATATGTGGGGGGGTTCCATACTTCTATATGGTGGGGGGTTCCATACTTCTATATGGTGGAGGGTTCCATACTTCTATATGGTGGGGGGGGGGTTCCATACTTCTATATGGTGGGGGTTTTTCCATATTTCTATATGGTGGGGGGGTTCCATATTTCTATATGGTGGGGGGTTCCATACTTCTATATGGTGGGGGGTTCCATACTTCTATATGGTGGAGGGGGTTCCATACTTCTATATGGTGGGGGGTTCCATACTTCTATATGGTGGGGGGGGTTCTATACTTCTATATGGTGGGGGAGTTCCATACTTCTATATGGGGGGAGTTCCATACTTCTATATGGTGGGGGGGTTCCATATTTCTATATGGTGGGGGTTCCATACTTCTATATGGGGGGAGTTCCATACTTCTATATGGTGGGGGGGGGTCCATATTTCTATATGGTGGGGGGGTTCCATACTTCTATATGGTGGGGGTTCCATACTTCTATATGGTGGGGGGGTTCCATACTTCTATATGGTGGGGGGGTTCCATACTTCTATATGGGGGGAGTTCCATACTTCTCTATGGTGGGGGGTTCCATACTTCTATATGGTGGGGGGTTCCATACTTCTATATGGTGGGGGGGTTCCATACTTCTATATGGTGGGGGGTTCCATACTTCTATATGGTGGGGGGTTCCATACTTCTATATGGTGGGGGGGTTCCATACTTCTATATGGTGGGGGAGTTCCATACTTCTATATGGTGGGGGGTTCCATATTTCTATATGGTGGGGGGGTTCCATACTTCTATATGGTGGGGGGTTCCATACTTCTATATGGTGGGGGGGTTCCATACTTCTATATGGTGGGGGGGTTCCATACTTCTATATGGGGGAGTTCCATACTTCTCTATGGTGGGGGGTTCCATACTTCTATATGGGGGGAGTTCCATACTTCTATATGGTGGGGGGTTCCATACTTCTATATGGGGGGAGTTCCATACTTCTATATGGGGGGAGTTCCATACTTCTATATGGTGGGGGGTTCCATACTTCTATATGGTGGGGGGGGTTCCATACTTCTATATGGTGGGGGGGTTCCATACTTCTATATGGGGGGAGTTCCATACTTCTATATGGTGGGGGGTTCCATATTTCTATATGGTGGGGGGGGTTCCATACTTCTATATGGTGGGGGGTTCCATACTTCTATATGGTGGGGGGGGGTTCCATACTTCTATATGGTGGGGGGGTTCCATACTTCTATATGGGGGGAGTTCCATACTTCTATATGGTGGGGGGTTCCATACTTCTATATGGTGGGGGGGTTCCATACTTCTATATGGTGGGGGGTTCCATACTTCTATATGGGGGGAGTTCCATACTTCTATATGGTGGGGGGTTCCATACTTCTATATGGTGGGGGGTTCCATACTTCTATATGGTGGGGGGGTTCCATACTTCTTTATGGTGGGGGGTTCCATACTTCTATATGGTGGGGGGGTTCCATACTTCTATATGGTGGGGGGGTTCCATACTTCTATATGGGGGGAGTTCCATACTTCTATATGGTGGGGGGGTTCCATACTTCTATATGGTGGGGGGTTCCATACTTCTATATGGTGGGGGGGTTCCATACTTCTTTATGGTGGGGGGTTCCATACTTCTATATGGTGGGGGGTTCCATACTTCTATATGGTGGGGGGGTTCCATACTTCTATATGGGGGGAGTTCCATACTTCTATATGGTGGGGGGTTCCATATTTCTATATGGTGGGGGGGTTCCATACTTCTATATGGTGGGGGGGGTTCCATATTTCTATATGGTGGGGGGTTCCATACTTCTATATGGTGGGGGGGTTCCATACTTCTATATGGTGGGGGGGTTCCATACTTCTATATGGGGGGAGTTCCATACTTCTATATGGAGGGGGGGTTCCATATTTCTATATGGTGGGGGGGTTCCATACTTCTATATGGTGGGGGGGGGTTCCATATTTCTATATGGTGGGGGGGTTCCATACTTCTATATGGGGCAGGGGCGGATCCAGAGTCTTTTCTCGGGAGGGGCACTGCCAAAAAAAGATTTTTTTTGTGGGAAATTTATCGAGGAAATGGCTGCTGTCGGCGCTTCAATCTTCCCGGCACCATGGTTGTTAGGGTGTCAGGATGATTGAAGCGCATTATTTCTATTATTACATTGTAATATGTGTAGCGAGGTCTCTCTCTTAAGGCCCCAGGACTACGTTACCCAGAACCCCATTCAGCCCCAGGGCGGAAGTTCCGCCGCAAAGACTCATGGGAGGGCCTATTTAAGCGAGAGGCGAGGCGGAGCTCACTCTTTTTGGACGTCGCGCTTCAAGCAACAAGTCATCCTGCGCGGATCTGCTGCGGGGTAAGGCCTAAAGCCCAAGGCCTTACCTGAAGTCCGAAGAGCCTTTCACCGTCCTGCGGAGCCTGGGTGGATCCTGGATCGTCAGTGTAGGACTCCAGTTGGATCGGGGACCCGATCGGTTGCAGACGCTGTGTACGACGGACACACGAGGTGGAAGACCCAGGCTGGGATCGCGCCTGGAGCGGTGAGCGGGCACCTGCCCATATCCATAGACTGAGTTATATTCAGGCCTGTAGACTGCCAAGGCCCATTGTTCGCTCACCAGTGTTCTTTGGGGGTCCGGTAGTTGGGACAGAGCTGAAGTGCCTACCCCCCCCCCCCTGTTTGCATACTGTTGCTACAAGTTACCACCCTTTGGATTACAATTTGGTCATTTCTCCAAGTGCACCAACGAAAGCTGGCCGGTGAAGAAAACCTTACTCCCGCAGGGAAAGGGGACTATTTCATACACTGTCAGGCCTGACATAGGTGGGGAAAGTTATAAAGTTTGTGTTACTTTGCCATAGGGCGCGCACGCCATAATAGCTCCGTGTGGTGGATACTGCGCGGCGCCATATTATAGTGCTGCCTCTGATACGCTGAATAATGCAGAGCTCTGCAGGCCCATGTATGTGTTACATGCCATGTTTTATGCCACCATTTTATAGTAAAGCTTTTACTTATTCATATTCCTGCCTCAGAGTGTTGTCTGCCTATTTAGAAACTGTTGAGTATTATACACCAGAGAGTGATAGGAAGCTTCCCTAGACTAACTGTGCCAGAGTGGGTCAAGTCAGATTGCCGGGGGTTGGCGGTGCTGTATACAGGGCCCGAGAAAACAAACCAGCGGCTCTCTTAACTGGGGGTAGCGCTACATATGAAATTAAATAGTTCAATGCAGAATCAGTGGGAGCCCCGAGCGTGTCACTTGCCCCCGTCGCCTGCAATTAGTGGGAGCCCCGAGCGTGTCACTTGCCCCCGCCGCCTGCAATTAGTGGGAGCCCTGAGCGTGTCACTTGCCACCTTCGCCTGCAATTAGTGGGAGCCCCGAGCGTGTCACTTGCCACCGTTGCCTGCAATTAGTGGGAGCCCCGAGCGTGTCACTTGCCACCTTCGCCTGCAATTAGTGGGAGCCCTGAGTGTGTCACTTGGCACCGTCGCCTGCAATTAGTGGGAGCCCCGAGCGTGTCACTTGCCCCCGTCGCCTGCAATTAGTGGGAGACCTGAGCGTGTCACTTGGCACCGTCGCCTGCAATTAGTGGGAGCCCTGAGCGTGTCACTTGCCCCCGTCGCCTGCAATTAGTGGGAGCCCCGAGCGTGTCACTTGCCACCTTCGCCTGCAATTAGTGGGAGCCCCGAGCGTGTCACTTGCCCCCGTCGCCTGCAATTAGTGGGAGCCCTGAGCGTGTCACTTGCCACCGTCGCCTGCAATTAGTGGGAGCCCCGAGCGTGTCACTTGCCCCCGTCGCCTGCAATTAGTGGGAGACCTGAGCGTGTCACTTGGCACCGTCGCCTGCAATTAGTGGGAGCCCTGAGCGTGTCACTTGCCCCCGTCGCCTGCAATTAGTGGGAGCCCCGAGCGTGTCACTTGCCACCTTCGCCTGCAATTAGTGGGAGCCCCGAGCGTGTCACTTGCCCCCGTCGCCTGCAATTAGTGGGAGCCCTGAGCGTGTCACTTGCCACCGTCGCCTGCAATTAGTGGGAGCCCCGAGCGTGTCACTTGCCCCCGTCACCTGCAATTAGTGGGAGCCCCGAGCGTGTCACTTGCCCCCGTCACCTGCAATTAGTGGGAGCCCCGAGCATGTCACTTGCCCCCGTCGCCTGCAATTAGTGGGAGCCCCGAGCGTGTCACTTGCCCCCGCCGCCTGCAATTAGTGGGAGCCCTGAGCGTGTCACTTGCCACCTTCGCCTGCAATTAGTGGGAGCCCCGAGCGTGTCACTTGCCACCGTTGCCTGCAATTAGTGGGAGCCCCGAGCGTGTCACTTGCCACCTTCGCCTGCAATTAGTGGGAGCCCTGAGTGTGTCACTTGGCACCGTCGCCTGCAATTAGTGGGAGCCCCGAGCGTGTCACTTGCCCCCGTCGCCTGCAATTAGTGGGAGACCTGAGCGTGTCACTTGGCACCGTCGCCTGCAATTAGTGGGAGCCCTGAGCGTGTCACTTGCCCCCGTCGCCTGCAATTAGTGGGAGCCCCGAGCGTGTCACTTGCCACCTTCGCCTGCAATTAGTGGGAGCCCCGAGCGTGTCACTTGCCCCCGTCGCCTGCAATTAGTGGGAGCCCTGAGCGTGTCACTTGCCACCGTCGCCTGCAATTAGTGGGAGCCCCGAGCGTGTCACTTGCCCCCGTCACCTGCAATTAGTGGGAGCCCCGAGCGTGTCACTTGCCCCCGTCACCTGCAATTAGTGGGAGCCCCGAGCATGTCACTTGCCCCCGTCGCCTGCAATTAGTGGGAGCCCCGAGCGTGTCACTTGCCACCGTCGCCTGCAATTAGTGGGAGCCCCGAGCGTGTCACTTGCCACCTTCGCCTGCAATTAGTGGGAGCCCCGAGCGTGTCACTTGCCACCGTTGCCTGCAATTAGTGGGAGCCCCGAGCGTGTCACTTGCCCCCGTCGCCTGCAATTAGTGGGAGCCCCGAGCGTGTCACTTGCCCCCGCCGCCTGCAATTAGTGGGAGCCCTGAGCGTGTCACTTGCCACCTTCGCCTGCAATTAGTGGGAGCCCCGAGCGTGTCACTTGCCACCGTCGCCTGCAATTAGTGGGAGCCCCGAGCGTGTCACTTGCCACCTTCGCCTGCAATTAGTGGGAGCCCTGAGTGTGTCACTTGGCACCGTCGCCTGCAATTAGTGGGAGCCCCGAGCGTGTCACTTGCCCCCGTCGCCTGCAATTAGTGGGAGACCTGAGCGTGTCACTTGGCACCGTCGCCTGCAATTAGTGGGAGCCCTGAGCGTGTCACTTGCCCCCGTCGCCTGCAATTAGTGGGAGCCCCGAGCGTGTCACTTGCCACCTTCGCCTGCAATTAGTGGGAGCCCCGAGCGTGTCACTTGCCCCCGTCGCCTGCAATTAGTGGGAGCCCTGAGCGTGTCACTTGCCACCGTCGCCTGCAATTAGTGGGAGCCCCGAGCGTGTCACTTGCCCCCGTCACCTGCAATTAGTGGGAGCCCCGAGCGTGTCACTTGCCCCCGTCACCTGCAATTAGTGGGAGCCCCGAGCATGTCACTTGCCCCCGTCGCCTGCAATTAGTGGGAGCCCCGAGCGTGTCACTTGCCACCGTCGCCTGCAATTAGTGGGAGCCCCGAGCGTGTCACTTGCCACCTTCGCCTGCAATTAGTGGGAGCCCCGAGCGTGTCACTTGCCACCGTTGCCTGCAATTAGTGGGAGCCCCGAGCGTGTCACTTGCCACCTTCGCCTGCAATTAGTGGGAGCCCTGAGTGTGTCACTTGGCACCGTCGCCTGCAATTAGTGGGAGCCCCGAGCGTGTCACTTGCCCCCGTCGCCTGCAATTAGTGGGAGACCTGAGCGTGTCACTTGGCACCGTCGCCTGCAATTAGTGGGAGCCCTGAGCGTGTCACTTGCCCCCGTCGCCTGCAATTAGTGGGAGCCCCGAGCGTGTCACTTGCCACCTTCGCCTGCAATTAGTGGGAGCCCCGAGCGTGTCACTTGCCCCCGTCGCCTGCAATTAGTGGGAGCCCTGAGCGTGTCACTTGCCACCGTCGCCTGCAATTAGTGGGAGCCCCGAGCGTGTCACTTGCCCCCGTCACCTGCAATTAGTGGGAGCCCCGAGCGTGTCACTTGCCCCCGTCACCTGCAATTAGTGGGAGCCCCGAGCATGTCACTTGCCCCCGTCGCCTGCAATTAGTGGGAGCCCCGAGCGTGTCACTTGCCACCGTCGCCTGCAATTAGTGGGAGCCCCGAGCGTGTCACTTGCCACCTTCGCCTGCAATTAGTGGGAGCCCCGAGCGTGTCACTTGCCCCCGTCGCCTGCAATTAGTGGGAGCCCTGAGCGTGTCACTTGCCACCGTCGCCTGCAATTAGTGGGAGCCCCGAGCGTGTCACTTGCCCCCGTCACCTGCAATTAGTGGGAGCCCCGAGCATGTCACTTGCCCCCGTCGCCTGCAATTAGTGGGAGCCCCGAGTGTGTCACTTGCCCCCGTCGCCTGCAATTAGTGGGAGACCTGAGCGTGTCACTTGGCACCGTCGCCTGCAATTAGTGGGAGCCCCGAGCGTGTCACTTGCCCCCGTCACCTGCAATTAGTGGGAGCCCTGAGCGTGTCACTTGCCCCCGTCGCCTGCAATTAGTGGGAGCCCCGAGCGTGTCACTTGGCACCGTCGCCTGCAATTAGTGGGAGCCCTGAGTGTGTCACTTGCCACCGTCGCCTGCAATTAGTGGGAGCCCCGAGCGTGTCACTTGCCCCCGTCACCTGCAATTAGTGGGAGCCCCGAGCGTGTCACTTGCCCCCGTCGCCTGCAATTAGTGGGAGCCCCGAGTGTGTCACTTGCCCCCGTCGCCTGCAATTAGTGGGAGCCCCGAGCGTGTCACTTGCCACCGTCGCCTGCAATTAGTGGGAGCCCCGAGCGTGTCACTTGCCACCGTCGCCTGCAATTAGTGGGAGCCCCGAGCGTGTCACTTGCCACCTTCGCCTGCAATTAGTGGGAGCCCCGAGCGTGTCACTTGCCCCCGTCGCCTGCAATTAGTGGGAGCCCTGAGTGTGTCACTTGCCACCGTCGCCTGCAATTAGTGGGAGCCCCGAGCGTGTCACTTGCCCCCGTCACCTGCAATTAGTGGGAGCCCCGAGCATGTCACTTGCCCCCGTCGCCTGCAATTAGTGGGAGCCCCGAGTGTGTCACTTGTCACCGTCGCCTGCAATTAGTGGGAGCCCTGAGCGTGTCACTTGCCACCGTCGCCTGCAATTAGTGGGAGCCCCGAGCGTGTCACTTGCCCCCGTCACCTGCAATTAGTGGGAGCCCTGAGCGTGTCACTTGCCCCCGTCACCTGCAATTAGTGGGAGCCCCGAGCATGTCACTTGCCCCCGTCGCCTGCAATTAGTGGGAGCCCCGAGCGTGTCACTTGCCACCTTCGCCTGCAATTAGTGGGAGCCCCGAGCGTGTCACTTGCCCCCGTCGCCTGCAATTAGTGGGAGCCCTGAGCATGTCACTTGCCACCGTCGCCTGCAATTAGTGGGAGCCCCGAGCGTGTCACTTGCCCCCGTCACCTGCAATTAGTGGGAGCCCCGAGCATGTCACTTGCCCCCGTCGCCTGCAATTAGTGGGAGCCCCGAGTGTGTCACTTGCCCCCGTCGCCTGCAATTAGTGGGAGCCCCGAGTGTGTCACTTGCCCCCGTCGCCTGCAATTAGTGGGAGCCCCGAGCGTGTCACTTGCCCCCGTCACCTGCAATTAGTGGGAGCCCTGAGCGTGTCACTTGCCCCCGTCGCCTGCAATTAGTGGGAGCCCCGAGCGTGTCACTTGGCACCGTCGCCTGCAATTAGTGGGAGCCCTGAGTGTGTCACTTGCCACCGTCGCCTGCAATTAGTGGGAGCCCCGAGCGTGTCACTTGCCCCCGTCACCTGCAATTAGTGGGAGCCCCGAGCGTGTCACTTGCCCCCGTCGCCTGCAATTAGTGGGAGCCCCGAGTGTGTCACTTGCCCCCGTCGCCTGCAATTAGTGGGAGCCCCGAGCGTGTCACTTGCCACCGTCGCCTGCAATTAGTGGGAGCCCCGAGCGTGTCACTTGCCACCGTCGCCTGCAATTAGTGGGAGCCCCGAGCGTGTCACTTGCCACCGTCGCCTGCAATTAGTGGGAGCCCCGAGCGTGTCACTTGCCCCCGTCGCCTGCAATTAGTGGGAGCCCTGAGCGTGTCACTTGCCACCGTCGCCTGCAATTAGTGGGAGCCCCGAGCGTGTCACTTGCCCCCGTCACCTGCAATTAGTGGGAGCCCCGAGCGTGTCACTTGCCCCCGTCACCTGCAATTAGTGGGAGCCCCGAGCATGTCACTTGCCCCCGTCGCCTGCAATTAGTGGGAGCCCCGAGCGTGTCACTTGCCACCTTCGCCTGCAATTAGTGGGAGCCCCGAGCGTGTCACTTGCCCCCGTCGCCTGCAATTAGTGGGAGCCCTGAGCGTGTCACTTGCCACCGTCGCCTGCAATTAGTGGGAGCCCCGAGCGTGTCACTTGCCCCCGTCACCTGCAATTAGTGGGAGCCCCGAGCATGTCACTTGCCCCCGTCGCCTGCAATTAGTGGGAGCCCTGAGCGTGTCACTTGCCCCCGTCGCCTGCAATTAGTGGGAGCCCCGAGCGTGTCACTTGCCCCCGTCGCCTGCAATTAGTGGGAGCCCCGAGCGTGTCACTTGCCCCCGTCGCCTGCAATTAGTGGGAGCCCCGAGCGTGTCACTTGCCCCCGTCACCTGCAATTAGTGGGAGCCCTGAGCGTGTCACTTGCCCCCGTCGCCTGCAATTAGTGGGAGCCCCGAGCGTGTCACTTGGCACCGTCGCCTGCAATTAGTGGGAGCCCTGAGTGTGTCACTTGCCACCGTCGCCTGCAATTAGTGGGAGCCCCGAGCGTGTCACTTGCCCCCGTCACCTGCAATTAGTGGGAGCCCCGAGCATGTCACTTGCCCCCGTCGCCTGCAATTAGTGGGAGCCCCGAGCGTGTCACTTGCCACCGTCGCCTGCAATTAGTGGGAGCCCCGAGCGTGTCACTTGCCACCTTCGCCTGCAATTAGTGGGAGCCCCGAGCGTGTCACTTGCCCCCGTCGCCTGCAATTAGTGGGAGCCCTGAGCGTGTCACTTGCCACCGTCGCTTGCAATTAGTGGGAGCCCCGAGCGTGTCACTTGCCCCCGTCACCTGCAATTAGTGGGAGCCCCGAGCATGTCACTTGCCCCCGTCGCCTGCAATTAGTGGGAGCCCCGAGCGTGTCACTTGCCCCCGTCGCCTGCAATTAGTGGGAGACCTGAGCGTGTCACTTGGCACCGTCGCCTGCAATTAGTGGGAGCCCTGAGCGTGTCACTTGCCCCCGTCGCCTGCAATTAGTGGGAGCCCCGAGCGTGTCACTTGCCACCTTCGCCTGCAATTAGTGGGAGCCCCGAGCGTGTCACTTGCCCCCGTCGCCTGCAATTAGTGGGAGCCCTGAGCGTGTCACTTGCCACCGTCGCCTGCAATTAGTGGGAGCCCCGAGCGTGTCACTTGCCCCCGTCACCTGCAATTAGTGGGAGCCCTGAGCGTGTCACTTGCCCCCGTCACCTGCAATTAGTGGGAGCCCCGAGCATGTCACTTGCCCCCGTCGCCTGCAATTAGTGGGAGCCCTGAGCGTGTCACTTGCCCCCGTCGCCTGCAATTAGTGGGAGCCCCGAGCGTGTCACTTGCCACCTTCGCCTGCAATTAGTGGGAGCCCCGAGCGTGTCACTTGCCCCCGTCGCCTGCAATTAGTGGGAGCCCTGAGCGTGTCACTTGCCACCGTCGCCTGCAATTAGTGGGAGCCCCGAGCGTGTCACTTGCCCCCGTCACCTGCAATTAGTGGGAGCCCTGAGCGTGTCACTTGCCCCCGTCACCTGCAATTAGTGGGAGCCCCGAGCATGTCACTTGCCCCCGTCGCCTGCAATTAGTGGGAGCCCCGAGCGTGTCACTTGCCCCCGTCGCCTGCAATTAGTGGGAGCCCTGAGCGTGTCACTTGCCACCGTCGCCTGCAATTAGTGGGAGCCCCGAGCGTGTCACTTGCCCCCGTCACCTGCAATTAGTGGGAGCCCCGAGCATGTCACTTGCCCCCGTCGCCTGCAATTAGTGGGAGCCCCGAGTGTGTCACTTGCCCCCGTCGCCTGCAATTAGTGGGAGCCCCGAGTGTGTCACTTGCCCCCGTCGCCTGCAATTAGTGGGAGCCCCGAGCGTGTCACTTGCCCCCGTCACCTGCAATTAGTGGGAGCCCTGAGCGTGTCACTTGCCCCCGTCGCCTGCAATTAGTGGGAGCCCCGAGCGTGTCACTTGGCACCGTCGCCTGCAATTAGTGGGAGCCCTGAGTGTGTCACTTGCCACCGTCGCCTGCAATTAGTGGGAGCCCCGAGCGTGTCACTTGCCCCCGTCACCTGCAATTAGTGGGAGCCCCGAGCGTGTCACTTGCCCCCGTCGCCTGCAATTAGTGGGAGCCCCGAGTGTGTCACTTGCCCCCGTCGCCTGCAATTAGTGGGAGCCCCGAGCGTGTCACTTGCCACCGTCGCCTGCAATTAGTGGGAGCCCCGAGCGTGTCACTTGCCACCGTCGCCTGCAATTAGTGGGAGCCCCGAGCGTGTCACTTGCCCCCGTCGCCTGCAATTAGTGGGAGCCCTGAGCGTGTCACTTGCCACCGTCGCCTGCAATTAGTGGGAGCCCCGAGCGTGTCACTTGCCCCCGTCACCTGCAATTAGTGGGAGCCCCGAGCGTGTCACTTGCCCCCGTCACCTGCAATTAGTGGGAGCCCCGAGCATGTCTCTTGCCCCCGTCGCCTGCAATTAGTGGGAGCCCCGAGCGTGTCACTTGCCACCTTCGCCTGCAATTAGTGGGAGCCCCGAGCGTGTCACTTGCCCCCGTCGCCTGCAATTAGTGGGAGCCCTGAGCGTGTCACTTGCCACCGTCGCCTGCAATTAGTGGGAGCCCCGAGCGTGTCACTTGCCCCCGTCACCTGCAATTAGTGGGAGCCCCGAGCATGTCACTTGCCCCCGTCGCCTGCAATTAGTGGGAGCCCTGAGCGTGTCACTTGCCCCCGTCGCCTGCAATTAGTGGGAGCCCCGAGCGTGTCACTTGCCCCCGTCGCCTGCAATTAGTGGGAGCCCCGAGCGTGTCACTTGCCCCCGTCGCCTGCAATTAGTGGGAGCCCCGAGCGTGTCACTTGCCCCCGTCACCTGCAATTAGTGGGAGCCCTGAGCGTGTCACTTGCCCCCGTCGCCTGCAATTAGTGGGAGCCCCGAGCGTGTCACTTGGCACCGTCGCCTGCAATTAGTGGGAGCCCTGAGTGTGTCACTTGCCACCGTCGCCTGCAATTAGTGGGAGCCCCGAGCGTGTCACTTGCCCCCGTCACCTGCAATTAGTGGGAGCCCCGAGCGTGTCACTTGCCCCCGTCGCTTGCAATTAGTGGGAGCCCCGAGCGTGTCACTTGCCCCCGTCGCCTGCAATTAGTGGGAGCCCCGAGCATGTCACTTGCCACCGTCGCCTGCAATTAGTGGGAGCCCCGAGCGTGTCACTTGCCACCGTCGCCTGCAATTAGTGGGAGCCCCGAGCGTGTCACTTGCCCCCGTCGCCTGCAATTAGTGGGAGCCCCGAGCGTGTCACTTGCCCCCGTCACCTGCAATTAGTGGGAGCCCCGAGCGTGTCACTTGCCCCCGTCGCCTGCAATTAGTGGGAGCCCCGAGCGTGTCACTTGGCACCGTCGCCTGCAATTAGTGGGAGCCCCGAGTGTGTCACTTGCCCCCGTCGCCTGCAATTAGTGGGAGCCCTGAGTGTGTCACTTGCCACCGTCGCCTGCAATTAGTGGGAGCCCCGAGCGTGTCACTTACCCCCGTCACCTGCAATTAGTGGGAGCCCCGAGCGTGTCACTTGCCCCCGTCGCCTGCAATTAGTGGGAGCCCCGAGCGTGTCACTTGCCCCCGTCGCCTGCAATTAGTGGGAGCCCCGAGCGTGTCACTTGCCACCGTCGCCTGCAATTAGTGGGAGCCCCGAGCGTGTCACTTGCCACCGTCGCCTGCAATTAGTGGGAGCCCCGAGCGTGTCACTTGCCCCCGTCGCCTGCAATTAGTGGGAGCCCCGAGCGTGTCACTTGCCACCGTCGCCTGCAATTAGTGGGAGCCCCGAGTGTGTCACTTGCCACCGTCGCCTGCAATTAGTGGGAGCCCCGAGTGTGTCACTTGCCACCGTCGCCTGCAATTAGTGGGAGCCCCGAGCGTGTCACTTGCCCCCGTCGCCTGCAATTAGTGGGAGCCCCGACGTGTCACTTGCCCCCGTCACCTGCAATTAGTGGGACCCCTGAGCGTGTCACTTGGCACCGTCGCCTGCAATTAGTGGGAGCCCCGACGTGTCACTTGCCCCCGTCACCTGCAATTAGTGGGACCCCTGAGCGTGTCACTTGGCACCGTCGTTTGCAATTAGTGGGAGCCCCGACGTGTCACTTGCCCCCGTCACCTGCAATTAGTGGGAGCCCTGAGCGTGTCACTTGCCCCCGTCACCTGCAATTAGTGGGAGCCCTGAGTGTGTCACTTGCCCCCGTCACCTGCAATTAGTGGGAGCCCTGAGCGTGTCACTTGCCACCGTCACCTGCAATTAGTGGGAGCCCCGAGCGTGTCACTTGCCCCCGTCACCTGCAATTAGTGGGAGCCCCGAGCGTGTCACTTGCCCCCGTCGCCTGCAATTAGTGGGAGCCCCGAGCGTGTCACTTGCCCCCGTCGCCTGCAATTAGTGGGAGCCCCGAGCGTGTCACTTGCCACCGTCGCCTGCAATTAGTGGGAGCCCCGAGCGTGTCACTTGCCCCCGTCGCCTGCAATTAGTGGGAGCCCCGAGCGTGTCACTTGCCCCCGTCACCTGCAATTAGTGGGAGCCCCGAGCGTGTCACTTGCCCCCGTCGCCTGCAATTAGTGGGAGCCCCGAGCGTGTCACTTGCCACCGTCGCCTGCAATTAGTGGGAGCCCCGAGTGTGTCACTTGCCACCGTCGCCTGCAATTAGTGGGAGCCCCGAGTGTGTCACTTGCCACCGTCGCCTGCAATTAGTGGGAGCCCCGAGCGTGTCACTTGCCCCCGTCGCCTGCAATTAGTGGGAGCCCCGACGTGTCACTTGCCCTCGTCGCCTGCAATTAGTGGGAGCCCCGAGCGTGTCACTTGCCACCGTCGCCTGCAATTAGTGGGAGCCCCGACGTGTCACTTGCCCCCGTCACCTGCAATTAGTGGGAGCCCCGAGCGTGTCACTTGCCACCGTCGCCTGCAATTAGTGGGAGCCCCGAGCGTGTCACTTGCCACCGTCGCCTGCAATTAGTGGGAGCCCCGAGCGTGTCACTTGCCCCCGTCGCCTGCAATTAGTGGGAGCCCTGAGCGTGTCACTTGCCACCGTCGCCTGCAATTAGTGGGAGCCCTGAGCGTGTCACTTGCCACCGTCGCCTGCAATTAGTGGGAGCCCCGAGCGTGTCACTTGCCCCCGTCACCTGCAATTAGTGGGAGCCCCGACGTGTCACTTGCCCCCGTCACCTGCAATTAGTGGGACCCCTGAGCGTGTCACTTGGCACCGTCGTTTGCAATTAGTGGGAGCCCCGAGCGTGTCACTTGCCCCCGTCACCTGCAATTAGTGGGACCCCTGAGCGTGTCACTTGGCACCGTCGCCTGCAATTAGTGGGAGCCCCGACGTGTCACTTGCCCATGTCACCTGCAATTAGTGGGAGCCCTGAGCGTGTCACTTGCCATCGTCGCCTGCAATTAGTGGGAGCCCTGAGCGTGTCACTTGCCCCCGTCGCCTGCAATTAGTGGGAGCCCCGAGCGTGTCACTTGCCACCGTCGCCTGCAATTAGTGGGAGCCCCGAGTGTGTCACTTGCCACCGTCGCCTGCAATTAGTGGGAGCCCCGACGTGTCACTTGCCCCCGTCACCTGCAATTAGTGGGACCCCTGAGCGTGTCACTTGGCACCGTCGTTTGCAATTAGTGGGAGCCCCGAGCGTGTCACTTGCCCCCGTCACCTGCAATTAGTGGGACCCCTGAGCGTGTCACTTGGCACCGTCGCCTGCAATTAGTGGGAGCCCCGACGTGTCACTTGCCCATGTCACCTGCAATTAGTGGGAGCCCTGAGCGTGTCACTTGCCATCGTCGCCTGCAATTAGTGGGAGCCCTGAGCGTGTCACTTGCCCCCGTCGCCTGCAATCAGTGGGACCCCCGAGCGTGTCACTTGCCCCCGTCGCCTGCAATTAGTGGGAGCCCCGAGCGTGTGACTTGCCACCGTCGCCTGCAATTAGTGGGAGCCCCGAGTGTGTCACTTGCCACCGTCGCCTGCAATTAGTGGGAGCCCCGAGTGTGTCACTTGCCCCCGTCGCCTGCAATTAGTGGGAGCCCCGAGCGTGTCACTTGCCCCCGTCGCCTGCAATTAGTGGGAGCCCCGAGCGTGTGACTTGCCACCGTCGCCTGCAATTAGTGGGAGCCCCGAGTGTGTCACTTGCCACCGTCGCCTGCAATTAGTGGGAGCCCCGAGTGTGTCACTTGCCACCGTCGCCTGCAATTAGTGGGAGCCCCGAGCGTGTCACTTGCCCCCGTCGCCTGCAATTAGTGGGAGCCCCGACGTGTCACTTGCCCTCGTCACCTGCAATTAGTGGGAGCCCCGAGCGTGTCACTTGCCACCGTCGCCTGCAATTAGTGGGAGCCCCGACGTGTCACTTGCCCCCGTCACCTGCAATTAGTGGGAGCCCCGAGCGTGTCACTTGCCACCGTCGCCTGCAATTAGTGGGAGCCCCGAGCGTGTCACTTGCCACCGTCGCCTGCAATTAGTGGGAGCCCCGAGCGTGTCACTTGCCCCCGTCGCCTGCAATTAGTGGGAGCCCTGAGCGTGTCACTTGCCACCGTCGCCTGCAATTAGTGGGAGCCCTGAGCGTGTCACTTGCCACCGTCGCCTGCAATTAGTGGGAGCCCCGAGCGTGTCACTTGCCCCCGTCACCTGCAATTAGTGGGAGCCCCGACGTGTCACTTGCCCCCGTCACCTGCAATTAGTGGGACCCCTGAGCGTGTCACTTGGCACCGTCGTTTGCAATTAGTGGGAGCCCCGACGTGTCACTTGCCCATGTCACCTGCAATTAGTGGGACCCCTGAGCGTGTCACTTGGCACCGTCGTTTGCAATTAGTGGGAGCCCCGACGTGTCACTTGCCCCCGTCACCTGCAATTAGTGGGAGCCCCGAGCGTGTCACTTGCCACCGTCGCCTGCAATTAGTGGGAGCCCCGAGCGTGTCACTTGCCACCGTCGCCTGCAATTAGTGGGAGCCCCGAGCGTGTCACTTGCCACCGTCGCCTGCAATTAGTGGGAGCCCCGAGTGTGTCACTTGCCCCCGTCGCCTGCAATTAGTGGGAGCCCCGAGTGTGTCACTTGCCACCGTCGCCTGCAATTAGTGGGAGCCCCGAGCGTGTCACTTGCCACCGTCGCCTGCAATTAGTGGGAGCCCCGAGCGTGTCACTTGCCCCCGTCGCCTGCAATTAGTGGGAGCCCCGAGCGTGTCACTTGCCCCCATCACCTGCAATTAGTGGGAGCCCCGAGCGTGTCACTTGCCCCCGTCGCCTGCAATTAGTGGGAGCCCCGAGCGTGTCACTTGCCACCGTCGCCTGCAATTAGTGGGAGCCCGAGTGTGTCACTTGCCCCCGTCGCCTGCAATTAGTGGGAGCCCCGAGCGTGTCACTTGCCCCCGTCACCTGCAATTAGTGGGAGCCCCGAGCGTGTCACTTGCCCCCGTCGCCTGCAATTAGTGGGAGCCCCGAGCGTGTCACTTGCCCCCGTCACCTGCAATTAGTGGGAGCCCCGAACATGTCACTTGCCCCCGTCGCCTGCAATTAGTGGGAGCCCCGAGTGTGTCACTTGCCCCCGTCGCCTGCAATTAGTGGGAGCCCTGAGCGTGTCACTTGCCCCCGTCGCCTGCAATTAGTGGGAGCCCCGAGCGTGTCACTTGGCACCGTCGCCTGCAATTAGTGGGAGCCCCGAGTGTGTCACTTGCCCCCGTCGCCTGCAATTAGTGGGAGCCCTGAGTGTGTCACTTGCCACCGTCGCCTGCAATTAGTGGGAGCCCCGAGCGTGTCACTTACCCCCGTCACCTGCAATTAGTGGGAGCCCCGAGCGTGTCACTTGCCCCCGTCGCCTGCAATTAGTGGGAGCCCCGAGCGTGTCACTTGCCCCCGTCGCCTGCAATTAGTGGGAGACCTGAGCGTGTCACTTGGCACCGTCGCCTGCAATTAGTGGGAGCCCTGAGCGTGTCACTTGCCCCCGTCGCCTGCAATTAGTGGGAGCCCCGAGCGTGTCACTTGCCCCCGTCGCCTGCAATTAGTGGGAGCCCCGAGCGTGTCACTTGCCACCGTCGCCTGCAATTAGTGGGAGCCCCGAGCGTGTCACTTGCCCCCGTCGCCTGCAATTAGTGGGAGCCCCGAGCGTGTCACTTGCCCCCGTCACCTGCAATTAGTGGGAGCCCCGAGCGTGTCACTTGCCCCCGTCGCCTGCAATTAGTGGGAGCCCCGAGCGTGTCACTTGCCACCGTCGCCTGCAATTAGTGGGAGCCCCGAGTGTGTCACTTGCCACCGTCGCCTGCAATTAGTGGGAGCCCCGAGTGTGTCACTTGCCACCGTCGCCTGCAATTAGTGGGAGCCCCGAGCGTGTCACTTGCCCCCGTCGCCTGCAATTAGTGGGAGCCCCGACGTGTCACTTGCCCTCGTCACCTGCAATTAGTGGGAGCCCCGAGCGTGTCACTTGCCACCGTCGCCTGCAATTAGTGGGAGCCCCGACGTGTCACTTGCCCCCGTCACCTGCAATTAGTGGGAGCCCCGAGCGTGTCACTTGCCACCGTCGCCTGCAATTAGTGGGAGCCCCGAGCGTGTCACTTGCCACCGTCGCCTGCAATTAGTGGGAGCCCCGAGCGTGTCACTTGCCCCCGTCGCCTGCAATTAGTGGGAGCCCTGAGCGTGTCACTTGCCACCGTCGCCTGCAATTAGTGGGAGCCCTGAGCGTGTCACTTGCCACCGTCGCCTGCAATTAGTGGGAGCCCCGAGCGTGTCACTTGCCCCCGTCACCTGCAATTAGTGGGAGCCCCGACGTGTCACTTGCCCCCGTCACCTGCAATTAGTGGGACCCCTGAGCGTGTCACTTGGCACCGTCGTTTGCAATTAGTGGGAGCCCCGAGCGTGTCACTTGCCCCCGTCACCTGCAATTAGTGGGACCCCTGAGCGTGTCACTTGGCACCGTCGCCTGCAATTAGTGGGAGCCCCGACGTGTCACTTGCCCATGTCACCTGCAATTAGTGGGAGCCCTGAGCGTGTCACTTGCCATCGTCGCCTGCAATTAGTGGGAGCCCTGAGCGTGTCACTTGCCCCCGTCGCCTGCAATTAGTGGGAGCCCCGAGCGTGTCACTTGCCACCGTCGCCTGCAATTAGTGGGAGCCCCGAGTGTGTCACTTGCCACCGTCGCCTGCAATTAGTGGGAGCCCCGACGTGTCACTTGCCCCCGTCACCTGCAATTAGTGGGACCCCTGAGCGTGTCACTTGGCACCGTCGTTTGCAATTAGTGGGAGCCCCGAGCGTGTCACTTGCCCCCGTCACCTGCAATTAGTGGGACCCCTGAGCGTGTCACTTGGCACCGTCGCCTGCAATTAGTGGGAGCCCCGACGTGTCACTTGCCCATGTCACCTGCAATTAGTGGGAGCCCTGAGCGTGTCACTTGCCATCGTCGCCTGCAATTAGTGGGAGCCCTGAGCGTGTCACTTGCCCCCGTCGCCTGCAATTAGTGGGAGCCCCGAGCGTGTCACTTGCCACCGTCGCCTGCAATTAGTGGGAGCCCCGAGTGTGTCACTTGCCACCGTCGCCTGCAATTAGTGGGAGCCCCGAGTGTGTCACTTGCCACCGTCGCCTGCAATTAGTGGGAGCCCCGAGCGTGTCACTTGCCCCCGTCGCCTGCAATTAGTGGGAGCCCCGACGTGTCACTTGCCCTCGTCACCTGCAATTAGTGGGAGCCCCGAGCGTGTCACTTGCCACCGTCGCCTGCAATTAGTGGGAGCCCCGACGTGTCACTTGCCCCCGTCACCTGCAATTAGTGGGAGCCCCGAGCGTGTCACTTGCCACCGTCGCCTGCAATTAGTGGGAGCCCCGAGCGTGTCACTTGCCACCGTCGCCTGCAATTAGTGGGAGCCCCGAGCGTGTCACTTGCCCCCGTCGCCTGCAATTAGTGGGAGCCCCGAGTGTGTCACTTGCCCCCGTCGCCTGCAATTAGTGGGAGCCCTGAGCGTGTCACTTGCCACCGTCGCCTGCAATTAGTGGGAGCCCTGAGCGTGTCACTTGCCCCCGTCGCCTGCAATTAGTGGGAGCCCTGAGCGTGTCACTTGCCCCCGTCGCCTGCAATTAGTGGGAGCCCTGAGCGTGTCACTTGCCCCCGTCGCCTGCAATTAGTGGGAGCCCTGAGCGTGTCACTTGCCACCGTCGCCTGCAATTAGTGGGAGCCCCGAGTGTGTCACTTGCCCCTGTCACCTGCAATTAGTGGGAGCCCTGAGCGTGTCACTTGCCACCGTCGCCTGCAATTAGTGGGAGCCCTGAGCGTGTCACTTGCCACCGTCGCCTGCAATTAGTGGGAGCCCCGAGCGTGTCACTTGCCCCCGTCACCTGCAATTAGTGGGAGCCCCGACGTGTCACTTGCCCCCGTCACCTGCAATTAGTGGGACCCCTGAGCGTGTCACTTGGCACCGTCGTTTGCAATTAGTGGGAGCCCCGACGTGTCACTTGCCCATGTCACCTGCAATTAGTGGGACCCCTGAGCGTGTCACTTGGCACCGTCGTTTGCAATTAGTGGGAGCCCCGACGTGTCACTTGCCCCCGTCACCTGCAATTAGTGGGAGCCCCGAGCGTGTCACTTGCCACCGTCGCCTGCAATTAGTGGGAGCCCCGAGCGTGTCACTTGCCACCGTCGCCTGCAATTAGTGGGAGCCCCGAGCGTGTCACTTGCCACCGTCGCCTGCAATTAGTGGGAGCCCCGAGTGTGTCACTTGCCCCCGTCGCCTGCAATTAGTGGGAGCCCCGAGTGTGTCACTTGCCACCGTCGCCTGCAATTAGTGGGAGCCCCGAGCGTGTCACTTGCCACCGTCGCCTGCAATTAGTGGGAGCCCCGAGCGTGTCACTTGCCCCCGTCGCCTGCAATTAGTGGGAGCCCCGAGCGTGTCACTTGCCCCCATCACCTGCAATTAGTGGGAGCCCCGAGCGTGTCACTTGCCCCCGTCGCCTGCAATTAGTGGGAGCCCCGAGCGTGTCACTTGCCACCGTCGCCTGCAATTAGTGGGAGCCCGAGTGTGTCACTTGCCCCCGTCGCCTGCAATTAGTGGGAGCCCCGAGCGTGTCACTTGCCCCCGTCACCTGCAATTAGTGGGAGCCCCGAGCGTGTCACTTGCCCCCGTCGCCTGCAATTAGTGGGAGCCCCGAGCGTGTCACTTGCCCCCGTCACCTGCAATTAGTGGGAGCCCCGAACATGTCACTTGCCCCCGTCGCCTGCAATTAGTGGGAGCCCCGAGTGTGTCACTTGCCCCCGTCGCCTGCAATTAGTGGGAGCCCTGAGCGTGTCACTTGCCCCCGTCGCCTGCAATTAGTGGGAGCCCCGAGCGTGTCACTTGGCACCGTCGCCTGCAATTAGTGGGAGCCCCGAGTGTGTCACTTGCCCCCGTCGCCTGCAATTAGTGGGAGCCCTGAGTGTGTCACTTGCCACCGTCGCCTGCAATTAGTGGGAGCCCCGAGCGTGTCACTTACCCCCGTCACCTGCAATTAGTGGGAGCCCCGAGCGTGTCACTTGCCCCCGTCGCCTGCAATTAGTGGGAGCCCCGAGCGTGTCACTTGCCCCCGTCGCCTGCAATTAGTGGGAGCCCCGAGCGTGTCACTTGCCACCGTCGCCTGCAATTAGTGGGAGCCCCGAGCGTGTCACTTGCCACCGTCGCCTGCAATTAGTGGGAGCCCCGAGCGTGTCACTTGCCCCCGTCGCCTGCAATTAGTGGGAGCCCCGAGCGTGTCACTTGCCCCCGTCACCTGCAATTAGTGGGAGCCCCGAGCGTGTCACTTGCCCCCGTCGCCTGCAATTAGTGGGAGCCCCGAGCGTGTCACTTGCCCCCGTCGCCTGCAATTAGTGGGAGCCCTGAGCGTGTCACTTGCCCCCGTCGCCTGCAATTAGTGGGAGCCCCGAGCGTGTCACTTGCCACCGTCGCCTGCAATTAGTGGGAGCCCCGAGTGTGTCACTTGCCACCGTCGCCTGCAATTAGTGGGAGCCCCGAGTGTGTCACTTGCCACCGTCGCCTGCAATTAGTGGGAGCCCCGAGCGTGTCACTTGCCCCCGTCGCCTGCAATTAGTGGGAGCCCCGACGTGTCACTTGCCCCCGTCACCTGCAATTAGTGGGAGCCCCGAGCGTGTCACTTGCCCCCGTCACCTGCAATTAGTGGGAGCCCCGAGCGTGTCACTTGCCACCGTCGCCTGCAATTAGTGGGAGCCCCGAGCGTGTCACTTGCCACCGTCGCCTGCAATTAGTGGGAGCCCCGAGCGTGTCACTTGCCCCCGTCGCCTGCAATTAGTGGGAGCCCTGAGCGTGTCACTTGCCACCGTCGCCTGCAATTAGTGGGAGCCCTGAGCGTGTCACTTGCCCCCGTCGCCTGCAATTAGTGGGAGCCCCGAGCGTGTCACTTGCCACCGTCGCCTGCAATTAGTGGGAGCCCTGAGCGTGTCACTTGCCACCGTCGCCTGCAATTAGTGGGAGCCCCGAGTGTGTCACTTGACACCGTCGCCTGCAATTAGTGGGAGCCCCGAGCGTGTCACTTGCCACCGTCGCCTGCAATTAGTGGGAGCCCCGAGTGTGTCACTTGCCACCGTCGCCTGCAATTAGTGGGAGCCCTGAGCGTGTCACTTGCCACCGTCGCCTGCAATTAGTGGGAGCCCCGAGCGTGTCACTTGCCCCCGTCGCCTGCAATTAGTGGGAGCCCTGAGCGTGTCACTTGCCCCCGTCGCCTGCAATTAGTGGGAGCCCCGAGTGTGTCACTTGCCCCCGTCGCCTGCAATTAGTGGGAGCCCCGAGCGTGTCACTTGCCCCCGTCACCTGCAATTAGTGGGAGCCCCGAGCGTGTCACTTGCCCCCGTCACCTGCAATTAGTGGGAGCCCCGAGCGTGTCACTTGCCCCCGTCACCTGCAATTAGTGGGAGCCCCGAGCGTGTCACTTGCCCCCGTCACCTGCAATTAGTGGGAGCCCCGAGCGTGTCACTTGCCCCCGTCGCCTGCAATTAGTGGGAGCCCCGAGCGTGTCACTTGCCCCCGTCACCTGCAATTAGTGGGAGCCCCGAACATGTCACTTGCCCCCGTCGCCTGCAATTAGTGGGAGCCCCGAGTGTGTCACTTGCCCCCGTCGCCTGCAATTAGTGGGAGCCCTGAGCGTGTCACTTGCCACCGTCACCTGCAATTAGTGGGAGCCCCGAGCGTGTCACTTGCCCCCGTCGCCTGCAATTAGTGGGAGCCCCGAGCGTGTCACTTGCCCCCGTCGCCTGCAATTAGTGGGAGCCCTGAGCGTGTCACTTGCCACCGTCACCTGCAATTAGTGGGAGCCCCGAGCGTGTCACTTGCCCCCGTCACCTGCAATTAGTGGGAGCCCCGAGCGTGTCACTTGCCCCCGTCGCCTGCAATTAGTGGGAGCCCCGAGCGTGTCACTTGCCCCCGTCACCTGCAATTAGTGGGAGCCCCGAACATGTCACTTGCCCCCGTCGCCTGCAATTAGTGGGAGCCCCGAGTGTGTCACTTGCCCCCGTCGCCTGCAATTAGTGGGAGCCCTGAGCGTGTCACTTGCCACCGTCACCTGCAATTAGTGGGAGCCCCGAGCGTGTCACTTGCCCCCGTCGCCTGCAATTAGTGGGAGCCCTGAGCGTGTCACTTGCCACCGTCACCTGCAATTAGTGGGAGCCCCGAGCGTGTCACTTGCCCCCGTCACCTGCAATTAGTGGGAGCCCCGAGCGTGTCACTTGCCCCCGTCGCCTGCAATTAGTGGGAGCCCTGAGCGTGTCACTTGCCCCCGTCGCCTGCAATTAGTGGGAGCCCCGAGTGTGTCACTTGGCACCGTCGCCTGCAATTAGTGGGAGCCCCGAGTGTGTCACTTGCCCCCGTCGCCTGCAATTAGTGGGAGCCCCGAGTGTGTCACTTGCCCCCGTCGCCTGCAATTAGTGGGAGCCCTGAGCGTGTCACTTGCCCCCGTCGCCTGCAATTAGTGGGAGCCCCGAGTGTGTCACTTGGCACCGTCGCCTGCAATTAGTGGGAGCCCCGAGTGTGTCACTTGCCCCCGTCGCCTGCAATTAGTGGGAGCCCCGAGTGTGTCACTTGCCCCCGTCGCCTGCAATTAGTGGGAGCCCCGAGTGTGTCACTTGCCCCCGTCGCCTGCAATTAGTGGGAGCCCTGAGCGTGTCACTTGGCACCGTCGCCTGCAATTAGTGGGAGCCCCGAGTGTGTCACTTGCCCCCGTCGCCTGCAATTAGTGGGAGCCCCGAGTGTGTCACTTGGCACCGTCGCCTGCAATTAGTGGGAGCCCCGAGTGTGTCACTTGCCCCCGTCGCCTGCAATTAGTGGGAGCCCCGAGCGTGTCACTTGCCCCCGTCGCCTGCAATTAGTGGGACCCCCGAGTGTGTCACTTGGCACCGTCGCCTGCAATTAGAGGGACCCCCGAGTGTGTCACTTGGCACCGTCGCCTGCAATTAGTGGGAGCCCCGAGCGTGTCACTTGCCCCCGTCGCCTGCAATTAGTGGGAGCCCCGAGTGTGTCACTTGGCACCGTCGCCTGCAATTAGTGGGAGCCCCGAGTGTGTCACTTGGCACCGTCGCCTGCAATTAGTGGGAGACCTGAGCGTGTCACTTGCCCCCGTCGCCTGCAATTAGTGGGAGCCCCGAGCGTGTCACTTGGCACCGTCGCCTGCAATTAGTGGGAGCCCCGAGTGTGTCACTTGCCCCCGTCGCCTGCAATTAGTGGGAGCCCCGAGTGTGTCACTTGGCACCGTCGCCTGCAATTAGTGGGAGCCCCGAGTGTGTCACTTGCCCCCGTCGCCTGCAATTAGTGGGAGCCCCGAGCGTGTCACTTGGCACCGTCGCCTGCAATTAGTGGGAGCCCCGAGCGTGTCACTTGCCCCCGTCACCTGCAATTAGTGGGAGCCCCGAGTGTGTCACTTGCCCCCGTCACCTGCAATTAGTGGGAGCCCCGAGCGTGTCACTTGCCACCGTCGCCTGCAATTAGTGGGAGCCCCGAGTGTGTCACTTGGCACCGTCGCCTGCAATTAGTGGGAGCCCCGAGCGTGTCACTTGCCCCCGTCGCCTGCAATTAGTGGGAGACGCGAGCGTGTCACTTGGCACCGTCGCCTGCAATTAGTGGGAGCCCTGAGCGTGTCACTTGCCCCCGTCGCCTGCAATTAGTGGGAGCCCCGAGTGTGTCACTTGCCCCCGTCGCCTGCAATTAGTGGGAGCCCCGAGCGTGTCACTTGGCACCGTCGCCTGCAATTAGTGGGAGCCCCGAGTGTGTCACTTGCCCCCGTCGCCTGCAATTAGTGGGAGCCCTGAGCGTGTCACTTGCCACCGTCACCTGCAATTAGTGGGAGCCCCGAGCGTGTCACTTGCCCCCGTCGCCTGCAATTAGTGGGAGCCCTGAGCGTGTCACTTGCCACCGTCACCTGCAATTAGTGGGAGCCCCGAGCGTGTCACTTGCCCCCGTCACCTGCAATTAGTGGGAGCCCCGAGCGTGTCACTTGCCCCCGTCGCCTGCAATTAGTGGGAGCCCTGAGCGTGTCACTTGCCCCCGTCGCCTGCAATTAGTGGGAGCCCCGAGTGTGTCACTTGGCACCGTCGCCTGCAATTAGTGGGAGCCCCGAGTGTGTCACTTGCCCCCGTCGCCTGCAATTAGTGGGAGCCCCGAGTGTGTCACTTGCCCCCGTCGCCTGCAATTAGTGGGAGCCCTGAGCGTGTCACTTGCCCCCGTCGCCTGCAATTAGTGGGAGCCCCGAGTGTGTCACTTGGCACCGTCGCCTGCAATTAGTGGGAGCCCCGAGTGTGTCACTTGCCCCCGTCGCCTGCAATTAGTGGGAGCCCCGAGTGTGTCACTTGCCCCCGTCGCCTGCAATTAGTGGGAGCCCCGAGTGTGTCACTTGCCCCCGTCGCCTGCAATTAGTGGGAGCCCTGAGCGTGTCACTTGGCACCGTCGCCTGCAATTAGTGGGAGCCCCGAGTGTGTCACTTGCCCCCGTCGCCTGCAATTAGTGGGAGCCCCGAGTGTGTCACTTGGCACCGTCGCCTGCAATTAGTGGGAGCCCCGAGTGTGTCACTTGCCCCCGTCGCCTGCAATTAGTGGGAGCCCCGAGCGTGTCACTTGCCCCCGTCGCCTGCAATTAGTGGGACCCCCGAGTGTGTCACTTGGCACCGTCGCCTGCAATTAGAGGGACCCCCGAGTGTGTCACTTGGCACCGTCGCCTGCAATTAGTGGGAGCCCCGAGCGTGTCACTTGCCCCCGTCGCCTGCAATTAGTGGGAGCCCCGAGTGTGTCACTTGGCACCGTCGCCTGCAATTAGTGGGAGCCCCGAGTGTGTCACTTGCCACCGTCGCCTGCAATTAGTGGGAGACCTGAGCGTGTCACTTGCCCCCGTCGCCTGCAATTAGTGGGAGCCCCGAGCGTGTCACTTGGCACCGTCGCCTGCAATTAGTGGGAGCCCCGAGTGTGTCACTTGCCCCCGTCGCCTGCAATTAGTGGGAGCCCCGAGTGTGTCACTTGGCACCGTCGCCTGCAATTAGTGGGAGCCCCGAGTGTGTCACTTGCCCCCGTCGCCTGCAATTAGTGGGAGCCCCGAGCGTGTCACTTGGCACCGTCGCCTGCAATTAGTGGGAGCCCCGAGCGTGTCACTTGCCCCCGTCACCTGCAATTAGTGGGAGCCCCGAGTGTGTCACTTGCCCCCGTCGCCTGCAATTAGTGGGAGCCCCGAGTGTGTCACTTGCCCCCGTCGCCTGCAATTAGTGGGAGCCCCGAGCGTGTCACTTGCCACCGTCGCCTGCAATTAGTGGGAGCCCCGAGTGTGTCACTTGCCCCCGTCGCCTGCAATTAGTGGGAGCCCCGAGTGTGTCACTTGCCCCCGTCGCCTGCAATTAGTGGGAGCCCCGAGCGTGTCACTTGCCACCGTCGCCTGCAATTAGTGGGAGCCCCGAGCGTGTCACTTGCCCCCGTCGCCTGCAATTAGTGGGAGCCCCGAGTGTGTCACTTGCCCCCGTCGCCTGCAATTAGTGGGAGCCCCGAGTGTGTCACTTGCCCCCGTCGCCTGTAATTAGTGGGAGCCCTGAGCGTGTCACTTGCCCCTGTCACCTGCAATTAGTGGGAGCCCTGAGCGTGTCACTTGGCACCGTCGCCTGCAATTAGTGGGAGCCCCGAGCGTGTCACTTGCCACCGTCGCCTGCAATTAGTGGGAGCCCTGAGCGTGTCACTTGCCCCCGTCGCCTGCAATTAGTGGGAGCCCCGAGTGTGTCACTTGCCCCCGTCGCCTGTAATTAGTGGGAGCCCTGAGCGTGTCACTTGCCCCTGTCACCTGCAATTAGTGGGAGCCCCGAGTGTGTCACTTGCCCCCGTCGCCTGCAATTAGTGGGAGCCCTGAGCGTGTCACTTGGCACCGTCGCCTGCAATTAGTGGGAGCCCTGAGCGTGTCACTTGGCACCGTCGCCTGCAATTAGTGGGAGCCCTGAGCGTGTCACTTGGCACCGTCGCCTGCAATTAGTGGGAGCCCCGAGTGTGTCACTTGCCACCGTCGCCTGCAATTAGTGGGAGCCCCGAGTGTGTCACTTGCCCCCGTCGCCTGCAATTAGTGGGAGCCCCGAGTGTGTCACTTGGCACCGTCGCCTGCAATTAGTGGGAGCCCCGAGCGTGTCACTTGGCACCGTCGCCTGCAATTAGTGGGAGCCCCGAGTGTGTCACTTGCCACCGTCGCCTGCAATTAGTGGGAGCCCCTAGCGTGTCACTTGCCACCGTCGCCTGCAATTAGTGGGAGCCCCGAGCGTGTCACTTGCCCCCGTCGCCTGCAATTAGTGGGAGCCCCGAGCGTGTCACTTGCCCCCGTCGCCTGCAATTAGTGGGAGCCCCGAGTGTGTCACTTGCCCCCGTCGCCTGCAATTAGTGGGAGCCCCGAGCGTGTCACTTGGCACCGTCGCCTGCAATTAGTGGGAGCCCCGAGTGTGTCACTTGCCACCGTCGCCTGCAATTAGTGGGAGCCCTGAGCGTGTCACTTGCCACCGTCGCCTGCAATTAGTGGGAGCCCCGAGCGTGTCACTTGTCACCGTCGCCTGCAATTAGTGGGAGCCCCGAGCGTGTCACTTGCCCCCGTCGCCTGCAATTAGTGGGAGCCCCGAGTGTGTCACTTGCCCCCGTCACCTGCAATTAGTGGGAGCCCCGAGTGTGTCACTTGCCCCCGTCGCCTGCAATTAGTGGGAGCCCCGAGTGTGTCACTTGCCCCCGTCGCCTGCAATTAGTGGGAGCCCCGAGTGTGTCACTTGCCCCCGTCGCCTGCAATTAGTGGGAGCCCCGAGTGTGTCACTTGCCCCCGTCGCCTGCAATTAGTGGGAGCCCCGAGCGTGTCACTTGCCACCGTCGCCTGCAATTAGTGGGAGCCCCGAGTGTGTCACTTGCCCCCGTCGCCTGCAATTAGTGGGAGCCCCGAGCGTGTCACTTGCCCCCGTCGCCTGCAATTAGTGGGAGCCCCGAGTGTGTCACTTGCCCCCGTCGCCTGCAATTAGTGGGAGCCCCGAGTGTGTCACTTGCCCCCGTCGCCTGCAATTAGTGGGAGCCCCGAGTGTGTCACTTGCCCCCGTCGCCTGCAATTAGTGGGAGCCCCGAGCGTGTCACTTGCCACCGTCGCCTGCAATTAGTGGGAGCCCCGAGCGTGTCACTTGCCCCCGTCGCCTGCAATTAGTGGGAGCCCCGAGCGTGTCACTTGCCCCCGTCGCCTGCAATTAGTGGGAGCCCCGAGCGTGTCACTTGCCCCCGTCGCCTGCAATTAGTGGGAGCCCCGAGCGTGTCACTTGGCACCGTCGCCTGCAATTAGTGGGAGCCCCGAGTGTGTCACTTGCCACCGTCGCCTGCAATTAGTGGGAGCCCTGAGCGTGTCACTTGCCACCGTCGCCTGCAATTAGTGGGAGCCCCGAGCGTGTCACTTGCCACCGTCGCCTGCAATTAGTGGGAGCCCCGAGTGTGTCACTTGCCACCGTCGCCTGCAATTAGTGGGAGCCCTGAGCGTGTCACTTGCCACCGTCGCCTGCAATTAGTGGGAGCCCCGAGCGTGTCACTTGCCCCCGTCGCCTGCAATTAGTGGGAGCCCCGAGTGTGTCACTTGCCCCCGTCACCTGCAATTAGTGGGAGCCCCGAGCGTGTCACTTGCCCCTGTCACCTGCAATTAGTGGGAGCCCCGAGTGTGTCACTTGCCACCGTCGCCTGCAATTAGTGGGAGCCCTGAGCGTGTCACTTGCCACCGTCGCCTGCAATTAGTGGGAGCCCCGAGCGTGTCACTTGCCCCCGTCGCCTGCAATTAGTGGGAGCCCCGAGCGTGTCACTTGCCCCCGTCGCCTGCAATTAGTGGGAGCCCTGAGCGTGTCACTTGCCCCCGTCGCCTGCAATTAGTGGGAGCCCCGAGTGTGTCACTTGCCCCCGTCGCCTGCAATTAGTGGGAGCCCTGAGCGTGTCACTTGCCCCCGTCGCCTGCAATTAGTGGGAGCCCCGAGCGTGTCACTTGCCACCGTCGCCTGCAATTAGTGGGAGCCCTGAGCGTGTCACTTGCCCCCGTCGCCTGCAATTAGTGGGAGCCCCGAGTGTGTCACTTGCCCCCGTCGCCTGCAATTAGTGGGAGCCCCGAGTGTGTCACTTGCCCCCGTCGCCTGCAATTAGTGGGAGCCCTGAGCGTGTCACTTGCCACCGTCGCCTGCAATTAGTGGGAGCCCCGAGTGTGTCACTTGGCACCGTCACCTGCAATTAGTGGGAGCCCTGAGCGTGTCACTTGCCCCCGTCGCCTGCAATTAGTGGGAGCCCCGAGTGTGTCACTTGGCACCGTCGCCTGCAATTAGTGGGAGCCCTGAGCGTGTCACTTGCCCCCGTCGCCTGCAATTAGTGGGAGCCCTGTGCGTGTCACTTGCCACCGTCGCCTGCAATTAGTGGGAGCCCTGAGCGTGTCACTTGCCACCGTCGCCTGCAATTAGTGGGAGCCCCGAGTGTGTCACTTGGCACCGTCACCTGCAATTAGTGGGAGCCCTGAGCGTGTCACTTGCCCCCGTCGCCTGCAATTAGTGGGAGCCCTGTGCGTGTCACTTGCCCCCGTCGCCTGCAATTAGTGGGAGCCCTGAGCGTGTCACTTGCCCCCGTCGCCTGCAATTAGTGGGAGCCCCGAGTGTGTCACTTGGCACCGTCGCCTGCAATTAGTGGGAGCCCTGAGCGTGTCACTTGCCCCCGTCGCCTGCAATTAGTGGGAGCCCCGAGTGTGTCACTTGCCACCGTCGCCTGCAATTAGTGGGAGCCCTGAGCGTGTCACTTGCCCCCGTCGCCTGCAATTAGTGGGAGCCCCGAGTGTGTCACTTGGCACCGTCGCCTGCAATTAGTGGGAGCCCCGAGTGTGTCACTTGCCCCCGTCGCCTGCAATTAGTGGGAGCCCCGAGTGTGTCACTTGCCCCCGTCGCCTGCAATTAGTGGGAGCCCTGAGCGTGTCACTTGCCCCCGTCGCCTGCAATTAGTGGGAGCCCCGAGCGTGTCACTTGCCCCCGTCGCCTGCAATTAGTGGGAGCCCCGAGTGTGTCACTTGGCACCGTCGCCTGCAATTAGTGGGAGCCCCGAGTGTGTCACTTGCCCCCGTCGCCTGCAATTAGTGGGAGCCCCGAGTGTGTCACTTGCCCCCGTCGCCTGCAATTAGTGGGAGCCCCGAGTGTGTCACTTGCCCCCGTCGCCTGCAATTAGTGGGAGCCCTGAGCGTGTCACTTGGCACCGTCGCCTGCAATTAGTGGGAGCCCCGAGTGTGTCACTTGCCCCCGTCGCCTGCAATTAGTGGGAGCCCCGAGTGTGTCACTTGGCACCGTCGCCTGCAATTAGAGGGACCCCCGAGTGTGTCACTTGGCACCGTCGCCTGCAATTAGTGGGAGCCCCGAGTGTGTCACTTGCCCCCGTCGCCTGCAATTAGTGGGAGCCCCGAGTGTGTCACTTGGCACCGTCGCCTGCAATTAGAGGGACCCCCGAGTGTGTCACTTGGCACCGTCGCCTGCAATTAGTGGGAGCCCCGAGTGTGTCACTTGCCCCCGTCGCCTGCAATTAGTGGGAGCCCTGAGCGTGTCACTTGGCACCGTCGCCTGCAATTAGTGGGAGCCCCGAGCGTGTCACTTGCCCCCGTCGCCTGCAATTAGTGGGACCCCCGAGTGTGTCACTTGGCACCGTCGCCTGCAATTAGAGGGACCCCCGAGTGTGTCACTTGGCACCGTCGCCTGCAATTAGTGGGAGCCCCGAGCGTGTCACTTGCCCCCGTCGCCTGCAATTAGTGGGAGCCCCGAGTGTGTCACTTGGCACCGTCGCCTGCAATTAGTGGGAGCCCCGAGTGTGTCACTTGCCACCGTCGCCTGCAATTAGTGGGAGACCTGAGCGTGTCACTTGCCCCCGTCGCCTGCAATTAGTGGGAGCCCCGAGCGTGTCACTTGGCACCGTCGCCTGCAATTAGTGGGAGCCCCGAGTGTGTCACTTGCCCCCGTCGCCTGCAATTAGTGGGAGCCCCGAGTGTGTCACTTGGCACCGTCGCCTGCAATTAGTGGGAGCCCCGAGTGTGTCACTTGCCCCCGTCGCCTGCAATTAGTGGGAGCCCCGAGCGTGTCACTTGGCACCGTCGCCTGCAATTAGTGGGAGCCCCGAGCGTGTCACTTGCCCCCGTCACCTGCAATTAGTGGGAGCCCCGAGTGTGTCACTTGCCCCCGTCACCTGCAATTAGTGGGAGCCCCGAGCGTGTCACTTGCCACCGTCGCCTGCAATTAGTGGGAGCCCCGAGTGTGTCACTTGGCACCGTCGCCTGCAATTAGTGGGAGCCCCGAGCGTGTCACTTGCCCCCGTCGCCTGCAATTAGTGGGAGACGCGAGCGTGTCACTTGGCACCGTCGCCTGCAATTAGTGGGAGCCCTGAGCGTGTCACTTGCCCCCGTCGCCTGCAATTAGTGGGAGCCCCGAGTGTGTCACTTGCCCCCGTCGCCTGCAATTAGTGGGAGCCCCGAGCGTGTCACTTGGCACCGTCGCCTGCAATTAGTGGGAGCCCCGAGTGTGTCACTTGCCACCGTCGCCTGCAATTAGTGGGAGCCCTGAGCGTGTCACTTGCCACCGTCGCCTGCAATTAGTGGGAGCCCCGAGCGTGTCACTTGTCACCGTCGTCTGCAATTAGTGGGAGCCCCGAGCGTGTCACTTGCCCCCGTCGCCTGCAATTAGTGGGAGCCCCGAGTGTGTCACTTGCCCCCGTCACCTGCAATTAGTGGGAGCCCCGAGTGTGTCACTTGCCACCGTCGCCTGCAATTAGTGGGAGACCCGAGCGTGTCACTTGGCACCGTCGCCTGCAATTAGTGGGAGCCCCGAGCGTGTCACTTGCCACCGTCGCCTGCAATTAGTGGGAGCCCCGAGTGTGTCACTTGCCCCCGTCGCCTGCAATTAGTGGGAGCCCTGAGCGTGTCACTTGCCCCCGTCGCCTGCAATTAGTGGGAGCCCCGAGCGTGTCACTTGCCACCGTCGCCTGCAATTAGTGGGAGCCCCGAGTGTGTCACTTGGCACCGTCGCCTGCAATTAGTGGGAGCCCCGAGTGTGTCACTTGGCACCGTCGCCTGCAATTAGTGGGAGCCCCGAGTGTGTCACTTGCCCCCGTCGCCTGCAATTAGTGGGAGCCCCGAGCGTGTCACTTGCCCCCGTCGCCTGCAATTAGTGGGAGCCCCGAGCGTGTCACTTGCCACCGTCGCCTGCAATTAGTGGGAGCCCCGAGCGTGTCACTTGTCACCGTCGCCTGCAATTAGTGGGAGCCCCGAGTGTGTCACTTGCCCCCGTCGCCTGCAATTAGTGGGAGCCCCGAGTGTGTCACTTGCCCCCGTCGCCTGCAATTAGTGGGAGCCCCGAGCGTGTCACTTGCCACCGTCGCCTGCAATTAGTGGGAGCCCCGAGTGTGTCACTTGCCCCCGTCACCTGCAATTAGTGGGAGCCCCGAGTGTGTCACTTGCCCCCGTCGCCTGCAATTAGTGGGAGCCCCGAGCGTGTCACTTGCCACCGTCGCCTGCAATTAGTGGGAGCCCCGAGCGTGTCACTTGCCCCCGTCGCCTGCAATTAGTGGGAGCCCCGAGTGTGTCACTTGCCCCCGTCGCCTGCAATTAGTGGGAGCCCCGAGTGTGTCACTTGCCCCCGTCGCCTGTAATTAGTGGGAGCCCTGAGCGTGTCACTTGCCCCTGTCACCTGCAATTAGTGGGAGCCCTGAGCGTGTCACTTGGCACCGTCGCCTGCAATTAGTGGGAGCCCCGAGCGTGTCACTTGCCACCGTCGCCTGCAATTAGTGGGAGCCCTGAGCGTGTCACTTGCCCCCGTCGCCTGCAATTAGTGGGAGCCCCGAGTGTGTCACTTGCCCCCGTCGCCTGTAATTAGTGGGAGCCCTGAGCGTGTCACTTGCCCCTGTCACCTGCAATTAGTGGGAGCCCTGAGCGTGTCACTTGGCACCGTCGCCTGCAATTAGTGGGAGCCCCGAGCGTGTCACTTGCCCCCGTCGCCTGCAATTAGTGGGAGCCCCGAGCGTGTCACTTGGCACCGTCGCCTGCAATTAGTGGGAGCCCTGAGCGTGTCACTTGGCACCGTCGCCTGCAATTAGTGGGAGCCCCGAGTGTGTCACTTGCCACCGTCGCCTGCAATTAGTGGGAGCCCCGAGTGTGTCACTTGCCCCCGTCGCCTGCAATTAGTGGGAGCCCCGAGTGTGTCACTTGGCACCGTCGCCTGCAATTAGTGGGAGCCCCGAGCGTGTCACTTGGCACCGTCGCCTGCAATTAGTGGGAGCCCCGAGTGTGTCACTTGCCACCGTCGCCTGCAATTAGTGGGAGCCCCGAGCGTGTCACTTGCCACCGTCGCCTGCAATTAGTGGGAGCCCCGAGCGTGTCACTTGCCCCCGTCGCCTGCAATTAGTGGGAGCCCCGAGCGTGTCACTTGCCCCCGTCGCCTGCAATTAGTGGGAGCCCCGAGTGTGTCACTTGCCCCCGTCGCCTGCAATTAGTGGGAGCCCCGAGCGTGTCACTTGGCACCGTCGCCTGCAATTAGTGGGAGCCCCGAGTGTGTCACTTGCCACCGTCGCCTGCAATTAGTGGGAGCCCTGAGCGTGTCACTTGCCACCGTCGCCTGCAATTAGTGGGAGCCCCGAGCGTGTCACTTGTCACCGTCGCCTGCAATTAGTGGGAGCCCCGAGCGTGTCACTTGCCCCCGTCGCCTGCAATTAGTGGGAGCCCCGAGTGTGTCACTTGCCCCCGTCACCTGCAATTAGTGGGAGCCCCGAGTGTGTCACTTGCCCCCGTCGCCTGCAATTAGTGGGAGCCCCGAGTGTGTCACTTGCCCCCGTCGCCTGCAATTAGTGGGAGCCCCGAGTGTGTCACTTGCCCCCGTCGCCTGCAATTAGTGGGAGCCCCGAGTGTGTCACTTGCCCCCGTCGCCTGCAATTAGTGGGAGCCCCGAGCGTGTCACTTGCCACCGTCGCCTGCAATTAGTGGGAGCCCCGAGTGTGTCACTTGCCCCCGTCGCCTGCAATTAGTGGGAGCCCCGAGCGTGTCACTTGCCCCCGTCGCCTGCAATTAGTGGGAGCCCCGAGTGTGTCACTTGCCCCCGTCGCCTGCAATTAGTGGGAGCCCCGAGTGTGTCACTTGCCCCCGTCGCCTGCAATTAGTGGGAGCCCCGAGTGTGTCACTTGCCCCCGTTGCCTGCAATTAGTGGGAGCCCCGAGCGTGTCACTTGCCACCGTCGCCTGCAATTAGTGGGAGCCCCGAGTGTGTCACTTGCCCCCGTCGCCTGCAATTAGTGGGAGCCCCGAGCGTGTCACTTGCCCCCGTCGCCTGCAATTAGTGGGAGCCCCGAGTGTGTCACTTGCCCCCGTCGCCTGCAATTAGTGGGAGCCCCGAGCGTGTCACTTGCCCCCGTCGCCTGCAATTAGTGGGAGCCCCGAGTGTGTCACTTGCCCCCGTCGCCTGCAATTAGTGGGAGCCCCGAGCGTGTCACTTGCCACCGTCGCCTGCAATTAGTGGGAGCCCCGAGTGTGTCACTTGCCCCCGTCGCCTGCAATTAGTGGGAGCCCCGAGCGTGTCACTTGCCCCCGTCGCCTGCAATTAGTGGGAGCCCCGAGTGTGTCACTTGCCCCCGTCGCCTGCAATTAGTGGGAGCCCCGAGCGTGTCACTTGGCACCGTCGCCTGCAATTAGTGGGAGCCCCGAGTGTGTCACTTGCCACCGTCGCCTGCAATTAGTGGGAGCCCCGAGCGTGTCACTTGTCACCGTCGCCTGCAATTAGTGGGAGCCCCGAGCGTGTCACTTGCCCCCGTCGCCTGCAATTAGTGGGAGCCCCGAGTGTGTCACTTGCCCCCGTCACCTGCAATTAGTGGGAGCCCCGAGTGTGTCACTTGCCCCCGTCGCCTGCAATTAGTGGGAGCCCCGAGTGTGTCACTTGCCCCCGTCGCCTGCAATTAGTGGGAGCCCCGAGTGTGTCACTTGCCCCCGTCGCCTGCAATTAGTGGGAGCCCCGAGCGTGTCACTTGCCACCGTCGCCTGCAATTAGTGGGAGCCCCGAGTGTGTCACTTGCCCCCGTCGCCTGCAATTAGTGGGAGCCCCGAGCGTGTCACTTGCCCCCGTCGCCTGCAATTAGTGGGAGCCCCGAGTGTGTCACTTGCCCCCGTCGCCTGCAATTAGTGGGAGCCCCGAGTGTGTCACTTGCCCCCGTCGCCTGCAATTAGTGGGAGCCCCGAGTGTGTCACTTGCCCCCGTCGCCTGCAATTAGTGGGAGCCCCGAGCGTGTCACTTGCCACCGTCGCCTGCAATTAGTGGGAGCCCCGAGTGTGTCACTTGCCACCGTCACCTGCAATTAGTGGGAGCCCTGAGTGTGTCACTTGCCACCGTCACCTGCAATTAGTGGGAGCCCCGAGTGTGTCACTTGCCACCGTCGCCTGCAATTAGTGGGAGCCCCGAGTGTGTCACTTGCCACCGTCGCCTGCAATTAGTGGGAGCCCCGAGTGTGTCACTTGGCACCGTCACCTGCAATTAGTGGGAGCCCCGAGTGTGTCACTTGCCACCGTCGCCTGCAATTAGTGGGAGCCCTGAGCGTGTCACTTGCCACCGTCGCCTGCAATTAGTGGGAGCCCCGAGCGTGTCACTTGTCACCGTCGCCTGCAATTAGTGGGAGCCCCGAGCGTGTCACTTGCCCCCGTCGCCTGCAATTAGTGGGAGCCCCGAGTGTGTCACTTGCCCCCGTCACCTGCAATTAGTGGGAGCCCCGAGTGTGTCACTTGCCCCCGTCGCCTGCAATTAGTGGGAGCCCCGAGTGTGTCACTTGCCCCCGTCGCCTGCAATTAGTGGGAGCCCCGAGTGTGTCACTTGCCCCCGTCGCCTGCAATTAGTGGGAGCCCCGAGTGTGTCACTTGCCCCCGTCGCCTGCAATTAGTGGGAGCCCCGAGCGTGTCACTTGCCACCGTCGCCTGCAATTAGTGGGAGCCCCGAGTGTGTCACTTGCCCCCGTCGCCTGCAATTAGTGGGAGCCCCGAGCGTGTCACTTGCCCCCGTCGCCTGCAATTAGTGGGAGCCCCGAGTGTGTCACTTGCCCCCGTCGCCTGCAATTAGTGGGAGCCCCGAGTGTGTCACTTGCCCCCGTCGCCTGCAATTAGTGGGAGCCCCGAGTGTGTCACTTGCCCCCGTTGCCTGCAATTAGTGGGAGCCCCGAGCGTGTCACTTGCCACCGTCGCCTGCAATTAGTGGGAGCCCCGAGTGTGTCACTTGCCCCCGTCGCCTGCAATTAGTGGGAGCCCCGAGCGTGTCACTTGCCCCCGTCGCCTGCAATTAGTGGGAGCCCCGAGTGTGTCACTTGCCCCCGTCGCCTGCAATTAGTGGGAGCCCCGAGTGTGTCACTTGCCCCCGTCGCCTGCAATTAGTGGGAGCCCCGAGTGTGTCACTTGCCCCCGTCGCCTGCAATTAGTGGGAGCCCCGAGCGTGTCACTTGCCACCGTCGCCTGCAATTAGTGGGAGCCCCGAGTGTGTCACTTGCCCCCGTCGCCTGCAATTAGTGGGAGCCCCGAGCGTGTCACTTGCCCCCGTCGCCTGCAATTAGTGGGAGCCCCGAGTGTGTCACTTGCCCCCGTCGCCTGCAATTAGTGGGAGCCCCGAGCGTGTCACTTGGCACCGTCGCCTGCAATTAGTGGGAGCCCCGAGTGTGTCACTTGCCACCGTCGCCTGCAATTAGTGGGAGCCCCGAGCGTGTCACTTGTCACCGTCGCCTGCAATTAGTGGGAGCCCCGAGCGTGTCACTTGCCCCCGTCGCCTGCAATTAGTGGGAGCCCCGAGTGTGTCACTTGCCCCCGTCACCTGCAATTAGTGGGAGCCCCGAGTGTGTCACTTGCCCCCGTCGCCTGCAATTAGTGGGAGCCCCGAGTGTGTCACTTGCCCCCGTCGCCTGCAATTAGTGGGAGCCCCGAGTGTGTCACTTGCCCCCGTCGCCTGCAATTAGTGGGAGCCCCGAGCGTGTCACTTGCCACCGTCGCCTGCAATTAGTGGGAGCCCCGAGTGTGTCACTTGCCCCCGTCGCCTGCAATTAGTGGGAGCCCCGAGCGTGTCACTTGCCCCCGTCGCCTGCAATTAGTGGGAGCCCCGAGTGTGTCACTTGCCCCCGTCGCCTGCAATTAGTGGGAGCCCCGAGTGTGTCACTTGCCCCCGTCGCCTGCAATTAGTGGGAGCCCCGAGTGTGTCACTTGCCCCCGTCGCCTGCAATTAGTGGGAGCCCCGAGCGTGTCACTTGCCACCGTCGCCTGCAATTAGTGGGAGCCCCGAGTGTGTCACTTGCCACCGTCACCTGCAATTAGTGGGAGCCCTGAGTGTGTCACTTGCCACCGTCACCTGCAATTAGTGGGAGCCCCGAGTGTGTCACTTGCCACCGTCGCCTGCAATTAGTGGGAGCCCCGAGTGTGTCACTTGCCACCGTCGCCTGCAATTAGTGGGAGCCCCGAGTGTGTCACTTGGCACCGTCACCTGCAATTAGTGGGAGCCCTGAGTGTGTCACTTGCCACCGTCACCTGCAATTAGTGGGAGCCCCGAGTGTGTCACTTGCCACCGTCACCTGCAATTAGTGGGAGCCCTGAGTGTGTCACTTGCCACCGTCACCTGCAATTAGTGGGAGCCCTGAGTGTGTCACTTGCCACCGTCACCTGCAATTAGTGGGAGCCCCGAGTGTGTCACTTGCCACCGTCACCTGCAATTAGTGGGAGCCCCGAGTGTGTCACTTGCCACCGTCACCTGCAATTAGTGGGAGCCCCGAGTGTGTCACTTGCCACCGTCGCCTGCAATTAGTGGGAGCCCTGAGCGTGTCACTTGCCACCGTCGCCTGCAATTAGTGGGAGCCCCGAGTGTGTCACTTGGCACCGTCACCTGCAATTAGTGGGAGCCCCGAGCGTGTCACTTACCCCCGTCACCTGCAATTAGTGGGAGCCCCGAGCGTGTCACCTGCCACACCTTGCGGATTGTCACTAACTTGCCTGCTAAGGTGTAGTTTTGTCTCTTGCTGTGTCTCAGACTCCCAGAGATAATGTAATCTCTCTGCTGCCTGCACAGTGAGGGGGGAAGTCACTGCAGGAATGCAGGGCAGGCACAGGCGGTGAGGGATGATCTCATCTCTCTGCTCCCCCGCTCCCGGCTAGCTGATTGGCCAGCTGCCACACTGAGCCTGCTCTCTCACTCTCACCTGCGCTGCCAACACACTGAGCAGCACAGTCTGCCCACAAACCGCGCCGCCCCCGACAACAAACCGCGCCGCAAGCGGAGCCGCCCGCTTTCTTACCCGTCTGTGGAGCCGCAGGCTATCGCACCTGCCCGCAGAGTGGCCCGACGTGACTCACTGACGTCACTCGTTGCTAGACGCCAAGCGGCCCAGGCTTTAGCAACGAGTGCAGGGAAGAGGCTCCACCCACCTCCTCCGCTCCTGGTATCGGTGTCAGTGCGCCGCGTAACTACATTAGACGAGTCTCTCTCTCGGCGCTGCTGATCGGCTGATGTGAGAAACTGAGAGACTCAGAGAGGCAGCGGCAGCCGCAGAACAAGTACTGTATATACTCGAGTATAAGCCGACCCGAATATAAGCCGTGGCACCTAATTTTACCCCAAAAAACTGGGAAACCGTATTGACTCGAGTATAAGCCTAGGGTGTCCATCTGCATGCCTCACTGTGCCTCACTGTGCCTCACTGTGCCCATGACTAGACTGATGTTTAACATGGGAGTCTATGGAAGGGGTGCCCGGCTTTGAAAAATCGGTTCTCCCCGGCCGTAGGTCTCCCAGACACCAGACTTTGCACACTTGTAGAGGAAACATGGGGCTACATGTGTGCCAGGTTTGGGGTCCAGGGGACCTACGACCGGCCAGTACCGGGTTCGCAAAATCACCGGAGAAATGACCATTTAACATTGGAGTCTATGGAAGGGGTGCCCGGGTTTAAAATATCGGTGGTCCCCCGGACACCAAACTACATGTGTGCCACGTTTGGGGTCCAGGGGACCTATGGCCAACCGGTATCAGGTCCCCAAAGTTCGGGAGATCAGGCGCAAAAAAAAAAAAACAGAGCAAGCAAGTGAGTGTGACAGATGGTCTCGGGGGGGGGCAATTGCCCTGTTGCCCCCCCTGGATCCGCCACTGTCTCTATGGTGGGGGGTTCCATACTTCTATATGGGGGGTTCCATACTTCTATATGGGGGGTTCCATACTTCTGTATGGTGGGGGGGGGGTGGTGGGGGGGGTCCATACTTCTATATGGTGGGGGGTTCCATACTTCTATATGGTGGGGGGGGTTCCATACTTCTATATGGGGGGTTCCATACTTCTATATGGGGGGGTTCCATACTTCTATATGGGGGGTTCCATACTTCTCTATGGTGGGGGGTTCCATACTTCTATATGGGGGGTTCCATACTTCTATATGGTGGGGGGTTCCATACTTCTATATGGTGGGGGGGGTTCCATACTTCTATATGGTGGGGGGGTTCCATACTTCTATATGGTGGGGGGGTTCCATACTTTTATATGGGGGGTTCCATACTTCTATATGGGGGGTTCCATACTTCTATATGGTGGAGGGTTCCATACTTCTATATGGGGGGTTCCATACTTCTATATGGTGGGGGGGTTCCATACTTCTATATGGTGGGGGGGTTCCATACTTCTATATGGTGGAGGGGGGGTTCCATACTTCTATATGGTGGGGGGGTTCCATACTTCTATATGGTGGGGGGGGTTCCATACTTCTATATGGTGGAGGGGGGGTTCCATACTTCTATATGGTGGGGGGGGTTCCATACTTCTATATGGTGGGGGGGTTCCATACTTCAATAAATCTGGGAGTCGCTGTCTTCCCGGACACATTCTGTGTATCGCTGTTCAGCAGGAGTTGCTGACTGCTCTTCCTCTTCTCTCATTCTAATCTGTGAATTTACTTCCATGGACCTTTTTGTGGTAGAAGGTGACACACATTTTCATGTTTTGGGGTGCAGGTCTCCAGTCGGGGTTCCGGAAAGTACTCCGCAGCTGTTTGGGTATTCCTGGAAAACGTCATCTGCCTGCAGAGTGGAGTATCCCCCCTCCCCCCTGGACCCCTGCGATGTCCACCTACAGGCAGGTAGGTATAGTCCCCCAACCTTCTCGATAGCTGAAGGTCCTCCGATAACCGGCTACAGCCCAGAACTTGGTGAGCCCACCCCCTCCTGCATGGTGAGTCCACCCCCCTTCTGCATGGTGTGCCCAACCCCTCCTGCATGGTGTGCCCCTCCCCTCCTGCATGGTGTGCCCCTCCCCCTTCTGCATGGTGTGCCCAACCCCTCCTGCATGGTGTGCCCAACCCCTCCTGCATGGTGTGCCCCTCCCCTCCTGCATGGTGTGCCCCTCCCCCTTCTGCATGGTGTGCCCAACCCCTCCTGTATGGTGAGCCCATCCCCCTCCTGCATGGTGAGCCCACCCCCCTTCTGCATGGTGTGCCCAACCCCTCCTGCATGGTGTGCCCCTCCCCTCCTGCATGGTGTGCCCCTCCCCTCCTGCATGGTGTGCCCCTCCCCCTTCTGCATGGTGTGCCCAACCCCTCCTGCATGGTGTGCCCCTCCCCTCCTGCATGGTGTGCCCCTCCCCCTTCTGCATGGTGTGCCCAACCCCTCCTGCATGGTGTGCCCCTCCCCTCCTGCATGGTGTGCCCCTCCCCTCCTGCATGGTGAGCCCAACCCCTCCTGCATGGTGAGCCCAACCCCCTCCTGCATGGTGAGCCCATCCCCCTCCTGCATGGTGAGCCCAACCCCCTCCTGCATGGTGAGCCCACCCCCCTCCTGTATGGTGAGCCCACCCCCTCCTGCATGGTGAGCCCACCCCCCTCCTGTATGGTGAGCCCATCCCCCTCCTGCATGGTGAGCCCATCCCCTCCTGTATGGTGAGCCCATCCCCCTCCTGCATGGTGAGCCCATCCCCTCCTGTATGGTGAGCCCATCCCCCTTCTGCATGGTGAGCCCATCCCCCTCCTGCAAGGTGAGCCCATCCCCCTCCTGCATGGTGAGCCCATCCCCCTCCTGCATGGTGAGCCCTCCCCCCTCCTGCATGGTGAGCCTATCCCCTCCTGCATGGTGAGCCCACCCCCCTCCTGCATGGTGAGCCTATCCCCTCCTGCATGGTGAGCCCATCCCCCTTCTGCATGGTGAGCCCAACCCCCTTCTGCATGGTGAGCCCACCCCCCTCATGCATGGTGAGCCCATCCCCCTCCTGCAAGGTGAGCCCATCCCCCTCCTGCATGGTGAGCCCATCCCCCTCCTGCATGGTGAGCCCATCCCCTCCTGCATGGTGAGCCCATCCCCTCCTCTATGGTGATCCCACCCCCCTCCTGCATGGTGAGCCCAACCCCCTCCTGTATGGTGAGCCCACCCCCTCCTGCATGGTGAGCCCATCCCCTCCTGTATGGTGAGCCCATCCCCCTCCTGCATGGTGAGCCCATCCCCCCTCCTGCATGGTGAGCCCACCCCCCTCCTGCATGGTGAGCCCATCCCCTCCTGTATGGTGAGCCCATCCCCCCTCCTCTATGGTGAGCCCACCCCCCTCCTGTATGGTGAGCCCACCCCCCTCCTGCATGGTGAGCCCACCCCCCTCCTGCATGGTGAGCCCCCCTCCTCCTGTATGGTGAGCCCACCCCCTCCTGCATGGTGAGCCCACCCCCCTCCTGTATGGTGAGCCCATCCCCCTCCTGCATGGTGAGCCCACCGCCCTCCTGCATGGTGAGCCCACCCCCCTCCTGCATGGTGAGCCCACCCCCCTCCTGTATGGTGAGCCCATCCCCCTCCTGTATGGTGAGCCCACCCCCTCCTGCATGGTGAGCCCATCCCCTCCTCTATGGTGAGCCCATCCCCTCCTGTATGGTGAGCCCACCCCCCTCCTGCATGGTGAGCCCACCCCCCTCCTGTATGGTGAGCCCACCCCCCTCCTGTATGGTGAGCCCACCCCCTCCTGCATGGTGAGCCCATCCCCTCCTGCATGGTGAGCCCATCCCCTCCTCTATGGTGATCCCACCCCCCTCCTGCATGGTGAGCCCAACCCCCTCCTGTATGGTGAGCCCACCCCCTCCTGCATGGTGAGCCCATCCCCTCCTGTATGGTGAGCCCATCCCCCTCCTGCATGGTGAGCCCATCCCCCCTCCTGCATGGTGAGCCCACCCCCCTCCTGCATGGTGAGCCCATCCCCTCCTGTATGGTGAGCCCATCCCCCCTCCTCTATGGTGAGCCCACCCCCCTCCTGTATGGTGAGCCCACCCCCCTCCTGCATGGTGAGCCCACCCCCCTCCTGCATGGTGAGCCCCCCCTCCTCCTGTATGGTGAGCCCACCCCCTCCTGCATGGTGAGCCCACCCCCCTCCTGTATGGTGAGCCCACCCCCTCCTGCATGGTGAGCCCACCCCCCTCCTGTATGGTGAGCCCACCCCCCTCCTGCATGGTGAGCCCACCCCCCTCCTGTATGGTGAGCCCACCCCCCTCCTGTATGGTGAGCCCACCCCCCTCATGCATGGTGAGCCCACCCCCCTCCTGCATGGTGAGCCCACCCCCCTCCTGCATGGTGAGCCCACCCCCTCCTGCATGGTGAGCCCACCCCCTCCTGCATGGTGAGCCCACCCCCTCCTGCATGGTGAGCCCATCCCCTCCTCTATGGTGAGCCCATCCCCCCTCATGCATGGTGAGCCCACCCCCCTCCTGTATGGTGAGCCCACCCCCCTCCTGTATGGTGAGCCCACCCCCCTCCTGTATGGTGAGCCCACCCCCCTCCTGTATGGTGAGCCCATCCCCTCCTCTATGGTGAGCCCACCCCCCTCCTGCATGGTGAGCCCACCCCCCTCCTGCATGGTGATCATTCCTGACCCCACTCCTGGTCTTCTCCACAGCTTCCTACGCCTCGGAAAGTTGCAGCATCATCACCCGTGATCTGTTTGCTCGGTGTCACCCGTATCTGAGCCCGGTGTCATACTACGAGCAGTGCCGGAGGGACACCTGTAAGTGTGGTGAGGGATGTCTCTGCTCTGCCCTAGCACACTACGCCTACCAGTGCCGCAGCTACGGGATCGTCATCGACTTCAGGTCCAGCTTCCCCGACTGTGGTATGTATGACTGAGATCCAGCTGGGGGGTCTGAGTGAGAAATGACTGAGATCCAGCTGGGGGGTCTGAGTGAGAAATGACTGAGATCCAGCTGGGGGGTCTGAGTGAGAAATGACTGAGATCCAGCTGGGGGGTCTGAGTGAGAAATGACGGAGATCCAACTGGGGGTCTGAGTAAGAGATGACAGAGATCCAGCTGGGGGTCTGAGTGAGATGACGTAGATCCAGCTGGGGGGTCTGAGTGAGAAATTACGGAGATCCAGCTGGGGGGTCTGAGTGAGAGATGACGGAGATCCAGCTGGGGGGTCTGAGTGAGAAATGACTGAGATCCAGCTGGGGGGTCTGAGTGAGAAATTACGGAGATCCAGCTGGGGGGTCTGAGTGAGAGATGACGGAGATCCAGCTGGGGGGTCTGAGTGAGAAATGACGGAGGTCCAGCTGGGGGTCTGAGTGAGAAATGACGGGGATCCAGCTGGGGGGTCTGAGTGAGAAATGAATGAGATCCAGCTGGGGGGTCTGAGTGAGAAATGACGGAGGTCCAGCTGGGGGTCTGAGTGAGAAATGACGGGGATCCAGCTGGGGGTCTGAGTGGGAAATGACGGAGATCCAGCTGGGGGTTCTAAATGGGAAATGACGGAGATACAGCTGGGGGGTCTGAGTGAGAGATGACGGGGATCCAGCTGGGGGGTCTGAGTGAGAGATGACGGGGATCCAGCTGGGGGGTCTGAGTGAGAGATGACGTAGATCCAACTGGGGGTCTGAGTAAGAGATGACGGAGATCCAGCTGGGGGTCTGAGTGAGAGATGACGTAGATCCAGCTGGGGGGTCTGAGTGAGAGATGACGTAGATCCAGCTGGGGGGTCTGAGTGAGAGATGACGTAGATCCAGCTGGGGGGTCTGAGTGAGAAATGACAGAGATCCAGCTGGGGGGTCTGAGTGAGAAATGACAGAGATCCAGCTGGGGGGTCTGAGTGAGAGATGACGTAGATCCAGCTGGGGGGTCTGAGTGAGAGATGACGTAGATCCAGCTGGGGGGTCTGAGTGAGATGACGTAGATCCAGCTGGGGGGTCCGAGTGACAGCTGATGACTCTTCTCCAGGTTTGGGATGTGAGCGGTCGATGATTTACGGGACTTGTGTGGATCTATGTGCTCAGACCTGCCAGTCGCTCTTCTCTCCGGAGTCCTGTGATGAAGAATGTTCTGAGGGCTGCGCCTGTCCAGAGGGAACTTTCCTCAACACCGAGCTGGAGACGTGTGTGGAGAGGTGAGCTTAGTGTGGGGGGCCTTATAGCTGTATGTTGGGGTCACAGGGGGGCCTTATAGCTGTATGTTGGGGTCACAGGGGGGGCCTTATAGCTGTATGTTGGGGTCACAGGGGGGACTCTATAGCTGTATGTTGGGGTCACAGGGGGGACCCTATAGCTGTATGTTGGGGTCACAGGGGGGACCCTATAGTTGTATGTTGGGGTCACAGGGGGCCCTATAGCTGTATGTTGGGGGTCACAGGGGGGGCCCTATAGCTGTATGTTGGGGTCACAGGGGGACCCCATAGCTGTATGTTGGGGTCACAGGGGGGACCCTATAGCTGTATGTTGGGGTCACAGGGGGGACCCTATAGCTGTATGTTGGGGTCACAGGGGGGACCCTATAGTTGTATGTTGGGGTCACAGGGGGGCCCTATAGCTGTATGTTGGGGGTCACAGGGGGGGCCCTATAGCTGTATGTTGGGGTCACAGGGGGACCCCATAGCTGTATGTTGGGGTCACAGGGGGGACCCTATAGCTGTATGTTGGGGTCACAGGGGGGACCCTATAGCTGTATGTTGGGGTCACAGGGGGGACCCTATAGTTGTATGTTGGGGTCACAGGGGGGCCCTATAGCTGTATGTTGGGGGTCACAGGGGGGGCCCTATAGCTGTATGTTGGGGTCACAGGGGGACCCCATAGCTGTATGTTGGGGTCACAGGGGGGACCCTATAGCTGTATGTTGGGGTCACAGGGGGGACCCTATAGCTGTATGTTGGGGTCACAGGGGGGACCCTATAGCTGTATGTTGGGGTCACAGGGGGGCCCTATAGCTGTATGTTGGGGGTCACAGGGGGGGCCCTATAGCTGTATGTTGGGGGTCACAGGGGGGACCCTATAGCTGTATGTTGGGGTCACAGGGGGCCCTATAGCTGTATGTTGGGGTCACAGGGGGGCCCTATAGCTGTATGTTGGGGTCACAGGGGGGACTCTATAGTTGTATGTTGGGGTCACAGGGGGGGGCCCTATAGCTGTATGTTGGGGTCACAGGGGGGACTCTATAGCTGTATGTTGGGGTCACCGGGGGGACCCTATAGCTGTATGTTGGGGTCACAGGGGGGCCCTATAGCTGTATGTTGGGGTCACAGGGGGGCCCTATAGCTGTATGTTGGGGTCACAGGGGGGACTCTATACTTGTATGTTGGGGTCACAGGGGGGACTCTATAGTTGTATGTTGGGGTCACAGGGGGGCCCTATAGCTGTATGTTGGGGGTCACAGGGGGGCCCTATAGCTGTATGTTGGGGTCACAGGGGGGACCCTATAGCTGTATGTTGGGGTCACAGGGGGCCCTATAGCTGTATGTTGGGGTCACAGGGGGGCCCTATAGCTGTATGTTGGGGTCACAGGGGGGACTCTATAGCTGTATGTTGGGGTCACAGGGGGGCCCTATAGCTGTATGTTGGGGTCACAGGGGGGGCCCTATAGCTGTATGTTGGGGTCACAGGGGGGACCCTATAGCTGTATGTTGGGGTCACAGGGGGGACCCTATAGTTGTATGTTGGGGTCACAGGGGGGCCCTATAGCTGTATGTTGGGGGTCACAGGGGGGCCCTATAGCTGTATGTTGGGGTCACAGGGGGGACCCTATAGCTGTATGTTGGGGTCACAGGGGGGCCCTATAGCTGTATGTTGGGGTCACAGGGGGGCCCTATAGCTGTATGTTGGGGTCACAGGGGGGACTCTATAGTTGTATGTTGGGGTCACAGGGGGGGCCCTATAGCTGTATGTTGGGGTCACAGGGGGGACTCTATAGCTGTATGTTGGGGTCACCGGGGGGACCCTATAGCTGTATGTTGGGGTCACAGGGGGGCCCTATAGCTGTATGTTGGGGTCACAGGGGGGCCCTATAGCTGTATGTTGGGGTCACAGGGGGGACTCTATAGTTGTATGTTGGGGTCACAGGGGGGCCCTATAGCTGTATGTTGGGGTCACAGGGGGGACTCTATAGCTGTATGTTGGGGTCACAGGGGGGACTCTATAGCTGTATGTTGGGGTCACAGGGGGGCCCTATAGCTGTATGTTGGGGTCACAGGGGGGACTCTATAGTTGTATGTTGGGGTCACAGGGGGGGCCCTATAGCTGTATGTTGGGGTCACAGGGGGGACTCTATAGCTGTATGTTGGGGTCACAGGGGGGCCCTATAGCTGTATGTTGGGGTCACAGGGGGGACTCTATAGCTGTATGTTGGGGTCACAGGGGGGACTCTATAGCTGTATGTTGGGGTCACAGGGGGGACCCTATAGCTGTATGTTGGGGTCACAGGGGGGACCCTATAGTTGTATGTTGGGGTCACAGGGGGCCCTATAGCTGTATGTTGGGGGTCACAGGGGGGGCCCTATAGCTGTATGTTGGGGTCACAGGGGGACCCCATAGCTGTATGTTGGGGGTCACAGGGGGGACCCTATAGCTGTATGTTGGGGTCACAGGGGGGACCCTATAGCTGTATGTTGGGGTCACAGGGGGGACCCTATAGTTGTATGTTGGGGTCACAGGGGGGCCCTATAGCTGTATGTTGGGGGTCACAGGGGGGGCCCTATAGCTGTATGTTGGGGTCACAGGGGGACCCCATAGCTGTATGTTGGGGTCACAGGGGGGACCCTATAGCTGTATGTTGGGGTCACAGGGGGGACCATATAGCTGTATGTTGGGGTCACAGGGGGGACCCTATAGTTGTATGTTGGGGTCACAGGGGGGCCCTATAGCTGTATGTTGGGGGTCACAGGGGGGGCCCTATAGCTGTATGTTGGGGTCACAGGGGGACCCCATAGCTGTATGTTGGGGTCACAGGGGGGACCCTATAGCTGTATGTTGGGGTCACAGGGGGGACCCTATAGCTGTATGTTGGGGTCACAGGGGGGACCCTATAGCTGTATGTTGGGGTCACAGGGGGGACCCTATAGTTGTATGTTGGGGTCACAGGGGGGCCCTATAGCTGTATGTTGGGGGTCACAGGGGGGGCCCTATAGCTGTATGTTGGGGTCACAGGGGGGACCCTATAGCTGTATGTTGGGGTCACAGGGGGGCCCTATAGCTGTATGTTGGGGTCACAGGGGGGCCCTATAGCTGTATGTTGGGGTCACAGGGGGGACTCTATAGTTGTATGTTGGGGTCAAAGGGGGGGCCCTATAGCTGTATGTTGGGGTCACAGGGGGGACTCTATAGCTGTATGTTGGGGTCACCGGGGGGACCCTATAGCTGTATGTTGGGGTCACAGGGGGGCCCTATAGCTGTATGTTGGGGTCACAGGGGGGCCCTATAGCTGTATGTTGGGGTCACAGGGGGGACTCTATACTTGTATGTTGGGGTCACAGGGGGGACTCTATAGTTGTATGTTGGGGTCACAGGGGGGCCCTATAGCTGTATGTTGGGGGTCACAGGGGGGCCCTATAGCTGTATGTTGGGGTCACAGGGGGGACCCTATAGCTGTATGTTGGGGTCACAGGGGGGCCCTATAGCTGTATGTTGGGGTCACAGGGGGGCCCTATAGCTGTATGTTGGGGTCACAGGGGGGACTCTATAGCTGTATGTTGGGGTCACAGGGGGGCCCTATAGCTGTATGTTGGGGTCACAGGGGGGCCCTATAGCTGTATGTTGGGGTCACAGGGGGGACCCTATAGCTGTATGTTGGGGTCACAGGGGGGACCCTATAGTTGTATGTTGGGGTCACAGGGGGGCCCTATAGCTGTATGTTGGGGGTCACAGGGGGGCCCTATAGCTGTATGTTGGGGTCACAGGGGGGACCCTATAGCTGTATGTTGGGGTCACAGGGGGGCCCTATAGCTGTATTTTGGGGTCACAGGGGGGCCCTATAGCTGTATGTTGGGGTCACAGGGGGGACTCTATAGTTGTATGTTGGGGTCACAGGGGGGGCCCTATAGCTGTATGTTGGGGTCACAGGGGGGACTCTATAGCTGTATGTTGGGGTCACCGGGGGGACCCTATAGCTGTATGTTGGGGTCACAGGGGGGCCCTATAGCTGTATGTTGGGGTCACAGGGGGGCCCTATAGCTGTATGTTGGGGTCACAGGGGGACTCTATAGTTGTATGTTGGGGTCACAGGGGGGGCCCTATAGCTGTATGTTGGGGTCACAGGGGGGACTCTATAGCTGTATGTTGGGGTCACAGGGGGGACTCTATAGCTGTATGTTGGGGTCACAGGGGGCCCTATAGCTGTATGTTGGGGTCACAGGGGGGACTCTATAGTTGTATGTTGGGGTCACAGGGGGGGCCCTATAGCTGTATGTTGGGGTCACAGGGGGGACTCTATAGCTGTATGTTGGGGTCACAGGGGGGCCCTATAGCTGTATGTTGGGGTCACAGGGGGGACTCTATAGCTGTATGTTGGGGTCACAGGGGGGACTCTATAGCTGTATGTTGGGGTCACAGGGGGACCCTATAGCTGTATGTTGGGGTCACAGGGGGGGCCCTATAGCTGTATGTTGGGGTCACAGGGGGGACTCTATAGCTGTATGTTGGGGTCACAGGGGGGACCCTATAGCTGTATGTTGGGGTCACAGGGGGGACTCTATAGTTGTATGTTGGGGTCACAGGGGGGGCCCTATAGCTGTATGTTGGGGTCACAGGGGGGACTCTATAGCTGTATGTTGGGGTCACAGGGGGGACCCTATAGCTGTATGTTGGGGTCACAGGGGGGACCCTATAGCTGTATGTTGGGGTCACAGGGGGGCCCTATAGCTGTATGTTGGGGTCACAGGGGGGACTCTATAGCTGTATGTTGGGGTCACAGGGGGGACTCTATAGCTGTATGTTGGGGTCACAGGGGGGACCCTATAGCTGTATGTTGGGGTCACAGGGGGGACCCTATAGCTGTATGTTGGGGTCACAGGGGGGGCCCTATAGCTGTATGTTGGGGTCACAGGGGGGACTCTATAGCTGTATGTTGGGGTCACAGGGGGGACCCTATAGCTGTATGTTGGGGGTCACAGGGGGGACCCTATAGCTGTATGTTGGGGTCACAGGGGGGCCCTATAGCTGTATGTTGGGGTCACAGGGGGCCCTATAGCTGTATGTTGGGGTCACAGGGGGGACTCTATAGCTGTATGTTGGGGTCACAGGGGGGACTCTATAGCTGTATGTTGGGGTCACAGGGGGACCCTATAGCTGTATGTTGGGGTCACAGGGGGGGCCCTATAGCTGTATGTTGGGGTCACAGGGGGGACCCTATAGCTGTATGTTGGGGTCACAGGGGGCCCTATAGCTGTATGTTGGGGTCACAGGGGGGACCCTATAGCTGTATGTTGGGGTCACAGGGGGGGCCCTATAGCTGTATGTTGGGGTCACAGGGGGGGACTCTATAGCTGTATGTTGGGGTCACAGGGGGGCCCTATAGCTGTATGTTGGGGTCACAGGGGGGCCCTATAGCTGTATGTTGGGGTCACAGGGGGGCCCTATAGCTGTATGTTGGGGTCACAGGGGGGACCCTATAGCTGTATGTTGGGGTCACAGGGGGGACTCTATAGTTGTATGTTGGGGTCACAGGGGGGCCCTATAGCTGTATGTTGGGGTCACAGGGGGGACCCTATAGCTGTATGTTGGGGTCACAGGGGGGACTCTATAGCTGTATGTTGGGGTCACAGGGGGGACCCTATAGCTGTATGTTGGGGTCACAGGGGGGACCCTATAGCTGTATGTTGGGGTCACAGGGGGGGCCCTATAGCTGTATGTTGGGGTCACAGGGGGGACTCTATAGCTGTATGTTGGGGTCACAGGGGGGACCCTATAGCTGTATGTTGGGGTCACAGGGGGACCCTATAGCTGTATGTTGGGGTCACAGGGGGGCCCTATAGCTGTATGTTGGGGTCACAGGGGGACTCTATAGCTGTATGTTGGGGTCACAGGGGGGACCCTATAGCTGTATGTTGGGGTCACAGGGGGGACTCTATAGCTGCATGTTGGGGTCACAGGGGGGACTCTATAGCTGTATGTTGGGGTCACAGGGGGGACTCTATAGCTGTATGTTGGGGTCACAGGGGGGACTCTATAGTTGTATGTTGGGGTCACAGGGGGGACTCTATAGTTGTATGTTGGGGTCACAGGGGGGCCCTATAGCTGTATGTTGGGGTCACAGGGGGGACCCTATAGCTGTATGTTGGGGTCACAGGGGGGGACTCTATAGCTGTATGTTGGGGTCACAGGGGGGCCCTATAGCTGTATGTTGGGGTCACAGGGGGGACTCTATAGCTGCATGTTGGGGTCACAGGGGGGACTCTATAGCTGTATGTTGGGGTCACAGGGGGGACCCTATAGCTGTATGTTGGGGTCACAGGGGGGACTCTATAGCTGTATGTTGGGGTCACAGGGGGGGCTCTATAGCTGTATGTTGGGGTCACAGGGGGGACTCTATAGCTGTATGTTGGGGTCACAGGGGGGACTCTATAGCTGTATGTTGGGGTCACAGGGGGGGCCCTATAGCTGTATGTTGGGGTCACAGGGGGGACTCTATAGCTGTATGTTGGGGTCACAGGGGGGACTCTATAGCTGTATGTTGGGGTCACAGGGGGACCCTATAGCTGTATGTTGGGGTCACAGGGGGGGCCCTATAGCTGTATGTTGGGGTCACAGGGGGGACCCTATAGCTGTATGTTGGGGTCACAGGGGGGACCCTATAGCTGTATGTTGGGGTCACAGGCGGGACTCTATAGCTGTATGTTGGGGTCACAGGCGGGACTCTATAGCTGTATGTTGGGGTCACAGGGGGACCCTATAGCTGTATGTTGGGGTCACAGGCGGGACTCTATAGCTGTATGTTGGGGTTACAGGGGGACCCTATAGCTGTATGTTGGGGTCACGGGGGGACCCCATAGCTGTATGTTGGGGTCACAGGGGGACCCTATAGCTGTATGTTGGGGTCACAGGGGGACCCCATAGCTGTATGTTGGGGTCACAGGGGGGACTCTATAGCTGTATGTTGGGGTCACAGGGGGGACCCTATAGCTGTATGTTGGGGTCACAGGGGGGACTCTATAGCTGTATGTTGTGGTCACAGGGGGGACTCTATAGCTGTATGTTGGGGTCACAGGGGGACCCCATAGCTGTATGTTGGGGTCACAGGGGGGACCCTATAGCTGTATGTTGGGGTCACAGGGGGGACCCTATAGCTGTATGTTGGGGGTCACAGGGGGGACTCTATAGCTGTATGTTGTGGTCACAGGGGGGACTCTATAGCTGTATGTTGGGGTCACAGGGGGACCCCATAGCTGTATGTTGGGGTCACAGGGGGGACCCTATAGCTGTATGTTGGGGTCACAGGGGGGACCCTATAGCTGTATGTTGGGGGTCACAGGGGGGACTCTATAGCTGTATGTTGGGGTCACAGGGGGGACCCTATAGCTGTATGTTGGGGTCACAGGGGGGACTCTATAGCTGTATGTTGGGGTCACAGGGGGGACTCTATAGCTGTATGTTGGGGTCACAGGGGGGACTCTATAGCTGTATGTTGGGGTCACAGGGGGGGACTCTATAGCTGTATGTTGGGGTCACAGGGGGACCCTATAGCTGTATGTTGGGGTCACAGGGGGACCCTATAGCTGTATGTTGGGGTCACAGGGGGGACCCTATAGCTGTATGTTGGGGTCACAGGGGGGACTCTATAGCTGTATGTTGGGGTCACAGGGGGGACCCCATAGCTGTATGTTGGGGTCACAGGGGGGACTCTATAGCTGTATGTTGGGGTCACAGGGGGGACCCTATAGCTGTATGTTGGGGTCACAGGGGGGACCCTATAGCTGTATGTTGGGGTCACAGGGGGGACCCTATAGCTGTATGTTGGGGGTCACAGGGGGGACTCTATAGCTGTATGTTGGGGTCACAGGGGGACCCTATAGCTGTATGTTGGGGTCACAGGGGGGACCCTATAGCTGTATGTTGGGGTCACAGGGGGGGACTCTATAGCTGTATGTTGGGGTCACAGGGGGACCCTATAGCTGTATGTTGGGGTCACAGGGGGGACCCTATAGCTGTATGTTGGGGTCACAGGGGGGCCCTATAGCTGTATGTTGGGGTCACAGGGGGGACTCTATAGCTGTATGTTGGGGTCACAGGGGGGACCCTATAGCTGTATGTTGGGGTCACAGGGGGGGCCCTATAGCTGTATGTTGGGGTCACAGGGGGGAACCTATAGCTGTATGTTGGGGTCACAGGGGGGCCCTATAGCTGTATGTTGGGGTCACAGGGGGACTCTATAGCTGTATGTTGGGGTCACAGGGGGGACCCTATAGCTGTATGTTGGGGTCACAGGGGGGACTCTATAGCTGTATGTTGGGGTCACAGGGGGGACTCTATAGCTGTATGTTGGGGTCACAGGGGGGACCCTATAGCTGTATGTTGGGGTCACAGGGGGGACTCTATAGCTGTATGTTGGGGTCACAGGGGGGACTCTATAGCTGTATGTTGGGGTCACAGGGGGGGCCCTATAGCTGTATGTTGGGGTCACAGGGGGGACTCTATAGCTGTATGTTGGGGTCACAGGGGGGACTCTATAGCTGTATGTTGGGGTCACAGGGGGACCCTATAGCTGTATGTTGGGGTCACAGGGGGACCCTATAGCTGTATGTTGGGGTCACAGGGGGGACCCTATAGCTGTATGTTGGGGTCACAGGGGGGACCCTATAGCTGTATGTTGGGGTCACAGGCGGGACTCTATAGCTGTATGTTGGGGTCACAGGGGGGACCCTATAGCTGTATGTTGGGGTCACAGGCGGGACTCTATAGCTGTATGTTGGGGTCACAGGGGGGACCCTATAGCTGTATGTTGGGGTCACGGGGGGACCCCATAGCTGTATGTTGGGGTCACAGGGGGGACCCTATAGCTGTATGTTGGGGTCACAGGGGGGGACTCTATAGCTGTATGTTGGGGTCACAGGGGGACTCTATAGCTGTATGTTGGGGTCACAGGGGGGACCCTATAGCTGTATGTTGGGGTCACAGGGGGGACCCTATAGCTGTATGTTGGGGTCACAGGGGGACCCTATAGCTGTATGTTGGGGGTCACAGGGGGGACTCTATAGCTGTATGTTGGGGTCACAGGGGGACCATATAGCTGTATGTTGGGGTCACAGGGGGGACCCTATAGCTGTATGTTGGGGTCACAGGGGGGGACTCTATAGCTGTATGTTGGGGTCACAGGGGGGACTCTATAGCTGTATGTTGGGGTCACAGGGGGGACTCTATAGCTGTATGTTGGGGTCACAGGGGGGACTCTATAGCTGTATGTTGGGGTCACAGGGGGGACTCTATAGCTGTATGTTGGGGTTCGGTAGAAGAATAGAGTGATGGTGATATTTTCGGCAGATATTGGAATGTTCCCTCACCGGACATTTTATTAGGTCCCCCTTACTAGTAGCAGGTTGGACCCCCTTTGGCCTTTATTCTTGGTGGCATAGTATATTATTGGGGTGTATGTGGCTGTTAGTATTGGGGTGTATGTCACTGGCAGTATTGGGGTGTCAATATTGGGGTGTATGTCACTGTCAATATTGGGGTGTCAGTATTGGGGTGTCAGTCACTGTCAGTAGTGGGGTGTATGTCACTGTCAGTATTGGGGTGTCAGTATTGGGGTGTCAGTATTGGGGTGTATGTTGCTGTCAGTATTGGTGTGTCTGTCAGTGTCAGTATTGGGCTGTCAGTATTGGGGTGTCAGTATTGGGGTGTCAGTTTTGAGGTGTATGTCAGTATTGGGGTGTCAGTATTGGGGTGTCAGTATTGGGGTGTATGTTGCTGTCAGTATTGGTGTGTCTGTCAGTGTCAGTATTGGGGTGTCAGTATTGGGGTGTCAGTTTTGAGGTGTATGTCAGTATTGGGGTGTCAGTATTGGGGTGTCAGTATTGGGGTGTCTGTCGGTGTCAGTATTGGGCTGTCAGTATTGGGGTGTATGTCACTGTCAATATTGGGGTGTCAGTATTGGGGTGTCAGTCACTGTCAGTAGTGGGCTGTCAGTATTGGGCTGTCAGTATTGGGCTGTCAGTATTGGGGTGTCAGTATTGGGGTGTCAGTATTGGGGTGTATGTTGCTGTCAGTATTGGTGTGTCTGTCGGTGTCAGTATTGGGCTGTCAGTATTGGGGTGTCAGTTTTGAGGTGTATGTCAGTATTGGGGTGTCAGTATGTCCCCCTCTGTGTTGCAGGAGTCGCTGTCCATGTTACATCGGGGGGATGGATTATCAGCCGGGGGAGAATATCATCACGTCTCTGGGAAGATGGTAAGATGGAGATCAATAATGTAATCAGAGGTAACGATCGTCTAATCCTCCCAATAAATACGTTGGCTCCTCCCCCTCTATAGACCTGATAACCGTCATTGTTCATCCGCTACACCCAACTGTCACCGCTAATACAGAACGGGGTGACGGTTGCAGTGTTGGGGGGTCATGTTCTCGGGTGATGGTCGCAGTGTTGGGGGTCATGTTCTCGGGGTGATGGTCGCAGTGTTGGGGGTCATGTTCTCGGGCTGACGGTTGCAGTGTTGGGGGGTCATGTTCTCGGGTGACGGTTGCAGTGTTGGGGGGTCATGTTCTCGGGTGATGGTCGCAGTGTTGGGGGGTCATGTTCTCGGGGTGACGGTTGCAGTGTTGGGGGGTCATGTTCTCGGGTGACGGTCGCAGTGTTGGGGGTCATGTTCTCGGGTGATGGTCGCAGTGTTGGGGGGTCATGTTCTCGGGTGACGGTCGCAGTGTTGGGGGGTCATGTTCTCGGGTGACGGTTGCAGTGTTGGGGGGTCATGTTCTCGGGTGATGGTCGCAGTGTTGGGGGGTCATGTTCTCGGGGTGACGGTTGCAGTGTTGGGGGGTCATGTTCTCGGGTGACGGTCGCAGTGTTGGGGGTCATGTTCTCAGGTGATGGTCGCAGTGTTGGGGGGTCATGTTCTCGGGTGACGGTCGCAGTGTTGGGGGGTCATGTTCTCGGGTGATGGTCGCAGTGTTGGGGGGTCATGTTCTCGGGTGATGGTCGCAGTGTTGGGGGGTCATGTTCTCGGGGTGACGGACGCAGTGTTGGGGGGTCATGTTCTCGGGTGATGGTCGCAGTGTTGGGGGGTCATGTTCTCGGGTGATGGTCGCAGTGTTGGGGGGTCATGTTCTCGGGTGATGGTCGCAGTGTTGGGGGGTCATGTTCTCGGGTGATGGTCGCAGTGTTGGGGGGTCATGTTTTTGGGGTGATGATCGCAGTGTTGGGGGGTCATGTTCTCGGGCTGACGGTTGCAGTGTTGGGGGGTCATGTTCTCAGGGTGACGGTTAAAGTGTTGGGGGGTCATGTTCTCGGGTGATGGTCGCAGTGTTGGGGGGTCATGTTTTTGGGGTGATGGTCGCAGTGTTGGGGGGTCATGTTTTTGGGGTGACGGTTGCAGTGTTGGGGGTTCATGTTCTTGGGTGATGGTAGCAGTGTAGGGGGGGTCATGTTCTCGGGCTGACGGTTGCAGTGTAGGGGGGGTCATGTTCTCGGGGTGATGGTTGCAGTGTTGGGGGGTCATGTTTTTGGGGTGAGGGTCGCAGTGTTGGGGGTCATGTTCTCGGGTGATGGTCGCAGTGTTGGGGGGGTCATGTTTTTGGGGTGATGGTCGCAGTGTTGGGGGGTCATGTTTTTGGGGTGATGGTCGCAGTGTTGTGGGTCATGTTCTCGGGGTGATGGTCGCAGTGTTGGGGGTCATGTTCTCGGGCTGACGGTTGCAGTGTTGGGGGGTCATGTTCTCGGGTGATGGTCGCAGTGTTGGGGGGTCATGTTTTTGGGGTGATGGTCGCAGTGTTGGGGGGTCATGTTTTCGGGGTGATGGTCGCAGTGTTGGGAGGTCATGTTCTCGGGCTGACGGTTGCAGTGTAGGGGGGTCATGTTCTCGGGTGATGGTCACAGTGTTGGGGGGTCATGTTTTTGGGGCGATGGTCGCAGTGTTGGGGGGTCATGTTTTTGGGGTGACGGTTGCAGTGTTGGGGGTTCATGTTCTCGGGCTGATGGTTGCAGTGTAGGGGGGTCATGTTCTCGGGGTGACGGTTGCAGTGTTGGGGGTTATGTTTTCGGGGTGAGGGTCGCAGTGTTGGGGGGTCATGTTCTCGGGTGATGGTCGCAGTGTTGGGGGTCATGTTCTCGGGCTGACGGTTGCAGTGTTGGGGGGTCATGTTCTCGGGTGATGGTCGCAGTGTTGGGGGGTCATGTTTTTGGGGTGATGGTCGCAGTGTTGGGGGTCATGTTCTCGGGGTGAGGGTCGCAGTGTTGGGGGTCATGTTCTCGGGGTGAGGGTCGCAGTGTTGGGGGTCATGTTCTCGGGGTGAGGGTCGCAGTGTTGGGGGGTCATGTTCTCGGGTAATGGTTGCAGTGTTGGGGGGTCATGTTTTTGGGGTAATGGTCGCAGTGTTGGGGGGTCATGTTCTCGGGGTGAGGGTCGCAGTGTTGGGGGTCATGTTCTCGGGGTGACAGTTGCAGTGTTGGGGGGTCATGTTCTCGGGTGATGGTTGCAGTGTTGGGGGGTCATGTTTTTGGGGTGATGGTCGCAGTGTTGGGGGTCATGTTCTCGGGGTGACGGTTGCAGTGTTGGGGGTCATGTTTTTGGGGTGATGGTCGCAGTGTTGGGGGGTCATGGTCGCAGTGTTGGGGGTCATGTTCTCGGGGGTGAGGGTCACAGTGTTGGGGGTTCATGTTCTCGGGGTGACGGTTGCAGTGTTGGGGGTCATGTTTTTGGGGTGACTCTTCCTCCTCTCTCTTGCAGTCGCTGTGAAGACGGGGTGATGAGCTGTGAGAGTCAGGACTCAGGTGAGTGATGATTTGTTACATTGTGGTCTCCATGTTTCGGGGATGTAAGATTGTGTCATAGCGGAGGTGATGATGTCACACCTCGCCAGTGGCCCCGCCTCCATGAGACCCTCCCCTTGTGTGTTGCAGGTGTGGAGTGTGCGGCGGGTCTGATATATTATAACTGCAGCCAGAGGGCGCCGGACCCAGAGCTGAGCAGAGAGCGGACCTGTGAGAACCACCTTCTGAATGTTACCACGTCCACCCATCTGCCCTGCGTGTCAGGCTGCGTCTGCCCCAGAGGGTGAGTGTGGACACAGGGGGGGGTGGGTGCTAAAGGTGAAGTGAATTCTGCTGGCTCCAGAGTCTGACCTCCCATCAGGAGAGTTCTGACATCTACTTTAACCCCTCGGTGTCCGGTCTTCATCGTATGTGTATTAACCCCTCGGTGTCCGGGAAGGGCAGGAAATGACGAGACAGGATATGACGAGGCAGGAAATGACGAGGCAGGAAATGACGAGACAGGATATGACGAGGCAGGAAATGACGAGGCAGGAAATGACGAGGCAGGAAATGACGAGGAGGGTATGACGAGGCGGGAAATGACGAGGCGGGATATGACGAGGCGGGATATGACGAGGCGGGAAATGACGAGGCGGGAAATGACGAGGCGGGAAATGACGAGGCGGGATATGACGAGGCGGGAAATGACGAGGCAGGAAATGACGAGGCAGGATATGACGAGGCAGGAAATGACGAGGCAGGATATGACGAGGCAGGAAATGACGAGGCAGGAAATGACGAGGCAGGAAATGACGACGCAGGATATGACGAGGCAGGAAATGACGAGGCAGGAAATGACGAGGCAGGAAATGACGAGGCAGGATATGACGAGGCAGGAAATGACGAGGCAGGATATGACGAGGCAGGAAATGACGAGGCAGGAAATGACGAGGCAGGATATGACGAGGCAGGAAATGACGAGGCAGGAAATGACGAGGCAGGATATGACGAGGCAGGAAATGACGAGGCAGGAAATGACGAGGCAGGAAATGACGAGGCAGGATATGACGAGGCAGGATATGACGAGGCAGGAAATGACGAGGCAGGAAATGACGAGGCAGGATATGACGAGGCAGGAAATGACGAGGCAGGAAATGACGAGGCAGGATATGACGAGGCAGGATATGACGAGGCAGGAAATGACGAGGCAGGAAATGACGAGGCAGGATATGACGAGGCAGGAAATGACGAGGCAGGATATGATGAGACGACGCAGGAAATGACGACGCAGGAAATGACGAGGCAGGAAATGACGAGGCAGGATATGACGAGGCAGGATATGACGAGACGACGCAGGAAATGACGAGGCAGGATATGACGACGCAGGAAATGACGAGGCAGGAAATGACGAGGCAGGAAATGACGAGGCAGGATATGACGAGGCAGGAAATGACGAGGCAGGAAATGACGAGGCAGGAAATGACGAGGCAGGAAATGACGAGGCAGGAAATGACGAGGCAGGATATGACGAGGCAGGATATGACGAGGCAGGAAATGACGAGGCAGGATATGACGAGGCAGGATATGACGAGGCAGGATATGATGAGACGACGCAGGAAATGACGACGCAGGAAATGACGAGGCAGGATATGACGAGGCAGGATATGACGAGGCAGGAAATGACGAGGCAGGATATGACGAGGCAGGATATGACGAGACGACGCAGGATATGACGACGCAGGAAATGACGACGCAGGAAATGACGAGGCAGGAAATGACGAGGCAGGAAATGACGACGCAGGAAATGACGACGCAGGAAATGACGAGGCAGGAAATGACGAGGCAGGAAATGACGAGGCAGGATATGACGAGGCAGGAAATGACGAGGCAGGATATGACGAGGCAGGAAATGACGAGGCAGGAAATGACGAGGCAGGAAATGACGACGCAGGAAATGACGAGGCAGGAAATGACGACGCAGGAAATGACGAGGCAGGATATGACGAGGCAGGAAATGACGAGGCAGGATATGACGAGGCAGGATATGACGAGGCAGGATATGACGAGACGACGCAGGATATGACGACGCAGGAAATGACGAGGCAGGATATGACGACGCAGGAAATGACGACGCAGGAAATGACGAGGCAGGAAATGACGAGGCAGGAAATGACGAGGCAGGAAATGACGAGGCAGGATATGACGAGGCAGGATATGACGAGGCAGGATATGACGAGGCAGGATATGACGAGACGACGCAGGATATGACGAGGCAGGATATGACGAGGCAGGATATGACGAGGCAGGATATGACGAGGCAGGATATGACGAGGCAGGAAATGACGAGGCAGGAAATGACGAGGCAGGATATGACGACGCAGGAAATGACGAGGCAGGAAATGACGAGGCAGGATATGACGAGGCAGGATATGACGACGCAGGAAATGACGACGCAGGAAATGACGAGGCAGGAAATGACGAGGCAGGATATGACGACGCAGGAAATGACGACGCAGGAAATGACGACGCAGGAAATGACAGTCAGCATGAAGCCCACTCAATACTGCTCAGAGTAACCAGTATCTAGTGAGGATCATTCTATTTGTTCTTACGGGATTGAGAAGATCTGCAGGGACATTGCTACGGCTGTTGTCAATATTCGGTACAAGTTCACCGGCAAGGCAGATATCAATGTCCTCTTATAAATACAGATCTGTATCCATAGGGGAGAGCGAAGACACGAGAGATATAAAAGGTTTCTCTGGTTATGGGGACTTGGAAGTCATTGAAAAGTCAGCAGTCCAGTGCATTGCGCTTGATATCTACAAACCAACAAGCGCCCCTCACAGAGAACACGTCTCCAATCCCATGAGAAGGTCTTCATAGTGACCGTGTTACCGCTGGTCCCGATTCCACCCAAGTGCCCTCTGCTAGAGCGCTCCCC
>CM055119.1:216663662-216687207 GCA_029206835.1 Rana muscosa
CTGTCGGTCTCTCTCTCTCTCTCTGTCTGTCGGTCTCTCTCTCTCTCTGTCTGTCGGTCTCTCTCTCTCTCTGTCTGTCGGTCTCTCTCTCTCTGTCTGTCGGTCTCTCTCTGTCTGTCAGTCTGTCGGTCTCTCTCTGTCTGTCTGTCGGTCTCTCTCTCTCTGTCTGTCGGTCTCTCTCTCTCTGTCTGTCGGTCTCTCTCTCTCTGTCTGTCAGTCTGTCGGTCTCTCTCTCTCTGTCTGTCAGTCTGTCGGTCTCTCTCTCTGTCTGTCGGTCTCTCTCTCTCTGTCTGTCGGTCTCTCTCTCTCTGTCTGTCGGTCTCTCTCTCTCTGTCTGTCGGTCTCTCTCTCTCTGTCTGTCAGTCTGTCGGTCTCTCTCTCTCTGTCTGTCGGTCTCTCTCTCTCTGTCTGTCGGTCTCTCTCTCTCTGTCTGTCAGTCTGTCGGTCTCTCTCTCTCTGTCTGTCAGTCTCCTCGGGTCGGCGGCACCTTTCGTCGCTCTCATTCTTAATTTTCCAGATATTTTGGGCAGATCTTCTATTTGATTTTGGTGTTCTTTGATTGGTTGCAGAGAGCGCAGGGAGTCGGTGAGGCGTGGGAGGAGGGGGGAGTCTCATTAGGAATCCTATGAATGTTAAATGAGACGCGTTGAAGGTTTTCATCAAATGTTAATTAGAAGCATCTTAGCGAAGCGCGCCAGGCAATAAGCTCTGTGATTGGGGTTCAGAGACCTCCCCCCCATATAATATAATAATATATAGCAATGTACCCTATAAAAGTATAATATAAAATATATCATAATGCTGTATATTTATATAGCGCCAACAATTCATATATTATTATATAATACGATGACCCCCCCCCCCCCCCCATTAGAATATTCAGAGTCTCCATGTATTGTCTTTGCTACAATCTGAAAGTGATCAATAATTATCATTGTCCGATATCAGCTGTATGAAAAGGGGAATCTCTCCTCCCGCCGGGTAATCAGAGGTGGGTGGTGCCGGGGCCGCCGGATGATCAGATGTGGGTGGTGCCGGGGCCGCCGGGTGATCAGATGTGGGTGGTGCCGGGGCCGCCGGATGATCAGATGTGGGTGGTGCCGGGGCCGCCGGGTGATCAGATGTGGGTGGTGCCGGGGCCGCCGGGTGATCAGATGTGGGTGGTGCCGGGGCCGCCGGGGTGATCAGATGTGGGTGGTGCCGGGGCCGCCGGGTGATCAGATGTGGGTGGTGCCGGGGCCGCCGGGTGATCAGATGTGGGTGATGCCGGGGCCGCCGGGTGATCAGATGTGGGTGGTGCCAGGGCCGCCGGGTGATCAGATGTGGGTGGTGCCAGGGCCGCCGGGTAATCAGATGTGGGTGGTGCCGGGGCCGCCGGGTGATCAGATGTGAGTGGTGCCGGGGCCGCCGGGTGATCAGATGTGGGTGATACCGGGGCTGCCGGGTGATCAGATGTGGGTGGTGCCGGGGCCGCCGGGTGATCAGATGTGGGTGGTGCCGGGGCCGCCAGGTGATCAGAGGTGGGTGGTGCCGGGGCCGCCAGGTGATCAGAGGTGGGTGGTGCCGGGGCCGCCAGGTGATCAGACGTGGGTGGTGCCGGGGCCGCCGGGTGATCAGATGTGGGTGGTGCCGGGGCCGCCGGGTGATCAGATGTGGGTAGTGCCGGGGCCGCCGGGTGATCAGATGTGGGTGGTGCCGGGGCCGCCGGGTGATCAGGAAGTCGGGGAGATCTCCCCAGAGTGGCCACACCTAGGAGGTGAAGTGTGATTGGTGGTCTGTCTTCTCTTTCCAGGCTGGTAAAGCACGGCAATGAGTGTTTTCCCCCAGATGCCTGTCCATGTTCTTGGAAGGCCAAGGAATATTTCCCGGGAGAGGTGGTCAGTTCCTCCTGTCACACCTGGTAAGTTTTGTCTGAGTGCCTGACCCTAATCCTTACCTTCACCCTAATCCTTACCTTCACCCTAACCCTAATCTTTACCTTCACACTAACACTAATCCTTACCTTCACCCTAACCCTTACCTTCACACCAACCCTAATACTTACCTTTACACTAACCCTAATATACTACAGGCAGGCAGTTGATTCTGATAGCTGCAGTGTAATCAGTATATATAATCATCCCAGCTTTGTGCAGCTACATCTCCCTGCAGGACATTAGTATGTCTGGAAGGCCAACAAGGAGAGGCAGACAGTCAGGAGCCAATAAAAGAGGGCAAGCAGGCTCTGTGTCTAGAGACAACAGTGCTGGTCGTGGACACGGTGCATCCTCATCAGCACGTGGCCGTGGGAAACGCTTGTCCTTCTTTTCGGCAGCTGGACATGTTGAGTCACAACATGCAGAAGACTTGGTAGAGTGGATGACCAAGCCGTCCTCATCCTCCTCATCCTCTCTCACCCAGGCTCAGAGTTCTTTGGCTGCCAATGCAGCTGCCAAAGCGGCCTCTTCCATCGGCTCAAGGTCATCAGTCACTCCTTCCCTAGCCCCACCTTCATTCCCTGAGGAGTCCCCTGAACTGTTTGAGCACAGTGTTGGGTACATTCTCCAGGAGGATGCCTAGCGTTTTGAAGGCTCCGATGATGGTACCCAGCTAGAGGAAGGCAGTAACGTGAGCCCAGAGAGAGGGGGTGCCCAACAAGGTCAGCTATCTGGTAGTCATGTTCCCCCAGCTGCAGCATACTGCCAGATTGGCTCCAGTGATGAGGAGGGAGGGGATGATGAGGTCACTGACTCCACGTGGGTGTGTCACGTACCTGGTAGATGAGCCCAATGTGCAGGGAGCGGCTTCTCGTAGCCTCTGATTCACGAGGCCCTGGTAGTGGGAACAGGGGCTCGCAAGGGCAGAGGGCACAAGTGCCTGACTGGTAAGCTGAGTAGGGGCCTTGAGCAGAAGCTGTAGTCCACGGCAGGGTGCAGTAGTGGAACACTCGTGGGAGAGCAGCAGAGCAGGTGAGGACAGACCGGGTCAAACACTGGCAGGCTGGTTCAGGTACAAAAGCGGGATCCAAAACGGGAGTCAGAGTCCAGGCCGGGTCAGTTCGTTGGGCAGGCAGAAATCAGGTTAGAGGGATAAGCAAAAGAGTCGTCAAGGCAAGCCGGGATCAGAAGGGCAGGCAGCAAACAGGATACACAGAGGGAAGCCGGATCAGGTAGGAAGTTCAGCAGCGGGGTATCAATCAGCAGGGGTCTCAGGAAACGCTGTAGACCAGACAGCACTGGGCAGCATGACAGGGGAGTTTAAATACCCGATTCTGGCGCCAAGCGCCGTCACCGTGCGTGCGTGCGCGCTCCCGCGGGCGCGCGCGCGTGCGCGCGCACCCGTTGCGCTATCGCGCGCGCGCATGCGCCGAACAGTTCCTCCAAAAGCAGGCATTCTTTTGACGCTGCTGTTGCCAGGCAGATTATGTAAATGCCTTTCCTGACATTGCCCCCCTCCAACGGGCAGCCTCCGGATGCCCAACTGGGCCATCTTAACTGGGTGGGATCTTTTGAAGGCCAGAATTAGTCTCTCTGCGTGGATGTTAGTCTCTGGTTCCCAGGAATTTTCTTCTGGGCCATAGCCCTTCCATTTTACCAAGTACTGGGTTTGGTTGCGCCTCCTCCTGCAGTCTAGGATGGATTCGACCTCGAACTCCTCTTCCCCATTGATTAGTACTGGTTCTGGGGGGCCTATACCCCGATCGGAGAATGGATCTGGAACTGCAGGTTTGAGTAGGGCCACATGGAACACCGGGTGTATTCGGAAGGATTCCGGCAGTTTCAACTCATAAGCCACATCGTTAATCCGTCTTAAAACAGGGAAGGGGCCCACAAATTTGGGGCCCAATTTCTTGGAAGGGCATGCTAATTTCAAGTTCACCGTGGATAGCCAGACTTGGTCTCCGGGCACTAGGTTAAGCTCCCCCCTCCTCCTCCTGTCGAATATCTCTTTGTTATATTTCTGGGTCCTTGCCATTGTTTCTTGTAGTAGTTTGTTGTTATCGTTAAAGAAGTTCAGAGTCTCTTGGGCGGCTGGAACTGCACATTCCGGTATATTATTGGATAGGAACAAGGGGTGGAAACCGTAGTTTGCGAAAAAGGGGGACTGTTTGGTAGCTGAGTGGACAGAGTTGTTGTACGCAAACTCGGCAAGAGGTAGTAAGGGTACCCAATCGTCCTGAGAAAAGCCTGAGAAACAGCGTAGATATTGTTCGAGCGTCTGATTGGTTCGTTCAGTCTGCCCATTGGTCTGCGGGTGATAAGCCGAAGAAAGGCACAGGTCAATTTTTAAGGATCCACAAAGTGCTCTCCAAAATCTGGACGTAAACTGCACTCCTCGATCGCATACGATGTTTGAAGGGATACCGTGCAGCCTTACTATTTCCTTGATGAACAGTTTTGCGGTTTCAGGAGCGGATGGTGTGCCTCTCATAGGCAAAAAATGGGCCATTTTGGATAGTCTGTCTACTACCACAAAAATGGTAGTGCAGTCTTCGGATGGAGGTAACTCAACAATAAAATCCATGGAAATCATTCTCCAGGGTCTTTCTGGAATGGGTAGGGGTTTTAATAGTCCCCATGCTTTGGCCTTGCTGCCCTTGTTTTGGGTGCAAACGGCGCATGAATCCACGTAGTCTCTACAGTCCTTCAATAGGCGAGGCCACCAAAACATGCGCTGAAGAAGTTCAGATGTCTTGCGGATACCGAAATGGCCAGCCAGTTCATGGTCGTGGCAAGACTTAAGGACCCTGACTCGTGCTTGTTGAGGTACGAAAATCCTGTCCTGGAACCACAGCAGGTCATTTCTCCGCTGTAAGGTAACGTCCGGTAGGTGTAATTCACTTGTGTAAGCTCGTTTGATCTGAGATAGTACGTCTTCTTGTAATAAAAGAAAGTTTCCAGGCGTCAGGATGGTGTCCGGGAGTGACGAGGTTTGAGGTTCACTGAACATCCGGGAAAGTGCATCAGGTTTTGTGTTCTTTGACCCGGGCCTGTAAGTAATGTGAAATGAGAACCTGGTAAAAAAAAGTGCCCACCTAGCCTGACGTGGTCTCAGTCTCTTGGCGGTTTTCAAGTACTCCAGGTTCTTGTGGTCTGTGTAGACCAAAATGGGGTGTGCTGCCCCCTCCAGCAAGTAGCGCCATTCCTCCAGTGCTGCCTTAATTGCGAGTAATTCTCTGTCCCCGACATCGTAGTTTCTTTCTGCTTCAGACAACTTACGAGAAAAGAAAGCTACAGGGTGTAACAGAGCCTTGGGACCCTGCCTCTGGGAGAGTACTGCTCCCACGGCAATCTCTGAGGCATCTACTTCTAGGGTATAGGGCAGGGCTGGGTCTGGGTGTCTTAGGACAGCGGCTGAGATGAACTGACCCTTGAGGGTAGAAAAGGCAGCCTGGGCCTCAGGGGTCCAGTTGAAGCGCGTGCCTTGTTTTGTCAGGCTGGTGATGGGGGCGATGATGGTGGAAAAACCCCGGATAAATTTGCGATAGAAATTCGCGAACCCCACAAACCGCTGGATCCCTTTCTTGTCCGTAGGGGCTGGCCAATCCAGGATGGCGGAGACCTTTTGTGGGTCCATCTTGATGCCTTCCACGGAGATAATCAGCCCTAAGAATTGGATGCTTTGCTGCTCGAAGACACATTTTTCAGGCTTCGCATACAGACCGTGTTGACGGAGTCGGGTTAGTACCTTCCCAACATGTTCCCGATGGATGGACAGAGAGGGAGAGAAAATTAGGATGTCGTCTAGATAGACGATAACGAACAGGTCAAGATAGTCTCTGAAGGCCTCATTCACAAAATGTTGAAATGTAGCTGGGGCGTTGCATAGACCGAAGGGCATCACACGGTATTCAAAATGCCCGAATCGGGTACGGAAGGCGGTCTTCCATTCATCCCCGCTTCGAATCCGGACTAGGTTGTAGGCCCCACGTAGGTCTAATTTGGTGAATATAGAAGCGGTTCCGAGTCTCTGGAAGAGTTCAGGCACCAGAGGAAGGGGGTAACGATTTTTGATCGTAATCTTGTTAAGCTCACGGTAGTCTACGCAAGGGCGTAGTGAGTGGTCCTTCTTCTCGACAAAGAATATCCCCGCTCCTGCCGGTGAGGTGGAAGGGCGGATGAACCCTTTTTTCAGATTATCATCAATGTAAGTTTTGAGAGTCCCCAGCTCCAATTCGGTCAGAGGGAAGATCCTCCCGAACGGTACCTCTGCCCCAGGGAGGAGTTCAATCGGGCAGTCGTAAGGCCTGTGTGGGGGTAATGTCTCTGCACCTTTCTTGCTGAATACATCCAGAAAGGTGTGGTATGCTTTGGGGACGGATTGGCGGGTCTCGGTATCAGCATCGAGACACAGTAGCGAAGAAGGCGTATCAGTGTTTTTCGATAGGCAATGCTGGCGGCAATAAGGAGAGCGGAAGCAGATCTTTCCAGTAGTCCAGTCAATCTTGGGGTTGTGAGCCCTCAGCCATGGCATACCCAGTATAATGGGAAACAAGGGGGACTCAATAATGTCCAGGCAAAGCCATTCCCGGTGGCAATTGGAGATGATTGTGTCCAGAGGGGCCGTCTCCTGGGTAACGGGCCCGGATTTGATGGCCGATCCGTCGGCCAGGTGGATGGATAGGCCCTTAGCTCTGGGTTGTAGGGGGATTCGGAACTTGCTGGCGAAAGATGCATCCATAAAGCCGCTACACGCTCCGGAGTCAATTAGGGCGGTAGCTTGGATATTCCCTCCTGGAAGCTGTAGGGAAATTGAAACAGCCAGATGAGTTGCGTTATCAAATGAAACAGGTGAGCAGGTAGAACAAACAGAGGAAGACTTACGGGACTTGGCGGGACAGGACCTCACGTAGTGTCCCGGTTCGCCACAGTACAGGCAGAGGTTGTTGTTCCGCCGGCGTTGACGCTCCTCGGGAGTAAGCGAGGGTCGAAGCAAACCAAGCTGCATGGGTTCTGGAACGTCGGTGGGCGTATGAGCGAACGCCGGAGGAGCGGAGTGAGGAAGGTTTGGGTTAAACACACGGGGAAGCATCCAGACAGGGCGAGAAGGACCCGTGGTGCGTTCTGCCCTTCGTTCCCTTAGCCGTCTGTCGATTTGGGTAGCCTGCAGAATCAGAGCGTCAAGCGTTGCGGGGATGCCCACCCGGGCCAGTTCATCCTTAAGAGGTTCCGAGAGGCCTAGGCGGAACTGGTGACGCAGGGCAGCGTCATTCCAGTTAGTATCCGCGCTCCAACGCCGGAATTCGGACACGTAATCTTCCACGGCCCTGCGGCCTTGTTGTAGGGAGCATAATGCGGCTTCTGCAGTGGCCGCCTGAAGGGGGTCCTCATAGAGGAGGTCCATTGCTTGAAGGAAGGAACTTAGCAGGTCCAGGCAGACGTCCTTGTGTTCCAAGAGACGATGGGCCCATGTCTGGGGTTCTCCTGAAAGTAGGGAAATGACAAAACCCACCTTGGTGGATTCAAGCGAGAATGTCCGGGGCTGTAACGCAAAGAACAGTTCGCAGGCGTTACGGAAGGCCCTGTATTTGCTGCGGTCCCCCGAGAATCTTTCCGGAGTGGGGACCCTAGGTTCTGGTGGCAGCATTACCACAGATGGCGCAGGAGAAGTTCCAGAGGCCGGGGTGGATAAGGTCCGGACTTGTTCCTCCAGACGGGTGTACCCCTCTTGCAAACTTCTGACGGCCGAGGTAAGTCCGTCCAGGTGGCTGCACAAGTCCTCCATTGGAGAGGCTCCCTGCGTGGGCTCGGACATGGCTGTCTGGTACTGTCACGTACCTGGTAGACGAGCCCAATGTGCAGGGAGCGGCTTCTCGTAGCCTCTGATTCACGAGGCCCTGGTAGTGGGAACAGGGGCTCGCAAGGGCAGAGGGCACAAGTGCCTGACTGGTAAGCTGAGTAGGGGCCTTGAGCAGAAGCTGTAGTCCACGGCAGGGTGCAGTAGTGGAACACTCGTGGGAGAGCAGCAGAGCAGGTGAGGACAGACCGGGTCAAACACTGGCAGGCTGGTTCAGGTACAAAAGCGGGATCCAAAACGGGAGTCAGAGTCCAGGCCGGGTCAGTTCGTTGGGCAGGCAGAAATCAGGTTAGAGGGATAAGCAAAAGAGTCGTCAAGGCAAGCCGGGATCAGAAGGGCAGGCAGCAAACAGGATACACAGAGGGAAGCCGGATCAGGTAGGAAGTTCAGCAGCGGGGTATCAATCAGCAGGGGTCTCAGGAAACGCTGTAGACCAGACAGCACTGGGCAGCATGACAGGGGAGTTTAAATACCCGATTCTGGCACCAAGCGCCGTCACCGTGCGTGCGTGCGCGCACCCGTTGCGCTATCGCGCGCGCGCATGCGCCGAACAGTTCCTCCAAAAGCAGGCATTCTTTTGACGCTGCTGTTGCCAGGCAGATTATGTAAATGCCTTTCCTGACAGGGTGCCTGATAGGAGAGAGGAGGAGGAGGAGGAGGCACATCTCCAACAAGGCAGGATGCCCTCCAGGGGCCAGCTTAAGGGCAGCACACCGACTGCATCACACCGCAGAGCTCCGCATGTGCAGGGGGCTGCTGTCTCTGCGCGTTTTCCAAAAGTTCTTTGGTGTGGGCCTTTTTTGAGTCGAGTGCATCAGATCGCACAGCTGCCATTTGCAACATATGTCGGAAGCGTATCTCGTGTAGCCAAAACATCACCCGCTTGGGCACCACATGTTTGACCAGACATATGTTGACCTGCCATGCAGTCCGTTGGCAAGCGTATCTTAAAGACCCACACCAAAGAACAAAGCGGACCTCTCCTTGCACCGCATCAGCTGGGATCTCCAACCCCACTATACCTTCAGTCCTCTCTGAAACATGCACTGAGAGGAATGAAGGTGTAGAATTAGGTGTGTCACAGCCAAGTACTTGCGGGCACTCTGCTAGCAGTACACCGACGTCCGATTCTAGCAGGCAAATTTCCCTGCCCCAGCTGCTGGACCGCCGAAAGAAATTCGCTCCCAGCCATCCACATGCCCAGCGGTTGAATGCTAGCTTGGCTAAATTGCTAGCGCTTCAACTGCTGCCTTTTCAGTTGGTAGACTCGGCCCCCTTCCGTGAGTTTGTGCAATGTGCGGTTCCTCAGTGGCAGGTTCCCAAACGCCACTTTTTCTCACGGAAGGCGATTCCGGCTCTCTACCGGCATGTGGAAGGCAATGTCTTGGCCTCGTTGGACAGGGCGGTCAGCGGTAAGGTGCATATTACCGCTGACTCATGGTCGAACAGGCATGGACAGGGACGTTACCTTTCTTTCACGGCGCATTGGGTGACTCTGCTGGCAGCTGGGAAGGATGCAGGACAAGGTGCAGTAGAGTTGGAGGTTGTTCCGCCACCACGCTTTCAAAATGCTACTAGTGGTGATTCTGCCACAGCTCTCTCCTCCACCCCCTCCTCTTCTTCCTCCATGGCTTCTTCCTCTGCTGATTTGTCCTCGGAGCTACGCAAGTACGCAGGCAAAGAGATGCCATGCGGTGCTTGAGCTGGTGTGCTTGGGGGACAGGAGCCACACTGGGGCAGAGATTCTGTCAGCTCTACAGGGGCAGGCTCAGAGGTGGTTGACGCCACGCCAGCTTCAGCCAGGAATGGTGGTTTGCGACAATGGCACCAACCTCCTCTCCGCCCTCCGTCAGGGACACCTGACCCATGTGCCCTGTTTGGCTCACGTCCTTAACTTGGTGGTGCAGCGGTTCTTGGGCAGGTACCTGGGCTTACAGGATCTCCTGAGGCAAGCCAGAAAAGTCTGTGTGCATTTCCGCCGGTCATATAATGCCAGAGCTCGGCTGGCTGAACTTCAATAGGAATTCAACCTGCCCAATGTCAGGTCTGCCAGGAGACTACAACCGTTCCTCGGCTTTCCTGACCGGTAGTCTTGTTATCCCAGTATCAGGTGGAGGGACAGTTGAGATCCTGCAGCCAGAATATAAGGAACCTCGATGGATGGTGCAAACAGCCTAACCAAAACCCCAGCAACAACTCACGGTTTAGTAGAGGCTGAAGACAGGAACCCAGGAGGAGGAGGGAAAATCCAAGCAAGCGGATATACACCGGGGTCAACCAGAAGCAGCGTCGGATAAGCAAAGTCCAAGGGGTAATCCAAGTATCGAAGTCAAGAATGAGCAAGGCGGGGTCGGCAACAAGATAAGCAAAGTCCAAGGGGTAATCCAAGTATCGAAGTCAAGAATGAGCCAAGTCAGCAACCAAAAACAAACAGCATCCACTACAGCATAAACAGGAACCTATAGTAGGGCACGGACAGGAAGGGGAAGTGGAGATTTATAGGGACACTAATGAGATGACTGCTGACAGCTGGTCCCAGGGTGGAGAAAACATCCCAACTAGTGAAGTAGAAAATAACTAGGATACAAACGTAAAACCAGTTCCCTGGTGGTTCAGGACATAGGAAACAGAATATGAACACCAGGTCCCAGGATCAAATCCCAGACACGGTGTGACAGTACCCCCCACACAAAGATGCCCCCCAACCTATTTGGGTTTGGATAGGTGTTTAACATGGAACAACTTGACCAGCTGTGGGGCATGAACATCACGAACTGGGACCCAAGTCCTTTCTGCAATAGAGTAGCCCTTCCAGTCCACCAGATACTGTAACTGTCTACCCTTACGTCGAGAATCCAGAATCTTACTAATTTTGTATTCTTGATGATTATCCACAGAGAAGGACGTCTAGAGGTTAGAGAAAATCAATTTTTGTAAAAGGGCTTTAGCAAGGATACATGAAAAGTATTGGGAATCCGAAGGTGTGGGGGCAAACAAAGTTTATAGGCCACAGGGTTAACTTGACTAAGAATGCGAAAGGGGCCAATATATCTAGGACCTAATTTGGAAGAAGGTTGTCGTAGTTTGATGTTCTTGATGGATAACCAGACAAGTTGATTGAGGCGATAACAGGGTGCAGGTCTTCTGCGATGGTCCGCGTACCCTTTGTATCTGCGCACAGACAGGAGCAGAATCTTCCTTATGTCTCTCCAGTGTTTAGTTAATTTGGTCACCATGTTGGCTGCTGCAGGTACCTCTACTTGAGAAGACTGGAAGGGAAAAATTCTGGGTTGATACCCTAAGGCAGCTTGAAACGAAGAACATTTTAAGGAGGAATGTCTTTGTGAATTGTGTGCTAATTCAGCTAGAGGTAGCATCTCGCTCCAGTTGTGATGTTCAGCATTAACATAGGCCCTTAGATAGATCTCTAAATCTTGATTTACCCTTTCAGTTTGGCCATTAGATTGGGGGTGGTATCCAGAAGACAGGGAATTCTTGATCCCTAGATGTTTGCAAAAAGCCCTCTAGAACGAAGATATGAATTAAGGACCTCTGTCACTAACGATATTGACAGGAATACCGTGCAAATGAATGATATGTTCAATAAAGGATTGAGCCAAGCTTGGGGCAGAAGGTAGAGTAGGCATGGGAATGAAGTGTGCCAGCTTCGAAAATCTGTCTACTACAACCCAGATGACCGTATTCCCCCTGGAGACAGGCAAGTCCACAATAAATCCATACTAATGTGGGTCCAGGGAGCGTGAGGAACAGGTAACGGTTGCAGAAGACCTTGGGGAACGGATCGAGGCATCTTGGTGGCCTCACAAACAGTACAAGCTTTAACAAAGTCTACTACGTCCTTCTTAAGGGTAGGCCACCAAACCAAGGACTTCAGGTGTAAGAAGGTTTGTTTGGCACCAGGATGTCCAGACATCCTTTGTCCATGGGCTCATTGCAAGACTTATTTACGTAATTCTTGAGGAACATACAACGTGTTAGACGGAACCGAAAGATTAGAAGGTGCCCGAGATTGGGCAGCCAACAAATTCTTTTGTAGGATAGTATCCAGTTGAGCAATGATTAGTTCCGGAGAAACAATATGATCCGGAGGAGTTTGAAGACTCTCGCAAGGGAACCGCCGAGACAGGGCATAGGCCTTGGTGTTCTTAGTACCAGGAATGTACGTCACTACAAAGTTGAACCAAGTGAAGAATAATGCCCAGCGGGCTTGTCTGGGATTCAGTCTTTGGGCCTTCTCCAAGTAGATTAGGTTCTTATGGTCAGTTTGAACCACAACAGGAAGTTCCGTACCTTCTAATAGATGTTTCCATTCGGAAAATGCTAGTTTTATAGCTAATGCCGCGTACACACGACCGCTTTTCTCGACGAGAAAAACTGCTTTTTTTTTTTTTGCCGAGAAAAACGATCGTCTGTGGGCTTTATGTCGTTTTTCTCGTCTAGAAAAACGGCATAAAAAACGACGAGAAAATTTAGAACATGTTCTAAATTTTCTCATCGTTTTTTCAAGCATTTTTTTCCGCAGCAGTTTTCCCATAGGGAGACACTGCCGCGGAGCCCACAGACGGTTGTTTTTCTCGTCAAGAGAAAAATTGACGGGAAAAACGACCGTGTGTAGGGAACCAAGCGGTTCCCTCGTTTTTCCTGTCATTATTCACGGCGTTTTTTTAACCGCCGTGAATAATGATCGTGTGTACGCGGCATAAGAGTTCTCTATTCCCTATGTAATATTTTTGTTCTGCAGCAGAGAATTTCTTCGAGAAAAAGGCGACCGGATGTAACTTGTTAGAAGTGGGTTCTCGTTGGGATAACACTGCTCCGGCACCTACTTCGGAGGCATCAACTTCCAAGAAATATTGAGCCGAAGGCTGAGGATGGCGAAGAACAGGAGCAGAGCAAAAAGCAGATTTTAGGTGATCGAAAGCTTCCAGAGCTTCAGGAGGCCACTGAGAGCATTTGGTCCCTTTTTTTGTGAGGACAGTGATGGGAGCCAAAATTTTGGAGAAATTCTTGATAAATTTGCGGTAGTAGTTAAAAAATCCAATAAAACGCTGTATTTCCTTTAAGGTAGAAGGTCTAGGCCAACCAGTGGCCCGCGGAGCCCTCTGATGTGGCCCGCGACCTCCTGCTCTGGGATGGAATAGAATAGAGTACTGTTATTAAAGGCCATTTTATTAATACAATCAGTGTATATATGGGCATATCTATTCTGTAGCGGTTACTGGGCTGCTTTCAAACGTATCTGCAGGTGCAGAGCAGTGTACCTGCGGGTTACCTGCACTGAGCCATAGACTTCTGTTATTACCTGGGGGTTTGGTGAGCTTTCTGAAAGTGCACCAAACCTGCAGAATATATTAGAAGTCTATTGCAAAGTGCAGGAAAGCCAAAGGTACACTGCGTTGCACCCACGGTGCAGGAAAAACTGCAGCGCATCAGTGTGAAAGCAGCCTTGGGCCCCTTTCAAACGGTCAGTCTGACCCAATTCGACCCTCCATGCACCTCAAAGGAGTGGCAGACGTAAATTGACTTGTGTCCTACCTCCAATCCGATCCGCTAAAAAAAACAAAAAAACAAAAACAAAAAAGAGTATAGTGGGCTGTGTCCGCTCTGCATATTCAGAGCGGACACAGACATCCCGTCCATCCCCTCTGCTCATTATGGCCCGCGACCGGTTACCAAGTCGCTTAAATGGCCCTTGCTCTTCAAAAGGTTGGACACCCCTGGCCTAGGCCATTGTAAGATAGCATCGAGTTTCTTGGAGTCCATCTGGAATCCACTAGATGAAATTATATAACCTAAGAAAGGTATTTCAAAGGAGCACTTGGAAAGTTTGGCGTACAGCCTATGATCTCTTAAACGTTGGAGAACAGTGCGAACGTGGCAACGGTGAAGCTTTAAGTCTTTAGAGTGAATGAGTATATCATCTAAATAGATGACAACAAAAGAGTCAAGTAGATCCCTGAAAATATCATTCACAAACTCCTAAAATACAGCGGGAGCGTTGCAAAGCCCAAAAGGCATAACCAGACACTCGTAATGTATTAAAAGCTGTCTTCCATTCATCTTCCACTTTGATTCTAATGAGGTTATATGCTGAGTCCAGTTTGGTCAAGATCTTTGACCCCTGGACACGGTCAAACAGCTCCGTAATTAAGGGAAGTGGATACGATTTTTTTACAGTAATACGGTTGAGAGATCTGTAGTCAACGCAGGGTCTAAGTCCTCCACCTTTTTTCTCCACAAAAAAGAACCCAGCTCCAACAGGAGAGGAGGAAGGCCGGAAGAAACCCTTCTTTAGACTGTCTCAATGTATTCCTCCATTGGCTTTGTTTCCGCAAGATTAAGAGGATAGGTTCTCCCCTTAGGAAGGGGAGAACCGGGAAGCAGGTCTATGGCACATCAGCAAAGTCGGCATAGGCCTCAGGTAGTTCAGGGACAGTAGAAACTTCAAGAATGGACACTTTATTACGTACACATTTTTGGAGACAGCGAACCTGACAAGAGATGCTCCAGGCAGAAATTTGACCAGTGGACCAATCAATTGATGGATTATGTTTACATTACCAAGGGAACCCAAGAATTACAGGATACTTAGGAGATGGAATGACGTCAAACGATAACACTTCAGAATGCAGAGCACCCACCAGGACCGAAAGGGGCTTGGTCTCGAGAGTGATAAGTCCATCACCAAGAGGTTCTCCACCGAGAGTAGTAACGCACAGTGGTGGAACTTTCGGAACAGTCATTATCTGAAGACTCTCAACCAGTGCTGCATCGAGAAATACCCCACCAGCACCGGAATCAATAAAGGCAACTGGACAGCACTTATCGCTCCAAGACAAGGATATAGGTACTACTACTCTCTCTAGAGGAGTTTTCAGAACAGGGTGGCCTAATGGGGCTCCTCGATCTCCCATTAAGCCCAGGAGTTTTCCGGCCGCACCGGACAGGAACGCAGGAAGTGACCCGGCTTTTCACAATATAAACAGAGGCCTAGGGTCCTGCATTTGGTACGTTCATCATCAGACAAATGCACAGCCCCAACATCCATGGGTTCTTCCTCAAACTCGCCAGTAGGAGGAACAGAAGAGACTAGTGATTGTCAAGGGGAAGATATAGCATCCAATTTGTGAGGAAGAAATGGTCTCTGGCGCCCCCTCTCAGATTGACGTTTAGAGAAGCGAGTGTCCACCAGGATACACAAATTGATGAAATCTTCCAGGGCTACAGGGATCTCACGGTAAGTTAATTCGTCCTTTCCTCCTCTGCGAAAGGCGGCCTTAAGGGTGCAATTATCCCAGGTAGTCGCTGCCGCAAGTGTGTGGAATTCTATGGCATAAGATGCTACCGTGCAGTTACCCTGGTGTAAGTCAAGAATACAAGCCTCCGCTGCCCTTACTCTGCCAGGAACGTCAAATATTCTCTCAAATGTTTGCATAAACGTGGGGTAATCAGTAAGTACAGGAGAATCTTTCTCAAGAAGAGGTGACACCCAGGACAGAGCTCTGCCCTTAAGCAAGGAAATAATAAATATCACCTTGGCTTGGGTAGAGGCAAACACAGAAGTTTGATTTCTAAAATGCAACCGGCAATGGTTGAGAAATCCCCTGCAATCCATCATACTTATCGGGGAGAGGTATCTTTGGAGCGAGAGAACCCTCAGGGTTAGACACAACTACAGGTTCCCCTACCCCAGACTCATGGGTTTTTGGTGTAGCAGGACTAGTACCATGTGCAGTGGCCAAAGATGATAACATAGAAGTGATAGCATCTAATTTCTCCTCCAATCATAGTACACGATTGGCCTGCTCACCCAACAACTAACCCTGTAGAGAGACTGCCTGCACCAGCTCGCTGAGGTCCATCTGGCCCTAGTATAATGTGCGGTCTGCCAGAAGATTACAACCGTCCCTCCGCTTTCCTGACTGGTAGTCTTGTTTTCCCAGTATCAGGTGGAGGGACAGTTGAGATCCTGCAGCCAGAATATAAGGAACCTCGATGGATGGTGCAAAAAGCCTAACCAAAACCCCAGCAACAACTCACGATTTAGTAGAGGCTGAATACAGGAACCCAGGAAGAAGAGGAAGGACAATCCAAGCAAGAGGATATACACAGGGGTCAACCAGAAGCAGCGTCGGAAACAGGCAGGGTCAGCAACAAGATAAGCAAAGTCCAAGGGGTAATCCAAGTATCGAAGTCCGGAACGAGCCAAGTCAGCAACCAAAAACAAACAGCATCCACTACAGCATAAACAGGAACCTATAGTAGGGCACGGACAGAAAGGGGAAGTGGAGATTTATAGGGACACTGATGAGACGACTGCTAACAGCTGGTCCCAGGGTGGAGCAAACATCCCAACTAGTGAAGTAGAAAATAACTAGGATACAAACGTAAAACCAGTTACCTGGTGGTTTAGGACATAGGAAACAGTCTATCTAGATCAAATCCCGGACACGGCGTGACACCCAAGAACTGCCTAATCTGTGACATGCCCACCAGGTGGAACTCAACGTTGGCCATGCTGCAGTGGCTGCACAAGCAGCAGAGGGCCATCAATGTGCGACTATGGAACCAGGACAGGGTCAGGGGAGCTTGGCTTTTTTTGCCACGTCAGTGGCGCACTGTCCTGTCACCATTTGAGGAGGCCACGAGGATGGTGAGCAGTGACAGTGCATGCATCAGTGATACTCTCCCTCTCGTCTACCTGTTGGAGCACACACTGCATGGAATAATGGACAGGGCACTTGAGGCAGAACAGAGGGAGGAAGAGGAGGACTTCCTTACCTCTCGAGGCCCCCTTTATCCAGACAGTGTTCCTGCGGGCCCGCCGATCACACAGGAAGAGAACGAGGAGGAGGAGGAGGATTGTGTCAGCATGGAAGTGGAGCCTAGCACTTAGCATCAGAAGCCGTCTTCAAGGGATCGTTTACAGTCCCCAGAAACCCATGGACTTGTACGTGGCTGGGAGGAGGTGGCTGCGGATCATGTTGTCCTTAGTGACCCAGAGGACTCTGGACCGAATGCCTGTGGACCGAATGCCTCTGGACCAAATGCCTCAGCAAACCTACGCAGCATGGCCTCCCTGATCCTGCAAAGCCTGCGAAAGGATCCTCGTATTCGTGGTATCAAGGAGAGGGATCATTATTGGCTGGCAACCCTCCTTGATCCACATTACAAGGGTAAGGTTCTGGAACTTATCCAGCCATCGCCGAGGGAGCAGAGGATGAAACAACTTCGGCAGACCTTGCAGAAAGGTCTGTGCAACGTCTTCCCAGAGACTAGGAGGTTACGAATTCCTGGTCCTGGACAACGTGTTGCTGAGGCTTCGGTCAGTCAAAGAAGCAGCGGTGGAGAAAGTGGCCGTCTGACCGATGCGTTCAGACAATTTTTTAGTCCGCAGCCCCAAGGTATGATCAGTTCCAGCAACCATCGCCAGCATCTGATATACATGGTGCAGGAATACCTAGGGGCAAGGTCAGACTTGGAGACCTCTCCAACCAACAATCCTCTGGGTTACTGGGTCTTGAAGATGGATCACTGGCCAGAGCTTGCATAGTATGCAATTGAGCTACTGGCCTGTTCTACATCCAGCAATCTTTCGGAACGCACATTCAGTGCTGCTGGAGGCTTTGTAACCAATCACAGGGTGCGCCTGTCCACCGACTCGGTCGATCGGCTCACCTTCATAAAAATGAATGTGAGATCCCTTCAAGACTATCTATGCTGATGCTGAGTGACTATCCTCTTATGCTGAGTGACTATCCTCTTCCTCCTCAATGATCATGCTGATAGCTTGTAAGAACATTTTTGGTTCTGGGCACTGCCACCAGGGGCTAAGGCCCAATTTTTCTGGCCCGGTTTAACAGGGGCATGTAATTACAATTTTTGATCTAATAATTCACAGCAGGGCCCGTTCCTGCGCCCACCAAGAGTAACTGTGAGGGCTCACAGTGTTGTGGCAACACCAACGCCTGATGCCGCGTACACACGACCGTTTTTAATGATGAGAAAAATGCAATTTTTAAAATGGTCATTAAAAATGATGGTGTGTGGGCTTCAGAGAATTTTTCACGACGTGAAAAATGGCCATGAAAAAATAGGAGCATGCTCTCATTTTTCTCGTCGTTTTTCACCTCGTCGTTTTTCTCGTCATGAAAAACGGCCGTGTGTAGGTTTTAACGACGTGAAAAAAATGCACATGCTCAGAATCAAGTATGAGATGGGAGCGCTCGTTCTGGTAAAACTATCGTTCGTAATGGAGATAGCACATTCGTCACGCTGTAACGGACTGAAAAGCGCGAATCGTCTCTCAACAAACTTTACTAACATGAAGGGTGGCGCCATCCGAATGGAACTTCCCCTTTATAGTGCTGTCGTACGTGTTGTACGTCACTGCGCTTTACTCAAGCATTTTTTTCAATGATAGTGTGTAGGCAAGGCAGGCTTGAGAAGAATCACGTCGAGAAAAACGTTGTTTTTTTCAATGACATTAAAAACGGTCGTGTGTGTGGGGGCGTGGCCGGGATGTGAACAGGAGAGGACGTGTGACCGCTGAGCTCCGCTCCTGCCCGAATCCTTTCTGTTTTCCAGCGCAGATTCCTCCTTCCAGCAGCCACTTACCTGACACCCTGGGGCGGAAGAAGGCATCCACCACCCCGAGGCTCTCCCAGCTGTCTCCGGGTAAGCTCCGATCATCCTCGGCGCCAGCCGACCGGTCCGCGGCCGCCATCTTGCCCACGAGGCCCCGGGATCTGACCATGTCAGCCAGCTCTCCTTCCCATCTCGATCCATCCCCATCCCAGGCCACCTCTCATGCCGAGCTCCTTGCAGCGATCAGGGAGGGTCGGGACTCGGTGATGGTCAAAATAGACCACCTAGTGGCGGATGTCAGCCTGATCCGCCATGACATGGACAAATTTAGGGCCCGGTTCACTGAAGCAGAGGGCCGCATCTCCCAATTAGAGGATTTTACTAGGGCGGACTCCAGGGAACTCCATGCCTTACAGCTACAGGTCAAAGCCTTACAAGACAAGTCCATTGATACTGAGAATAGGCTCAGGAGGAATAATATCCGTGTCCTAGGCCTCCCTGAGAAGGCGGAGGGCGTGAGGCCTGCTGAGTTTGCTGAGGCCTTCCTGATCTTGCTCCTGGATTTGCCTGCCATGCCTCCCACATTTGTGGTGGAAAGAGCGCACAGAGTCCCCCCTACCCCTCCGCCCCCTGGTAACCCTCCTAGACCCTTCTTGCTCCGGCTACTTAATTATAGGGACAGAGATCGGATCCTGACAGCTGCCAGGGAGAAACGAGACCTGGACTATAATGGTGCCCGCATCATGCTCTTTCCTGATTACTCCCCAGAGGTTCAACACTGCCGCCGCAGCTTTACCGAGGTTAGGAAGCGCCTGAGAGATAAGGGCCTCAAGTTCAGCCTGCTTTATCCCAGCAAACTCCGCGTAATTGATGGTGACCGCACAAGATTCTTCACGGATCCGGAGGCAGCGATGTCCTGGTTGGATGGCCGGTAGATGTCTCCCCTAGCAGCAAGTATTTGACACTCCGCAAGTTGCCTCCTGTTCCCCCCCCATGTTCTGTACCCCTGTTTTTTGTTTTTCTTTTTTATTCATGGGGTGGGATGCACTGTTTGCCTTCTCGTTTCCCCTTTATTTTTTATTTATTTTTTCTCTCTCTCCCTTCGTCCCTGGGGGGTCATGGTTGCTATCCTCCCCCCCCCCCCCTGCTGCTGAACTGCCATTGATTACTGCCCGTGATTTCCGGGGGGGAAGATCCCTAGCCCTGGGTTTGATCTCCGTGGCCTCCGCTGCTCTTATGGATCAGAACATGTCTGCACTATGGAACATTGCCTGGTTTATGTTTTTTTTTTTTCTCCTATGCAGGAGTCGGTTTGCTCAGAGCTCTGAACTGGACACACACTACTTTCCTCACCAAGTTAGAGACTGCTCTCCCCCCCCCCCTCCCATAGCTGGTGGCCAGTGCTGGTGCCACATATCACCACTCCCTGGGACACTGCCTAGTAGAGGAGTGAGTTCGCTGGCTCCGGCTGTGTGGGGCCCCTAGTTCGGGGCTCATTCACACCGCCTAATCTATAGGTCTTCTGGTTTTTTGTTAGGGGTCTAGACTATTCCCGCCCCCCCACATGTTTAGTGGAGGGAAGGGACATAGTAGGATAGGCACTTGGTGCCTGGGAAGTTCACGTATAATGGTGATTTATGTGTCTGTTTTTGGTTTACTTTCTTTTTTCTGTTTTGTTTTTGTACAATGCTCAGGTGCTGTCGATGTTCTATGCAATGCAGCAGAGGTTTTGCCGCCCCTAAGGTCCTTTTGGGTGAGTGTAGCTCGCCCGCTTTGTTTTATGCCATACATGCCCAATGGCTGATGCCCCGCCGCCTTCTTTTACCATCCTTTCTTGGAATGTCAGGGGCCTTAATTCTAAGTTCAAACGTGCCCTTCTTTTCCAGTACTTAAAGTCCCAATCCCCCCAACTTATACTCCTCCAGGAAACCCACCTTATGGGCGGCAAAATCCTGTCTTTGAAAAAACCATGGATTCAGAGGGCAGTACATGCCACGTACTCCACATATGCTAGAGGTGTCTCGATACTCATTCACAAAAATTTTCCTTGTGTGATTGAAGAGGTCCGCACTGACCCTCAGGGTAAATACGTTATATTGGTGTTCACACTATGGTCGCAAAGGTATATTGTTGTCAATGTCTACATTCCTCCCCCCTTTTCGCCAGGTCTACTCTATGATGTGCTAGAAAAGGTAACCCCATTTTGCCCGGGTAAGGTTCTGGTGATGGGCGACTTTAATGCCACTCTGTCACCAGATCTAGATAGACCCATGCCTTCCAAGAGGCACTGTCTGGACCTGTCAGCCTGGGCTCAGGCGGTGGGTCTGGAGGAGATCTGGAGGTGTAAGCACCCTGCTACACGGACGTACTCGTGTTATTCAGTATCGTACAAGACCGCATCACGGATAGATCTGGCTTTCTCCAACCCCGCACTGTTAGCGGATGTGTTGGAGGCTGCCTATTTGCCGAGCGGTCTGTCCGATCACAGCCCCTTGGCAGTGGTTCTCCGCTCCCCGGCTTCCCGGAATGCTGCATTCTGGAGGTTGGGTGCTCAGTGGGTCTCCCATCCGGATCTCTCGGAGAGTTTACCCCCCTTACTGATGGAGTTCTGGGACCACAATGCCGGGTCCTCCCCTCCGGATGTTACCTGGGATGCCTTCAAAGCTTATACTAGGGGTCAATACATATCGTCCATTGCGAGTATAAAGAGGCAGCATTCAGCTGCAACTCTGAGTTTGGAACAAAACATTACAGACCATACTGACATATATAGCAGGGACCCCACCCCAGCTCATTTTGACCTGCTTATGGCGGCTCAGAGGGACCTGCAGTTACATTTGGCAGAGGTCACGAGACTTGAGACATACAAAAGCAGACAGAGAGCATTTGAACAGGGTGATCGAAATGGCCGTCTTCTGGCCATGATGGCCCAGCACGACCAGCCTCTCACTTTGGTGTCCTCCTTACAGGTCCCGGGGGTGGATCAGTCTCCTCCCCATCGGACATTCTGCAGACCTTCAATGACTTTTACACCAGTCTCTACTCCTCTGGCTTGCCCTCGGATTTCCAGCCAGAGATGCTGCGGTCCCTCTTTGACCCGTTGGCGCTTGGCTGGCTCTCCGACAGCGAAAGAGAGACTTTGGTCCAACCTTTCACAGCGCTAGAGGTTCAAAACGCCATCCGTTCCTTTCCCCCTGGCAAGGCCCCTGGGCCGGACGGGCTCCCGATAGACTTCTACAAAGCACATTTGAACTTACTGGCCCCCCTACTGGCACAGCTCTACACTGACTGCTTGTCTAGCGGTAGCCTACCCACCTCTATGTATCATGCCCATTTGACGTTGATTTACAAGCCCCCTAAGGATCCCACCTCGTGTGCCTCGTACAGACCCATAGCGCTCCTGAACACAGATTTAAAGATTCTGACTAAGCTTCTGGCCATTAGGTTGTATCCCATGTTGCCCTCGGTGGTAGACCCGGACCAAACGGGTTTTATGCCCAGGCGATCCACTGATGTTAATCTGCGACGCCTTTTCACTAATATACATACCCAACATATTAACAAAGGGTCCCGGGCGGTGGCATCGTTAGATGTGGAAAAGGCCTTCGACGCGGTCGAATGGCCCTTCCTGTGGGAAACCCTGCGTAGAATGGGCTTTCCCTTAGTATTCATTAATTGGCTTCAGATAATTTATAAATGTCCCACCTCCTCGGTGCGTCTGGGTGGGGGGTTGTCTGTCCCATTCAGGCTTTTTAGAGGAACCAGACAGGGCTGCCCTCTCTCCCCGGCTTTATTCGCCCTAGCAATAGAACCGGTGGCTGAGGCCTTACGCACCTCGCCGCACATCAAGGGTCTCCGAGTGGGTCAGCTGGAGGAGAGGGTAGCCTTGTACGCAGACGACATGCTCCTTTTTCTCAATGATGCAGGTCCATCACTGCAAGGGGCTTTATCAGTCCTTGACACTTTTGCGACGGTCACTGGGCTCAGGGTTAACTGGTCCAAGTCCCTTCTATTCCCGATCGACAGCGAGGCTGCCTCCACCTCTTTACCCGGGACTCCCCTTCGATGGGTTGAGTCATTTAAATATTTGGGAGTTTGTGTCTCCACCAGGACTTCTGACTATGTCTCGCTGAACCTGACCCCGGTGCTCCTGGAGGCCCAATCCAGATTTAAATCTTGGAGCAACCTACCCCTCTCCGTCTGGGGGCGTATAAACTTACTAAAAATGAAAATTATCCCTAAGCTTACATACCTATTCCGTCAATCCCCGCAATGGATCCCAAAGTCCTTCTTTCAGAAACTGAATCAAATTTTTTCTGCCTTTATCTGGGGGCCGTCAACACATAGATACAAGCTTACGACACTGATGAGACCACGAACGCAGGGTGGCATGGCCTTTCCGGACTGCTATAAATACTTCCTCGCCGCACAGCTGGTAACTGCGGCGTGGTGGTTACAGCCGGACAAGACAAACCCATCCACGGTGCTTGAAGCCACAGTGGTGGGCTCGCTGGAAGCCCTCCAATTTTTGCTTTTTCGGGGCCCCCGAGCTCCCTATTTGTTGACCCCGTCCATGCTCACCACCCTGCGGGCGTGGAAGGCCAGCCTGGCCATTGAAAAATGTAAACCACAAGAAGTTTCCCCTAATGCCCCAATCTGGTTAAATCCCAGCTTGTCACATCTTTACACTCTCCCAGACCCCTATGCGTGGACAAAATATGGTGTTAAAACTCTATCACACATAGTAGCACATAATGTCCTACTTCCTTTTTCTGACCTTTCATCCAACTTCAATCTGCCTGATTATTACCTCTTTAGATACGGTCAGCTGTCCCATGCATTTGCAGCACAATTCCCGCGCTCCTCCTGTATCGTGGCCCAGTCGGAGCTGGAGAGAACACTGCGGTCTGACTGTGCAGAAAAGCCCATGTCACATTTGTACTCATATTTGCTCCGTGTGTCTCTCCCGCCCCTTGACAGGCTGCGGTCCAGCTGGTTGCGGGACATCCCTACTCTAGACTCAGATGATTGGGACGATGTCTGGGACCTACCTTTCAGATCCCTGGTATCCATCCGTGATAGGGTGGTACAGTACAAAATTGTACATAGGGCTTATTTCACCCCACATAGACTCCACAAGATAGACCCTGCACACTCGTCG